>JALPQD010000810.1:0-540338 GCA_023101885.1 Typhlomys cinereus | reverse complement strand
AAACCAAAAAAAAAAAATCATAAGAGATACAGATGGATACTACATTTTAGTCACAGGCACAATTCACCAAGAAGACTTCACAATACAGAACATATATGCAACTAATACAGGCCCCTCCACATTCATTAAGCAAACCATACAGAATCTAACGTGAGAAATCAACCCCCAAATGATTGTGATATCACCCTTTCAACATGAGATAGAAAAACAGGTCAAAAACTTAACACAGACACATTGGAACTTAATGAAACCCTTACTGGAATGGACCTTACAGATCTCTATTGAACTTTTCCTCCACGAACCAAAGAATACACATTTTTCTCATCAGCACATGGAACTTTCTCCAAAATACATCACATATTGGGCCACAAAACGAATTTCCACATATACAAAAAAGTTGGAATTCTAGCCTGTACCCTATCAGACCACCATGGTCTCAAGCTGGACATTCTCAACACAACAAACAACAGAAAATACACTAACTCCTGGAAACTAAACGCTATGATGCTGAATTCAAGATTTCCTGGAAGCAAACAATAAAGAAAATACAACTTACCAAAATCTTTGGGACACAATGAAAGCTGTCCTAAGAGGTAAGTTCATAGCTCTTAATGCCTACATCAAAAAAATGGAAACATCGGAAATAAATAACTTAACAATCCAGCTTAAAGCTTTAGAGACACTAGAGCAATCTGATCCCAAAAGCACTAGAAGAGAGGAGATTGGCAAAAAAAGGGGAATAATATCCAAAATTAGGAAAACGATTAGGAAAACGATGCAGAGAATCAACCAGTCAAAAGGCTGATTCTTTGGCGAAAAAAAATCATTAAGATTGATACACCCCTAGCTAAGTTAACCAAAAGCAGGAGAGAGAAAACCCAAATTAACAAAATCAGAAATGAACATGGAGTTATCACTACTGATACCCAAGAAATTCACAGTATTATAACGTCATATTTCAAAAACCTATACTCCATGATGTTTGACAACACAAAAGAAATGGATGAATTCCTAAGTAAGCACAACTTACCTAAGTTGAATCAGGAAGTTCTGAATTATTTGAATAGTCCTGTAACATATGAGGAAATCGATGAAGTAATCTCAAATCTTCCCACCAAAAAATGCCCTGGGCCAGATGGATTCAGCACAGAGTTCTACCAGACATTTAAGGAACGAATAACACCAATACTCCTTAAACTGTTCCATCAAATAGCAAAGGAAGGAACACTACCAAATTCTTTCTATGAAGCTAATATCGTCTTGATCCCAAAACTTAATAAAGATACACTTAAAAAAAAAAAAACTCTAGGCCAATCTCTTTGATGAAAGCAGATGCAAAGATTCTCAACAAAGTTTTAGTAAATCGAATTCAAAAATATATCAAAAAGATCATTCATGGGAATCAAGTAGGCTTTATCCCAGGCATACAAAGTTGGTTCAACATATGCAAATCAATAAATGTAATTCACCATATAAACCAGTCCAAAATTCAAGACCACATGATACTCTCGATAGATGGAGAAAAAGCTTTTGACAAGATCCAACAGCCTTTTATGATCAAAACTCTAGAGACAGTTGAAATGGAAGGAACCTTTATCAATATAAAAAGCTGTATACAATAAGCCAAAAGCAAGGATTATGCTCAATGGGGAAAAACTTGAAGCATTCCTGCTTCAATCAGGAACTAGACAAGGCTGTACACTCTCACCATTTCTATTCAATATTGTACTTGAAGTCTTAGCTGAAGCCACAAGACAAGAAAGGGAGATAAAAGGGATTCAAATCGGCAAGGAAGAAGTCAAGTTATCTCTATTTGCAGATGACATGATCATATACCTGACTGATTCTAAAATCTCCACCAGGAAACTCCTGGAAATAATACAGAAATTCAGCAGGATGGCAGGATACAAAATAAACATACAAAAATAGGTGGCCTTCCTATATACCTAGAATGAAAGAAGTGAAATAGCCCTGAGAGAAACCATCCCATTTACTATAGCCCCTAAAAAAATGAAATACCTTGATTTAAACCTAAACAAGGAAGTAAGAGACCTTTACAATGAAAACTTTAAAACCCTAAAGAAAGATATTACAGAAGACACCAGAAGGTGGAAAGACCTATTCCTGGACTGGCAGAATCAATATCATAAAGATGACCATCTTACCAAAGGCAATATACAGATTCAATGCTATACCAATCAAAATCCCCAAGCAATTCTTTAAAGAAGTTGACCAAACAATCCAAAATTCATATGGAGGCACAAGGATAGCAAAAACAATCCTGAGTAACAAAAACAATACTGGAGGTATCACCATACCAAACCTTAATCTAAACTACAAATCCATAGTTATAAAAACAGCCTGGTTCTTGCTCCAAAAATAGACACATAGATCAATGGATAAGGGTTGAAGTCCCAAATATTAGCTCACACAATTACAGCCATTTGACCTTGACAAAGGGGCCCAAAAAAATCCAATGGAAAAAGGACAGCATCTTCAACAAATGGTGCAGGAAAAACTATTGTCCACATGCAGAAGATTAAAACTCAACCTGTATTTGTCACCATGTACAAGACTTAATTCCAAATGGATCAAGGACCTCAATATTAGGCCAATGTGAAGTGTAGGGAATTCCCTTGAGCTGATTGGGCTAGGCCAACAGTCCTAAATGGAAATCCAATAGCACAGTCACTACAACCAACACTCACAGATGGGATCTTATGAAAGTAAAGAGCTTCTCTTCAGATAAAGAGATTGTAATTGAGCACAAAGGCAACCCACAGAATTGGAGAAAATCTTCACCAATCACATATCTGATAGAGCTCTATTATCCAGAGTGCACAAAGAATTTAGAAAACTAAACAACCAAGGAAACAAATGGCCCAATTAAAAAAATGAGTCTTGGAACTTAAAACCTCCCTAAGATATCATCTCACCCCGGTCAGGATGGCAAAAACCCACAATACAAACACACCAAATGCTGGAGAGGATGTGGAGAGAAGGGAAGTCGCCTACATTGCTGGTGGAAATGCAGGCTTGTACAACCACTTTGATGAGTTGTCTGGCGGTTATTAAAAAAGTTAAAGATTGAAATGCATATGACCCTGCTATTCTACTTTTGGGAATAATCCCCATACAGCAAAATTCACCTCAATAGCACAAGCACGACCATGTTTCATAGCAGCACTGTTTACAATAGCAAAGTCATGGAATCAACCGAAATGTTCAACAGTTGACGAGTGGGTAAAGAAAATGTGGAACATTTATACAATGGAATACTACTCAGCCATCAAAAATAATGAATTAATGAAATCTGCTGGGAAATGGATGGAATTAGAAACAATTATATTGAGTGAAGTATCCCAGACACAGAAAATTAAGCACCATATGTACTTCCTAATAGGTGGATCCTAGTAACAAATCCACATAGAGACACACTTAAAGATGGATTTTTGTAATACCTACAGTGATTGCAAAGATTAACAGGAGAGAAGGGGAAGGAGGGCCCTGGCAGCAATGGGGAGAGAGAGGGGATCATGCTGCAGTGGATGAAATAGGCTACCATCAAGGACTGCATGTAAATATCTGGTTAAGCTCACAGAGTTTCCTTTCTGGTCACTTGCAACTGTTGGGGTGTGATCTCACCAGAAAGGGAGGGTATACAGTCTGGCAGATAGAAGGTAACCATTTTGCAAATGGGAAACTGACCCCCCCACACACTCACTGTGGTCTCCTACTCTTATTCCATCTACCTTTAAATCTACTTTTATAATAAGACTCTATTTTAACAGCCTCTTATCTCTGGCCAGGGAGTGACATCCAATACCCATCAGGATGGAGCTAAGGGCAATGCAGGAGCAGCAAAACTGAAAAAAAATCAATAAACCACAATTCAGAACATCAGAGACTCTATATCAACCACCTGGAAACAGGCCAGCCTAATTTCTCCCCATCCCAAAGCTCAGGGAAATTTCCAGAAGAGGGGGGCAGTAAGATTGTAAGAGCCTAAAGATGGGGAGGATTTCCACATGGAAGATACTACATGCAGGTTAGGCCCAAAGTAATCATAATAGGATTTTGCATCAACTGCACAATGACCAACATATCATTGACCCCCTCAAAGTCTAGCATGGATCACAGGCACTAGGATCCTTAGAGGCAAGAAATTAACAGCCACAATAGTGTTCCCATACTAAAGGGGAACACAAAAATGTACTCTAGACAATGCTACTGAGTCCTTATACCTCGTTAGAGTAGGCATCAGAGGGAAGTTTGACATGCACACTAAAAGATGCTGTAGGGATGGCGGTGGGGACAATGGGAGAAAAGGAGGGAGGAAAAGAATGGGAAAAGGGAGGAGGAAGCAAGAGGATCCAGGGAGGGTTTGAGGGACAGAGGGGAATGTGGTACCTATCCAGTTTGTATGAGTGGAAAAAATTAATATATATTTAAAAAAGAATTTGGGGTGGTTTTATTTATAAAACTGTGTTCTATAAAACAGCCAAGGTCCTACCGCATTTGCATTGAAAAGAAGAGGGAACAAAGGGTTACCTGAAGCATTTGTCATATGTGATAGTTAAGCCTGGGTGTCAACTTGACACACCTGGTATTAACTAAGAGGGACTGAGACCACATCTGCAAGGATCAACTGAGATCACCTGATAGGATTATATCCACCTTAGATCCTATCAGAACCTCCAAAGATCTCATAGGATCCTCCCAGTACTGCATCATATAAAAAGGAGCCACCAAAGAGAAGAGATGCTTCTTGCAGCTGTGCTAGGAATCACTCTTCCTTCTAGCAACCTGGTTTCTTCGACCCTCTAGCCTTCGATTAGAATAAAGACTCCAGGAATTCTCCAGCCTTCAGCCATCACCCACTTGATTACCGAATTGAGCAGCTAGCTACTGGCAGCCAATTTTTGTTTTTTTGTTTCAATATTAAAGAAATTATTTATTTAAATATTTCACTTTTGTAGGTTAGATTTTGAACATTTTAAGTAATAGGTTTTTTTTTATTTTTCTACACATACAAATGTAATAAGTACCCCTGTCCCCTCCCTCCCTCCACCCCTCCCGACCTCCTTGCTCCTTCCCTCCTTTTCCCCTTCCTTTCCCCCCTCTCTCCCTTTCTCCCAGTGTCCCCTCCCCCATCTCTGAAGCATCCTTTAATGTGTATATCAAACTTTCCTCTGGGTCCTCCTCTCTGATGAGGTGTAAGGACTCAGTGGCATTACTTAAAACTCTTTCTTGTGTTCCTCTTAAGTATAGGAACACTATTGTGACTGTTAATCCCTTGCTTCTAAGGGTCCTAGTGCCTTTAGTCCCTGCTAGACTTTGAGGGGTCAATGATATGTTGGTCATTGCACAGATTATGTGAAGTCCTACTATAATTGCTTTGGCCCTAACTTGTGTGGAGCATCTTGCATATCATGATTCCTCCCATCCTTGTGCTCTTACAATCTTACAGCCCCCTCTTCTGCAAAGTTCCCTGAGCTTTAGGATGGGGAGAGATTAGACAGGCCTGATTCCAGGTAGTTGATATAGTGTCTCTGATGTTCTGAATTATGGTTTGTTGATTTTTTTTCAGTTTTGCTGCTCCTGCAATGCCCTTTGCTCCATCCTGATGGGTATTGGATGTCACCCTCTGGCCAGAGATAAAAGTCTGATAAAATAGAGTTTTATTGTAAGAGTAGATTCAAAGGTAGATGGAATAAGTGTAGGAGGCCACAGTGAGGGAGGAGGTCTGTCTCCCATTTGCACAATGGTTACCTTCTATCTGCCAGACTGTATCCCATCCCTTTCTGGTAAGATCATACCCCATCAGTTGCAAGTGACCAGGAAGGAAACTCTGTGAGCTTAACCAGATGTCTCATTACTTACTTGCAGTCCTTGATGGTGGCCTATTATCTCTGCTGTAGCATGATCCCCTCTCTCCTTGTTGCTGGTGGGGCCCTTCTTCCCCTTAACTCCTGTTTATAATCTTTGCAATTACTGTAGGTATTACAGAGATTTATCTTTGAGTGTGTCTCTCAGTGGGTTTGGTACTATGATCCACCTATTAGGGAATACATACAGCGCTTAATTTTCTGTGTCTGGGATACTTCACTTAATATAATTGTTTCTATTTCCATCCATTTCCTGGCAAATTTCATTAATTCATCATTTTTGATGGCTGAGTAGTATTCCATTGTATAAATATACCACATTTTCCTTATCCACTCGTCAACTTTTGGGCATTTGGGTTGATTCCATGACTTTGCTATTGTAAACAGTGCTGCTATGAACATGGTCATGTTTGTGCTATCGAGGTGAATTTTTGCTGTATGGGGGGTTATTCCGAAAAGTGGAATAGTTGGGTCATATGGCATTTCAATCTTTAACTTCTTTAAGAATTGCCAAATGGCTCGTACTGGCAGCCATTTTTAGACTACCTTGGCTACTGTCAGCTATCGTTGGTCTCGGCCATATCTGTAAGCCAACTCAATATATATATATATATATATATATATATATATATATATATATATATATATATATTCATCCTGTGAATTCTGTGACTCTAGAGAACCCTGACTAATACATCATGTAACATTAGTTCTTAGCTTTACTGTATTTCATTCTCTGGAAAGTCATACAATTAACAGTTTAAAAGTGGCATACAAGATGGTTTGCCTAAATTACCCATTATCAGTTACTTTCAGAGAGAAAATCCTAACAATATGACTATTGACTTAAACCTGCAATTGGCTGTTTCTTTTTAAAATATGTAATGGTTTATACTGAATGAACCATTACTGTATTTTGCTCTGGAGTCAAAAATAGCATCTTCATTATATTTGATGGGAAAATGCAAAATAAATTGAAAAAATTGCTTTTAGTGCTATAACATATGTTATTTATATTTCCAAATGCATTATGTAAAATAGGTAAGTGACTAGGTTACACATACTTGCATTTTCTGGATTCTCATGGTTTCACTTTCTAAAGTCCACATCTAAATATTTAGCTACTTTGCAGATGGCTGTCTGGATGAGTATGGAAATGAGCCCAGTTAAAAGTGCTGATCTGGGATGCAAGCAATAGATGTGACTAGCACCTCTCTTGACTTTTCTGCTAGTGGATATGAAAATATAGAGTCCAGTAAGACTGGCTAATTCATGTTAAAATTTCAGACAACTGTTTTGCTAATGACTTTTCCAAATATCTCCTATGATGTGATTCTCTATGTTAATAAAGGGATATGTACTAAGCATGTGGAAAAAAAGAGTAAATAAAGGGGAGCCCAAGAAAGGGCTCTGGGCAATGCCACTGAGTCCTTATACCTCACTAGAGTGGAGGACTCAGAGGGAATTTTGACATTCACACAAAAGGATGTTCCTTGTGTGGGAGGGGAGGGAAGGGGGACACTAGGAAAAAGGGAGGCAGGAAGGTGAAAGGAACGGGAAAAGAGGGGGAGGCTGCAAGGGAGACTGGGACGGTTGGAGGGAGGGAGAGGACTGAGAGCTAGCTGCTCAGTTCGGTAATCAAGTGGGTGATGGCTGAAGGCTGGAGAATTCCTAGAGTCTTTAGAGGGTCGAAGAAACCAGGCGGCCAGAAGGAAGAGTGATTCCTAGCACAGCTCAAGAAGCATTTCTTGTCTTTGATGGCTCCTATTAAGCATATATGATTGGGAAAAATAAATAAATTAAAAAAAGAGTAAATGCTACATTGGAAGTTCCCTAGAAGCAGAGCCTGAAACAGATTCCAGATCAAGTGATTTCATGGAGAAAGGGATCAGGAGAAGTCAGAGAGAGATGAGGCTAAGTGAGCAACAGATTATTCTCTGTTCAAGAACAAGAAAAGAAGTATCTGTGAATTGAGTTAGAATCTGATGGAAGACTATTGGCAGATGAAGGGAATATGTACAGGGACTGAAAGCATCCATTTCATGATACTTTTTTCTAAAAATTGCTACTCTTAGAAAATAAAAATGCATATGAAAAAGCAGATATGCTTAAAATGTGACAAAGTTTGTTGAACTGATTCAATTACATAACAAATAGCCTGTTAAAACCTTTGCTTGAAATTTAATTAGCTAGTCAAACATGATGAGGTACACCTGTAATCTCAACTTTCAGGAGGCAGAGGCAGGAAGAGTGAAGTATGTTCAAAGCCAGGCTGGCCTGCCTGAGTTCCAGGTCATCAAGTCTACATAGAAAGACTCTCTCAAACACACCCCACACCCACATTTAAAAAAAAGAAAAAGAAAAGAAGGAAGGAAAAAAGAGAATCAAAAGATGAAAAGAGGAGAGAGTAACAGAGGGAGAAAGAGAGAAAATGACCTGCCACATCTCTTTAAAAATCTTCTGTGGTGTGTATTTCTATTCAAATAGTACTTCTCACCTCTAGAGAGCATTGTGTTCACTTGCAGTCATAGCAGATATGCACTTTTTAATTTCTTTATTTACAAACAAACTGGGTTTATGTCTTTGATTCCTCTCCTCCAACTTCCATTCTTTCCCATCTTCCCTATCCACATATTCTCCCATCCTCTCCTCTCTTTATCCATCCTGCTATGTCCTACCCCACCACCTGTCCTTTTGCTTGTGAGTATCTCAGGACTCCCCAAGGAGTTAGATTACTGTTGAACTTTATGTGGCTCTTCAGTGGGTAAAGTTGTATACAGAGATGTTCCTCTTTCTTTGTTCAGAACCTGTCCCTGAAATGCTCCCTTGAAAGCCACTGTGTTTTCTAAGATCTTAGTTAGGTCTTGGGGAGACATTGATATATCAGTCATTGTGTATATCTGAGGGTAGAGTTTCCTTTGCAGTGACCTTCTGGGCACAGTAGTCCTGTCTTAGCTGGAGTATGTTGGTCTGGAGTATCTCACCCCACATCCAGGCTTTTATAATCTTACTGTCTCATTTTCTATAAGTTTCCCTGATCCTTGATGTAGGATAAAATTTTGATGGGCTGATTAAGGATGAGTATTGAAGTTTCATCAATATTCTGCACTCTGGCCTGATATGGTTTTCTGCTTCACTAGTCTCTTTTGCAGTAGGGTGCAATTTGATTGAGCCTCTGAGAGTTTCTCTTATCTGTGTTCTAAATAGGACTCCAGTTGCACAGGAAATAGGACCAACACTCAACAAGTGGGAGTTCATGAAATTAAAGAGCTTCTATTCAGCAAAAGACATTGTTAAACGAGCAAAATGACAACTCACAGAATGGGAGAAAATTTTTCACTAACCACACATCTGATAGAGCACTGATATCCAGAGTGCACAAAGAACTCAAAAAATTAAACACCAAGGAGATAAACCCCTAATTAGAAGGTGGGCCTTGTAACTCAAAAGAAACTTTTCCCAGGATGAAATTAAAATGCCTAACAAATTGCTTAAAAAATGGTCCACCTCCCTAGCCATTAGGGAAATGCAAATTAAAACAACCCTAACATATCTTCTCACTTTAGTCAGAATGGTTAAAATCTATTTTACCCACAAACAACTACAAAAGCTGAAGAGGATGCAGGGAGAGGGGAAACTTCCAGCCATGGTATGAATATGAATGTTCTCCACAGCTTCATGTGTTTGAATCTGTACCTGATGTAAATATATGGGAACCTGGCACCTTTAGGAAGTAGAACCTTGCTGGAGGAAGGTATGTCACAGGGGATGGGCCTTGAAGTTTGTAATCCAACTCTGCTTTCTTGGAGTTTGTTTTTGCTCTCTGCCTCCATGATGGTTGTGATGACTTGAACCAGCCTCTTCTAGCATCTGTCACCAACCATGCCTTTTCTGTCGTAATGGTCTCCCCTCTGCATGTCAAGTAAATCTCTCTTTCTCCTTAAAGTTGTGTATGAATATTATCTCACAATAGCAAAAAGGAAAGTAGCCAAAATACCTCCCAAATATTAGGAAGAACATGTTTAACTTTTAAAAGTTTAGGCAAGAATATTGGAGAGTGAGTTTTACTCTTGAAAAAAATCATATTTTGGAAGTTCAGTGAGTCCTGTTCCCCCCCCCCGCCCTAAGCTATGTCCTACCAAGAAAGAAAAAAGGGAAGGTTTGACAGCTGAAGTAGGCTTTTAAAGGACAAGTCATACTCCCTTCCATCCCTTTGGCTTGCTTCTAAGTAGGTTGGTTTTCCTGGGAGGTGGGAATCCTTCCCAGATGGTTGACTCAGCTGAGGGAACTCAAAGGTAGAGACCAAGATTTGAGTGCTACCAAGAAAAAATGAGGTGAGGTCAAGTCAAATTCCTAACATTTTGATGTATTCTTTATAAATAGGCTTATAAACAAATTTGTCTTCTCTTTTAAAAATTTATTTATTTATTTTGCCTGCATGTGAGTACATGTGTATGTGTGTGTGTGTCCCTGTGGAGGACCAAGGATGACTTCAGGAATTATCCTGGATTGCTTCTATTTCCTTTTTGCTTCCCTCTAGGATTTCCCAGGCTCTGCCTATAGGGCCTGAAATACAAGTGGCCACTTCCACCTGGAAATTTTTATGTGGGACCTGGGATCCATACTCAGGTCCTTCTATTTGTGAGGTAGAGTCTTAAAACTTGAGCCATTTCTCCAGCTCAAATTTTCCCTCTCTTTAGCTCAAAGAAAATTTAAATTTCTTGTTTTTAAGAGTAAATATTTTGGACTATCCTTTTGTAAAAAATGTCCAATTTCATTACAATTTATTAAACAAATAATTCTCAAATGTCTTATATGGTGATGTTGGGCCCACCCAGAGATAACGGTCTGGGAGGGAGTGAGCAGGGCATGGCTTAGCACATAGGGCCAAAGATGGCCTAGTGTCCTAGGTGTAACCCTGATCACATTACAGAGAGTCCTAATTGGTTTATAGGAATCAACATACATTTATGTTTAGCCTGACCTATGCAGAGTATGTGCTATACTGACCATTAAGGTAATTGGATGCCTATTTCGTGCACTTGGATTCTTTGTGTATATAAGCTGATTTGTTACCCCCAATAAACTGAGATCTTGCTTTGACAAACTCCCCGTCCATTGCCAAGTCTCTGGAGGGCTGAGGCGGAGGTGCGGGTGATCAGGTCGTTACAGCCAGGAGCTGTGTGTTTGAGTGAGTGAATGAGTGAGTGATGGAGTGTCACCTTGACAGACTCCCTGCTGTGTCCGGAGTCCCCTGGATTTGGGCAGGGAGAATCGTCCCAGCATTCTGGTGCCCTGTGTGAGGCAGCTTCTCAAAACGGGCGGAGCTAAGCAGACTTTGGGGTAAGTGAAAACTTGGGAAATATAGGGAATTCAACGTGCAAGAATAAAACAGTGCCAGCAGCACTTGGATCTATACTAAGAAGCCAGGGTATAAAGGTTACAAGCTCTGCTATTTCAAAAATGTGGCAAACAGACCTTGAATTAGCACCTTGGATCCAATTGGGTAATGTGTTTTCGTCCACCACCTGGACGCGAGTGAAAAATCTAGCTGAGAAGCGGGAGGAACATTTTGGGGTGTCCCCTTCTCCAGGATTTTATTCCATTGTTTCTGCCCTTGAGGCAGCATTCCGTCCCTATCCAGTCCAGCCTCCACCAGAGGCAAAGGCAAAGGGGGAGGTGGAAGAGCCGCCAGAGCTGGCTTTTAGCTTCCCGGGCAAAGGGGGAGGGCCCCAGCTGTTGGAGCCAAAAATAAGCCATCCTGGGTGCCCTTACGTGCAGTGGGGCAGGGAGTGCATCAGAGATTCTGCCTAGCTACTGGCCGGGGTCTCGGAGCAGCAGCAGGAGGAAACACTCCGTGGGAATGCAGGGCTGCAGGGCCTGGAAAGTAGTGAGGAGCAGCCAAAGCACCTTCTAGCTCCCCACACAACTTCGGAGTCGGGGCAGCAGAATAGAGATTCTGCTGGGCCGCCTGCCGGGGACGCAGGGAAACAGGGCGAGGAAAACCTCCCTGGGCCGGGGCCGCTGGACCAGGGATGGGGGAAAGCAGCGGGAAGCGGGCCAGCGACTTAGAGGAATTCACACTGGGCCAAGGTGCCTCAGCACTGGGCACCCAAGGAGATTGGGAAAAGTCTGCGGGGGAGAAAACCCAGACGTGCCAAGCAGAAAGCCCTGCGGAGCAGAGAGAGGGGGTGGAGCTGCCAGAGCTCCTAGAACGGACAGACCCTGAGAGCAAACAGCTCAGAGAGGGGGTGGGGCTGTACGCGCCTCCAGATCTGCAGGTTGGGGAGTGGCCAGGGATGGTGCTTGGCATGGACAGTTCCTTTCATCGAGATTTATCCCTACTCATGGGAGAGGGGCCGCGCAGACCAGGGGCTGGAAAAAAAATGCAAGTGAGCAACTGCTAAGTGGGACTGGTCTGCGAAGTGGGACTGGAATGGGGAGCGGGACTGGTGTGGGGAGTGCGACTGGGACCGGTAGCCAGTATCCAAACTTAGCTCCCTTCAAGAGGAAACGGGGGGGGGGGGGGGGGGGAGGCTGGAGAGGTGGCTCAGGGGTTAAGCCGCCTCCGCCTTGCAGGCGGAAGGTCCTGAGTTCGGATCCCAGATCCCACGTATAGACGCCAGGTGGAAGCGGGGGCAGCCTGCGCTTCTGGTCCTGGTAGGGCGGAGCCTGTGAATCCCAGGGCAGAAGGAGGTGGAGGCGTCCATGGTGGTTCGCGAATTCGTCCGTGGTTCTACACACACACAGACACACACGCACACACCCACATGCGCACAATTGAATTAATAATAATAATAATAAAAATAAAAGAGGGAACGGGGCACAGGCGGGCTGGATGAGAGCTCTTCCCCGCTCACCCTCACCAAAATTTCTTCCGAACTGGCACTTGGGTGCACTGGTCCCTATCAGGCTAAAGCAGGAAATGTGGAGCTGGAGCCCAAGTGTACTGAGAACCTAGATACAGAGGGCAATCGCGCTGCAGTATGGTATCCCTGGAAAGCAAAAAATTAAAGAGGACAACATGGAAAAAACTAGGTAAAGGTCCCTCTGGAGTGCCAATAGCAGACATTGTACAAAAACATGGAGAGTCCCCACCCTCGCCCCCAGCATGTACCAGGAAGAGGAAAGTGTCATCAATCACCATTACTCAGGGGGGGTTGAGGAAGGCTAGTGCAAATTCCTCAGTTCCTTGTGCAGGCAGATGGGGACCATCTCTGTGTTTATCTAAGCTTGATTTAAAACAGCTTTTGCCCCTCATCCACTGGGGGGGGACCACAAAAACTGTCTGTTGTTCTGTGTACTTTGCCTGTGATAAAAATAGGGCTTAAGGGTTTTAAAGTTTTCATTGTAAAGGTCTTTTACTTCCCTGGTTAGGTTTATACCAAGGTATTTCATTTTTTTAGGGGCTACAGTAAATGGGATTGTTTCTCTCATGGCTTTTTCACTTCTTTTATTCTGGGCATATAGGAAGGCCTCTGATTTTTGCACATTTATTTTGTATCCTGCCACCCTGCTGAACTTCTCAATTAGTTCCAGGAGCTTCCTGGTGGAGTTTTTGGGATCACTCAGGTATAAGATCATGTCATCTGCAAATAAGGATAGCTTGACTTCTTCCTTGCCGATTTGAATCCCTCTTATGTCCCTTTCTTGTCTTATGGCTTCAGCTAAGACTTCAAGTACAATATTGAATAGAAGTGGTGAGAGTGGACAGCCTTGTCTAGTTCCTGATCGAAGTGGGAATGCTTCCAATTGTTCCCCATTGAGCATAATCCTTGCTGTTGGCTTGTTGTATACAGCTTTTATTATATTGATAAAGGTTCCTTCCATTCCTACTGTCTCTAGCGTTTTGATCCTAAAAGGCTGTTGGATCTTGTCAAAAGCTTTTTCTGCATCTATCAAGAGTGTCACGTGGTCTTGGACTTTGGACTGGTTTACATGATGAATTACATTTATTGATTTGCATATGTTGAACCAACCTTGTGTGCCGGGGATGAAGCCTACTTGGTCCCCGTGAATGATCTTTTTAATGTGTTTTTGAATCCGATTTGCTAAGACTTTGTTGAGAATCTTTGCGTCTGTGTTCATCAGAGAGATTGGCCTATAGTTTTCTTTTTTACGTGAATCTTTATTAGGTTTTGGGATTAAAACGATATTAGCTTCATAGAAGGAATTTGGTAGTATTCCTTCCTTTGCTATTTGGTGGAACAGTTTAAAGAGTACTGGTGTTATTAACTCCTTAAATGTCTGGTAGAACTCTGTGCTGAATCCATCTGGTCCAGGACATTTTTTGTTGGGAAGATTTGAGATTACTTCTTCAATTTCCTTATATGTTATAGGACTATTTAAATAATTCACAACTTCCTGATTCAATTTAGGTAAGTTGTGTTTACTTAGAAATTCATCCATGTCTTTTGTCTTGTCAAACTTCACAGAGTATAAGTTTTTAAAACATGATGTTAAAATTCTCTGGATTTCTTGGGTATCAGTAGTGATAACTCCATGTTCATTTCTAATTTTGTTAATTTGGGTTTTCTCTCTCTTGCTTTTTGTTAATTTAGCTAGGGGTGTATCAATCTTATTGATTTTTTCAAAGAACCAGCTTTTTGACTGGTTTATTTTTTCTATTGTTTTCTTAATCTCGATTTCAGATATTTCTCCCCTTATTTTGCTAATCTCCTCTCTTCTACTACTTTTGGGATCAGATTGCTCTAGTTTCTCTAAAACTTTAAGCTGGATTGTTAAGTTATTTATTTGTGATGTTTCCATTTTTTTGATGTAAGCATTAAGAGCTATGAACTTACCTTTTAGGACAGCTTTCATTGTGTCCCAAAGATTTTGCGCCGTATGTACTCCCTAATAGGTGGCTCCTAGTACCAAACCCACCCAGCCCACCTAGAGACACTCAAAGAAAAATCTCTGTAATACCTACAGTAATTGCAAGGATTATGAACAGGAGGGATGGGGTAGGGGGGCCACACCAGAAACAAGGAGAGAGGGGACCATGTTACAGCAGAGAAAACAGGCCTCCATCAAGGACTCAAAAAAGTATTGAGACATCTGATTAAGCTCACAGACTTTCATTCCTGATCATTTACTACTGAGGAGGTATGATCTCACTAGAAGAGGAGGGCATATAGTCTGGCAGATAAAAAGTAGCCATTTTGCAAATGGGTGATTGACCCCTCCCTCACTGTGGTTTCCTACTTTTAATACATCTACCTTTGAATGTGCTCTTATAACAAGACTCTAGATTAACAGCTTTTTGTCTCTGGTCAAGGGTTGACATACAAGGCCAATCAGGATGGAGTGAAGGGCATTGCAGGAGCAGCAAAACTGCAAAAGAAAATCAACAAACCACAATCCAGAACTTCAGAGACTCTATATCAACCACCTAGAACTAGGCCAGACTAATCTCTCCCCATCCTGAAGCTCAGGGACATTTGCGGAAGAGGGGGTGGTAAGAGTGTAAGAGCAAAAGGATGGGAGGAGCAATGATTTGCAAGATACCCCACACAAGTTAGGGCCGAAGCAATCATAATTGGACTTTACATGCCCTGAGCAATGTCCAACACACTATTGACCTCACAAAGTCTAGCACCTGCTAAAGGCACCAAGATCCTTGGAGGCAAGGGATTGGCAGCCACAGCAGTGTTCCTATACTTAAGGGGAACACCGGAAAGGGTTCAAGGAATGGCCACTGGGTCCTTGTACATCATCAGAGAGGAGGGCTCAGAGGAGAATCAGGCATGCATAAGAAAGGACTCTCTGGGAATTGGGGCGGGAGGCACTGGGGGATGGGGAGGAGAGGTGAGGGGAGGGGGAGCAGGGGGTTCGGGGGAGGAGGAGGGAGGGAGGGAACTGGTGTACCTATTAAGTTTGTATGAGCTGACTTAATAAAAAATGTAAAAAAAGATAGAGCAACTTTAAAAAAGAAAAAAAAATAGAGCTTAATTTGAAAAAAGGAAACAAAAGAAAGAGCCTCAAAACAAAGAAATCAAAACTTGACATTTGCCTAAGGAGATAGGTAGAAAATTAACAGGCATGCCCAAGCAGACCAACCCAGGACCCCTTCCGACAGGGGAGAGATAAAAAGATGCTTCGAATATGACCAGACTGGGCGCTTTGAGGCGGTTGCAAGCACAGGAAGCTTTCGTGTGGCCTATGTCCCAAACATGGGAATTTCCACTGGAGGAAAGATTGCCCCCTGAACCCCAGGGCCCAGGGGTCAAGCACCCTGATGGAGATCAATGTAATGGCCTGAAGCCCTTAGCTTCCCTCCGATGGGAAAAAGGAGTTTGTCTCTGATATCCAGCAAAAGAAGGCCCAAAACGCCAGGTTGAGCATCTCATAAAACCTTGGGTTTAACATGCAAATGGGAAGCCTCTTTGTTTCTAGACTAGGGAGCACAAGATTCCAGCTTCCTTCCTAGGCTTTTGTCAATCTTTGATTTTTGATTTTTCTAGAATGTTAATGATCAAAAAAATGACAGGTTCTTCAGTCACTCACAAAGTAACTACTGAAATTCCTTATATGCTTAACAATGTTGCTTTTAGACATTCCCTCATGTAATATAACAAAATAGACAGTTCACATGGTTTTAAACAGGTTTTAAGATGTGATCATAGAGATTCACAGCTGCCAGAGAAATAAGGTCTTCAGTATGTAATTTAGTTCTTAGTTTTTCACCAAAGACAATGACTATTCAAGTTTAGGTAATAGGTTTTCTTTACTAACTTTTGCCTGTACCCACAATAAAATTACTAAGCTTATTTGGTTTATCCCATTGTATAGATCTTCAAAGTTTAATCTGTGTTTTGTCTCTGTTATAGGAAACTTAAAGTAATAGAGCCATATCTCAACACTTACTAGATGAGGATGCCAGGCTGCTCTCACTCAACGCTCCACTTCAGCAGGAAGCAGTTAAAGAATGATCATCGACCCTTATCCCCTGAGCAGTCTGGATCCTCAAATAGGCTAGAGGTAAAATAGGCAGATTTAGAACACCATGATGGGATGGGTCTCTCGAGGTCTTTGAAGGTCTTTAAAATTCCAAAAAGACATTCCCCTCTGCTAGATAACCTCATACTCAACTAAATTAAAGGCCCAATTATTAAAACAAAAAGGGGGAGTAAGCCCACACCAACAGCTAGGATTGACATTATTTACCATCAACATTTTAAATTTTTAAAAAATTGATCTGGGTTTGAACTAACATCTAGAAAAAATTGTTCTTTTAATAACTATATCGCTTAAGTGTTTCCTCAGCACATTTCTCAACAGCATTCCATCTACAAGACCACACTATGAACATCCATGTCATGCCCCCCCCAGAGACGTGATTCAACTTGGAGGCTTGTGAGGCCTTGGTTTAATGACAGACCAGGCAGATCTGTACTGCCTGTGTGAGCCACATACAACATTCCTCAAGCTACCTGCTGCCATGCCTGTTGCTGATGCCAACTTGCCTGACTGAGAAGACCAACTGGGACAGGACAACAGCAAAAGCTCATGCTGGGACTTATGGGACATTGGACATATGTACAGTTAATTGTAAAATACCGTCTCTATTAAAACAAAAAGGGGGATATGTTGGGCCCACCCAGAGATAACGGTCTGGGAGGAAGTGAGCAGGTCATGGCTTAGCACATAGGGCCAAAGATGGCGCTGGGAGCTAGTGTCCTAGGTGTAACCCTGATCACATTACAAAGAGTCCTAATTGGTTTATAGGAGCCAACATAGATTTATGTTTAGTCTGACCTATGCAGAGTATGTCCTATACTGACTATTAAGGTAATTGGATGCCTATTTGGTGCACTTGGATTCTTTGTGTATATAAGCTGATTTGTTACCCCCAATAAACTGAGATCTTGCTTTGACAAACTCCCCGTCCATTGCCGAATCTCTGGAGGGCTGAGATGGAGGTGCAGGCGGTCAGGTCGTTACAGCCAGGAGCTGTGTGTTTGAGTGAGTGAATGAGTGAGTGACGGAGTGTCACCTTGACAGACTCCCTGCTGTGTCCGGAGTCCCCTGGATTTGGGCAGGGGTAAAAGGCCTGCAGAATATTCGCCTTTCTCCGCCCCAACGGCCTGGAGCCGTCACAGTGTGTGCCTGGGAGAATCGTCCCAGCATGGTGAGTTCATTTGCTTTCTTCTTAACTTATCTGTTCAATTTTGTTAAACATATTTCAAGAGTATTTGAAGTCTATTGCATCATATGTATTTATTATTATGCTTTTATTTTACATCTTCAGTAATTCTTCTCTAATCATTATCAATTCATTAATTAAAACAATAAAGTTATTCTTTTCAGCATAGATAAGCTATGACAAATCAGAATTTTTTAGCTTTTTTTTTGCTGTCATAATCATTTGGCCATTTTTATAGGTATGGTAGAAATTTAAGTGTTTTTAGAGTGATTTCCTGGTTTAGATCTTCTTTCCTGGTTATTTTTATTATTCTTGTGATTATAAATTAGGCAGGCCAAGAACTTCTGTCCTATTTCAGTCTCCCAAGTGCTAGGCTTACAGGTGTGGGCAACCATCCCCAGTTTGCTTTCAACTTAGGAAGTTTGGGAGTCATCTCTCCAGCCCTCTTTCTTTCTTTTTATTTTGCTTTTGAGCTAGGATCTCATGGAACCCAGACTTCAGGTTTGCTATGGCTCCCAGGCTGGTCTTGCACTCCTGATCCTCTTGCTTCTACATCTCAAGTACGAGGATTACAGATATGTGTCACCACACCAGAACTTATTTTATTTATTTATATTATTTTATAATAATTCATATTTTTTAGACAAGCTCATTATGTAGCCCAGACTCACTTCCTCCCACATGTATCACCTACTGATACATGATTCTTACTCCACCATGTGTTCAGGCACATGTCATCAAAGTCATCCCAGATGAAATTCAGTGGGTCACACATTAGGACATTAAAAAAACATCTTTCCTCATCAACATTAATACTCAGCAATTCCCAGGGAGATGCAGGGCTTCTTGAGATCTTTCTTCTTTGGTAGTGAATGTTAATAGGGCAAATCCTATGCAAGTCTTGAGGAAATATGCATAACTGTAGCGAATTCATGGATACAATAACCTATCATGCCCAGAAGATAATGTCTGACCCCAGTTCTGCACTCCTTCCAGCTCCTGACAATCTTATTGTTCCCTCTTCCTGGATGTTTCCTGAGCCATCAGAGGTACTATAAATGTAATTTTTTTTAAAGACAGCCTAGTTTTTACTTTCTAAAATGGCCATATAAAGTTGGCTATATCCATTTCTTTAATATGGCCACATTGATTAAGCTTCCTTTTACTGCTTTTCACTCTTTTTTTTTCCCCACTCATACAAACTTTTTTTTTTCTCAATTGTATTGGAATTTTTTTCTTTATTTTTTCAACTCATATAAACTTAATAGGTACCCCGGTCCCCTCCCTCCCTCCTGGATCCCCTTACTCCTTCCCACCTTTTCCCCTTACTTTCCCACCTGCCCTCCCTTTCTTCCAGTGGCCCCTCTCCCCATCCCTGGAGTATCCTTTAGTGTGCATGTCAAACTTCCCTCTGGGTCCTCCTCTCTGATGAGGTATAAGGACTCAGTAGCATTGCCTAAAGCTCTTTCTTGTGTTCTCCTTTAGTATAGGAACACTATGGTGGCTGTTAATCCCTTGCCTCTAAGGATCCTAGTGCCTGTGATCTATGCTAGATTTTTGGAGGGTCAATGATATGTCAGTCATTGTGCAGGTCATGCAAGTCCTATTATGATTAATTCTGCTCTAACTTGTGTGGAGTATCTTGCATATTGTTGCTTCTCTCCATCTTTAGGCTCTTACAATCTTGCTGCCCCCTCTTCTGCAAATTTCTCTGAGATTTAGGATGGGGATAGATTAGGTTCCAGGTGATTATGTAGGGTCTCTTATTGCCATACCCCCCGTTGGGCCAGTGGGGGGGAAGAGGGGGAAACAGCGGGGCCTTGGGGCTTGAGGAAAATGGGCAAGCCAACGAAGGGGTCACCACCAGACCCCGGAAATCAGTTGAGAAGCAGCAGTGTATGAGATGCCGCAGATTCAGAGCCAGTAAGGGCATTTGGGCTTATATAAGGTCAGGGTCCAATCAGGTGTTGCCATCCCTCCTCATGGGGGACAGCCATGTTTAACTGTTTACTAGGTGTTCACTGCAGGTTGAGGTTAGATGGCCGCTTCCCATTAGTTGTCCATCCCTCCACCTGCATGGTCCTCTATTGGGACCCTCCAGGGCACGTCTGTACATCCAGGCTTATCCTGAATTCGGGAGTCAGGCTAGGGCCTCCCTGAATTGGTACTGCCACATTTCACACTTTTATTTGTAATTTTTTTCAGTGGGGACTATGAAAGCTGGGATGACCCTGAGCCTCTTCAGCTGCATGGAATATAGGTGACTGTGCCTGGCATAGGTTGGTCACCACCTTCATGTGGAGCCTTACCCATCATTGGCTACCAGTCATGAGACCACTGCAGTGAAGGAATCATGGTCCCAAAAGGGAACTCAAGGTGGTGGAGGAAAGCAGGTTTTCATCATTGCAGGGGTATGAGGAGAGGCTGTGGCCGGGGCAGGTGCAGAAAAGATCCAGAAGAGCTGGTGAGACACAAATCAAAACCTAACAATTGTAAATTAGTAAGGCATAGCTTCAATGGAGGACAGCCAGGCTTCCAAGGGGCCTTTGGTGGCCTTAGGAATGTCTGGAGCTTGAATGGATGCTCTGAGAATCTGTAAAGCAAGCTTTTGTTGTAAATGCTGAGGAATGCCTGAGGCCTGAACGGATGCCCTGAGAACCTACAAAGCAAGCTTGTGTTGTGAACACTGAGACCTGACCACTTGCCATTTGCATCTAAATAGGACAATTAGTATTAAAAGGGCAACTCCAATAGTTAACCAAGTTACCAGATTTTACGGGTGAGAAGAAAGCAGGTATCCTGTCCCATAATTGTTTGTCAAAGGATACAGCAGTAATAATTTGAATTTTAGTCCCATTAATTTTTGATATGTCAAAGGATAATTTGAAACATTCCAGGTGCCATTAATATTGGCGGGCAGGAGGCACATGGCTGTCCTGGACTTCCCTCTTACAGGCCAGGAAGAACAGTGCTCAGGACACATTTAAAGCATTTTTTTTCTTTCTTTCCCTGCTGGAAAGGGAATTTCACGTTTTTCAGCTTGGGCATGCCTGCTAGTCCCCTTAGGCAGATAGTTCCTCAGAAAAACTACTTAAGTAACTTAGGCCAAAATCTTGCAAGGAAAAAGGAAACATAAACTTGAGTTGACCCAAATGCACTTAGAATTTCCTGAAAACAGACTATGCTGGGTCCAGCATTTATCCTTCTTTGCTTCAAAGAAATGGGGTCTGACTAAAGTGCGGGCTTGAATTCCTGTTCCACCTTAGCTGCAGTACACATAGAAGCATGGAATTAGAAAGCAGAAAAAGAGCTCATGCCTACCAGGAGAATGAAGAAATTCCAATGAACTATTTAGAAGACAATTATAATTTACTAGTTGGTAGATTTGATGGGATAAAATTCTGTAAAATAAGTCAGAGGAATGAGCAAGTTCGATCAAGCAATATCATAATGGCTTTGTTATTTTGGGAACACACAGAAAAACCTTTAAGAACACAATGGAATTTTCATTTGTAGTCCCATTAAAGATCAAAACCAATTGAGAAAATTTTTCATGAAAAAAAACTTACAATCTATTAGAAAAACAATTGTGATCAATATAAAACATAACTGTTTAAGGCCTTAGATGTTACCAAAATTATTTGTTCTTATTTTTAAGTATGCATACATGTATTTAAAAATGGCATGTCAAAATTTTTATATCAGCGTGCAACAGAAATGAAAAAAAATTGAAGTGTCTGTAGACACAAGACACACATGCAAACACAGAACATATAACATGAACAAGCACATGAACATTTTATTGGCAACTGTACAATTTACCAGCAACTATCTTAAAATTACTCTTGAAAGCTTTATCAAAGCCAGATTAATATTTAGGCAAACCTTATTTAATACAAGACCTCACATTAGTTAAGTCTGGCAACTTAGCTTAATTATGAAAAACATCCAGCAAGGAAAACATTCTTATCCATAGTCCAGTTCCCACATATTCTCTGGGGGAATCCAAGGTGCTAAAACTGCAGCCTCATTACAAACTTCCTCTCAGCCAGCAGACTTAACCTTCAGGCCTCTAGTCCCAAGGAGAGATTTTAAGACACGTATCTGGGGCTCCTTACAGTGTGAGGGGAGGTTGCCCATTTTTCTAAAGAACAAAGATGAGACCAAAATAGCCGCAGATGAGACAAGGGATGAATCAGGACCCAAATGTCTTATGCTTGGTGGGGGACTTGCAGAGTTCATTACTACCCCCGGGCTGTATGTGCATATGGTGTCTCCTGGTCAGGCCAATTCAATGTAATTGAGCCTGGGCTCTGAGTTCTGAGGGGATCAATTTCTCATGTGAACTCCCCGGAAAAAGCCTTGATTTAGAGGGGCTCTTTGATCATGGGGAAATCAAACAAGCGATTGGGGTTCCTTGATTATCAGCAAATCAAGTGAGCAATTGTTTTCCTAACCTAAAGTGGGGCCCCTTGATCATCAGCAAATCAAGTGAGTGACTGTTTTCCTAAGGACAAACAGGGAAAGGGGAAGAGGAGGGGGCCACCTGCTCACCTTCAGGCACCATAAGCACATGTAACACAAAACCAAAGGGGCCGCTCACCAAACTTTACCAGAGTGGGTGTCTCATCTACACCAAAGGCAGCCCCACGTTGGAGCACCAATTGTTCCAATATCCCCCACCAGGCCAGCTGGGGGGAGAAGGGGGAAACAATGGGGCCTCAGGGCTAGAGGCAAATGGGTCAGCTGGTGACAGGGGTCACCACCAGATCCCAAGAATCAGGTGAGATGCAGCAGTGGACAAGATGCCTCAGATTCAGAGTCATTAGGGCATTTGGGCTTATATAGGGTCAGGGTCCAATCAGGTGTTGCCATCTCTCCTGGTGGGAGACAGCCACCAGTCATTTAACTGTTTACTAGGTATCCATTGCAGGTTCAGGTTAGATGGTTGATTCCCATTGGTTGTTCATCCTTCTGCCTCCATGGTCCTCTATTGGGACCCTTCAGGGCATGTGTGTACGTCCAGGCTTGTCCTGAATTTGGGAACCAGGCTAACACCTCCCTGAATCAGTAGTGCCACATTCTCTGATGTTCTGAATTATGATTTGGTGTTTTTTTCCCCCAGTTTTGCTGTTCCTGCACTGCCCTTGGCTCCATCCTTATGGGTATTGGATGTCACCTCCTCCTAAGAAGAAGTGTGTTCTCCCTGGATTGCGAGCATCCTGGACAGAAAAGGGCCACTCATACAAACTTAATAGGTACCCTGGTCCCCTTCCTCCCTCCAGCCCTACCCCTTTTTCCCTTGCTTTACTACCAGTGTCTCCTTTTAACCTCCCCACCCCAATCCCTGGAGCATCCTTTATGTGAATGTCAAACTTCCCTCTGCGTCCTCCACTCTAATGAGGTGTAAGGACGCAGTAGCATTGCTCCCCTTTAACATGGGAATACTATTGTGACTGTTAATCTCTTGCAATTAAGGATCCTAGTGCTTGTGATCCATACTAGACTTTGGGGGGTCATTGATATGTCAGTCATTGAGCAGGTCATACAAAGTCCTATTATGGTTATGTCAGCCCTAACTTGTGTAGAGTATCTTGTACATCATTGCTCCTCCCCATCTGTAGGCTCTTACAATCTTACTGCCCCCTCTTCTGCAAATTTCCCTGAGCCTCAGGATGGGGAGAGATTTGGCTGGTCTGATTACAGGTGATTAATGCAGGGTCTCTGTGTCTGAATTATGGTTGGTTGTTGTTTTCAGTTTTGCCATTCCTGCATCACCCTTGGCTCAATCCTGATTGGTATTGGATGTCACCTCCTCACCAGAGATAAAAGGCTGTTAAAATGGAGTCTTACTATAAGAGCAGATGCAAAGGTAGATGGAATAAGAATAGGAGAATGCAGTGAGGTGGTGTCAGTCTCGCATTTGCAGGATGGATTCCATCTATCTGCCAGATTCTATGCCCTCCCTGACTGGTGAGATCAAACCCCCTCAGTTCCAAATGACCAGGAAGGAAAGTGAGTGAGCTTAACTAGATGTCTCACTACTTACTTGCAGTGTTTGATGGTGACTTATTTTCTCTGTTGTACCATGATCCCCTCTCTCTTTATTTCTGGGGGAGGGGTTCTTCTTCCCCTTCCCTCCTGTTTATAATCTTTGTGATTACTGTAGGTATTACAGAGACTTATCTTTGAATATGTCATTAAGTGGGTTTAGTACTAGGATCCACCTATTAGGGAGTACATACAGTGCTTAACTTTCTGTGTCTGGAATACTTCACTCAATTTATTTTTTTCTAATTCCATCCATTTCCTGGCAAATTTTATTAATTCATCTTTTTTGATGGCTGAGTAGTATTCCATTGAATAAATGTTCTGCATTTTCCTTATCCACTTGTCACTGTTGGGCATTTGGGTTGATGCCATGACTTTGTTATTGTAAATAGTGCTGCTATGAACATGTTTGTGCTTGTGCCATTGAGGTGAGAATGGCTGTATAAGACTGAATTTTTAAAGATATTTGTTAGATATTTCAATTTCATCCCTGGTAAAGTTTCTTTTGAGTTCCCAGGCCCATTTTTTTAATTGGGCCATTTATCTCCTTGGTGTTTAGTTTTTTAGGCTCTTTGTGCACTCTAGATAATAGAGCTCTATCAGATATGTGATTAGTGAAGATTTTCTCCCATTGTGGGTTGTCTTTTTGTTCATGTTACAATCTTTTATCTGAACAGAAGCTTTTTAATTTCATAAAATCCCATCTATTGAGTGTTGGTTCTAGTGACTATGCTAGTAGATTTCTGCTTATGAACTATTTGCCTAGTCCAATCAGCTTAAGGGATTTCCCTACCCTTTCAACTAGGGTATTTATAGTCTTTGGCCTTGATCCATTTGGAATTAAATCTTGTACATGGTGACCAGTATGGGTCCAATCTTAGTCTTCTGCATGTGGATATCCAGTTTTGCCAGCACCATTTGTTGAAGATGTTCTTTTTCCATTGCAGTATTTGGGCCCCTTTGTCAAAGATTAAATGGCTTTTACAGTGTTGGCTTATATCTGGGTCTCAACCCTTATCCATTGATCTATGTATCTATTTTGGAGCCAGTACCAGGCTGTTTTTATTACTATAGATATGTAGTATAGATTAAGGTTTGGTATGGTGATACCTCCAGCAGTGTTTTTGTTACTCAGAATTGTTTTTGTTATCCTGGGTCTTTTGTGCTTCATATGAATTTTGAGATTGTTTGGTCAATTTTTTTAAAGAATTGTTTTATTATTTTGATTGGTATAGCATTGAATTTGTATATTGCTTTTGGTAGGATGATCATTTTTATGATATTGATTCTGCCAATCTGGGAACATGTGAGGTCTTTCCACCTTCTGGTGTCTTCAGTAATTTATTTCTTTAGGGTTTTAAAGTTTTCATTGTAAAGGTCTCTTACTTCCTTGGTTAAGTTTATACCAAGGTATTTCATTTTTTTAGGGGCTAGAGTAAATGGGATTGTTTCTCTTAGGTCTTTTTCACTTATTTCATCCTGGGCATATAGGAAGGCCACTGATTTTTGTAGTTTATTTTGTATCCTGTCACACTGCTGAACTTCTGTATTAGTTCCAGGAGTTTCCTGGTGGAGTTTTTGGGATCACTCAGGTATACAATCACGTAGATCATGTTTCTATTTTTGTCATATCTGTTTGGGATGCAGAATGCCTCTTGTATTTAGATGGGCTTCTCTTTCTTTAGATGTGGAAAGTTCTCCTTTATGATAACTTGAAATATTTCCTCAAGTGTGGTGTTTTGGGATTATTGTTCTGGTATTCCATGAATGCGTATGTTAGCTTCTTCAAGGTGTCCCATAACTCTTGAATATTCCTCTCAAGTATCTTTTTGGCTTTAATAACCTCTTCCATTGAGCCGGTTAGTTCTTCTACTTTGTCTTCAAGATCTGAAATTCTATTTTCTGCTTCCTTAGTTCTGCTGATAAGTCTCTCTGTTGAGTTCTGGGTTGAAGATAACTTATCTTTTAGTTCAATTTTAAACTCTGCTTGAGATTGTTTAAACTGCTTTATGCCTATTTTTGTTTCTTGAACTGTTTTTCTCCACTCCTCCAAGTGTCTATTGTGTTCCTGATCAAAGTGGTTGATGTGGTTATTTAACTCCTCCTGGATTTCCTCTTTCATAGCATTGATTATGATATAGATCATGCCTTGAAAGTCATTATCTTGGGTATGGCTTTCTTGACTATTTTCTGTGAATTTGTTCTGGTTGGAATCTATCATTATGGGGTTAATTCTTTCGGTGGGAGATTTGTTTTCTGGGTTTTGTTTCTCATGGATTTGCCTGTGACCTAGCCATTGTTGTCTTATCTCTTAAGACCTTCTTTCAGTCTCTGTGTATTTTTGACTGAACTCTATTAGTTGGTATTACTACTCTTAAGCAGTTATTACTAGTGTTTGCTTTGGAGCTGGGTTTGGAGTACTTGTCTGTTGTTGTTGTTATTTCCTAGATGAGGCTATTAGACTATTAGTACATCAATTAAATCAGGTTTAGTGGACAGGGAGTGAAGATTAGTATGGTAGTGCACTTTTACAATTTAGTACGTTGGTGATATGTGAGGGGTGAATGGTATAGTTCCTGAACATGTATATATTTTGGGGTTGTTATATGGAAAAGTTCAACTACAGTGACTAATAATTGAAAAGAACAGGATGGTAGAAAGCGGTTTAATTCTCTTTGAGCTGGATGTGAAGAATCCTCCCAAGTGACAGGATGATTTTAGAGGACTTCAGATGTATGGCGTTTGTCCTCTAGAGCTTTACTTGGGTTTTCTTTGTTCTCTGTTGAATTCTGAGGAACAGGGTGTCCTCCCTGGACTGCATGCATCCCGGGCTGAAAGGGCAGAACTTCTAGGCTCAGTTCACCTGGGACTTGGGGCATAGCCTAGGGTCCTTCCCTAGCCAAGAGCAAACTGGGTGCTGCTCTGGCTGGCTGGCGGGATGATCTGGGAGGAGCCAGTGACCTGGGGCCTGGGGACATGGAGTAGGGGGTTTACCTGAGTTGCAGTGTGTCCTCCCTGTACCGTGCACATCCCAGGTGGAAAGGATGGGTGGCAGAAGCAAGGCAAGAAGCTAGGTTCTTGAAAATGCTGCTGTCAGCTTTGTCAGAGAAGCTTTCTTTCATCATAGTGATGAGAATAAGTGACTGCTGAATGTTCAGCCATAGATGGGACATCTTCAGCACAACCTATGAAGTTCAGGGAATATTACATAATGAGTAGAAATTATACAAGAATCTTGAATTCACAGGAGTGATTGTTGCGTGAATGAGATCAGGAAAGATTGGGCTAGCTAACATTTTGTCACTATGGATAGATGACTGGACTGTGACTAAGGCTCTTTCTTAAGGATTTATATGTAGTTAACTATTGGTAGTTAAGAGCGAGACATTTTCTTTAGACAAATCCTCACCTATTCTACTGTAGTAACCCTAATGAAACTCACTGGATCAACAAAATGATTAGTAAAATATGTCAACTGATCACACTACTTGTCCTCTAGACCCAAAGCATAGATGCTGCATCTTTCTGATGAGCGCATTTCCAGAATTTGCTCACAGATGAAATGTTCACTGGAACAAACAAAAATATGAAAGTTGAAGCCAGGCTAGTTGGGAAGAACAAGAGAATCAGTGAGAAAATGAGGGAAATAAGAAAGGGTTAACTATAATCATAATATATTATGTAGATGCATGAAAATGTTATAATGAAGCTCATTAATGTGTATAATTAATATAAAATATTTTTAATATTCTACCTTAAAATTATCATTTTACTTTGGGTCATCTTTTTAGTAACTTCATTTTAGTCCATCATTTATTTTTCAAACGTTTAAGATTAGAATGAGATATAGTTAACAATAATAAGTTTAACAAGGGTACATTTGGTGGATAGTAGATATGTCAGAACAGATATCCAGAGTCTAACTGGCGAGAAAAACATTTGCTGTTTCTTAGCCTCATTTTACTCTTTCTTCCTCAGCCAACTAACAGTGTTTATGTCTATTCTTTGGAACCTTTAACACATTTCCAATGAAATGATGAGAAGAAAAGGAAGGCTTACCTTGGTTAGGTGAAGAAAAATAAATATTGAATGGAGCAAAAGGCAAAGCTTTATAACTGATTAAGGGAAGGGCTACATCCTGGAAAAACTGAGTTTGAGAGATGAAATGAGCACATGCTCTGCAACTTACCTTTTGTCTGTACTAAAGAACCTTTGGGTTTTCAATCATCCACTGAGGAGCCATTGGCTTTCATCTGTGAGCAAATTCTGGAAATGCGCTCATCAGAAAGATGCAGCCTCTATGCTTTGGGTCTAGAGGACAAGTAGTGTGATCAGTTGACATATTTTACTAATCTTCTAAAATGTGACAATAAGTTAGAAGTTGGGTCTGTTATACTTTGACTTGGTGCATGACTTCAGGAAGGACTCTTTGGGATTTTTTCAGGCATGCAATAATAATAAAAAGCAGACCACCAGTTGGCATTATCATTTTTTCAAATTCTGTGCGTGAGGCAAATTACTCCTGTAACCTTCAACCCCTCCTCTTGAGAAGTCACTGCTGGGTCATCAATATAGATGTCAAAAACTGGGCAACACTCCAGAAAACTTCCATCCTTTCTTATTGAAGATTCTTTTCACAGGCCTGCAAATTTTCTGTGCTGTTTGAAAAAGGATGGAAAATAGCATGTACTCCTGACTGCAAAAGGTTCTACAAAAGAGTGGTGGTTGTTATTACTTGCTAGAAAGTTTGACAGAATTAACTAAAAAAAAAAAAAAAGACAATATATTTTATTAAGAAGATGTTGATCAAAGTCAACATACTCTAAATGAAGCTGTCTCAATAGCCATAGTGTTTTCTTGTTTTGAAGCCCAAAAATGAAAACTGTATAGTGATTGTTGTTTGGGCACTTCAATATAAAGAAATCTCATTATTAAAATCAAGGAAGTACAAACTCATTCAAAACATCAATTAACATATTCTGCTAACACAAAGAATATATAAAGACTACTAACTTCATGTCTATGTTATAAAACCAGAGTATATGTAGTAGAATCACGTGCAATATACTTTTAGGAAGTGGTCTCTTTGTGCTTTTGGAATTGGAAACTAGTCGAGGAGGCCTGCTTCCCAGTGCTTGCTTAGCCTGGAAAGGTTCCATTCAGTTTGTGTTAATATCCTTGTGGGCCTTCTTTAATCATCTTCCCATTGTTGTAGAACAACCTTTTGGGAAGAAAGCAGATGTGTGATCAAGTTGGCTTCTTAAAAAAATAAATAAATAAAAAAGCAAGACACAGATTAATTTAGCAATCTGGTTGAGATAACAGGAAAAGTCAGTAGCAATTTGGTGCTCTAGACAGGAGTCCAATGTTTCCTAGTGTAGAATTTCCATATCATAAAATTTGGTATGAATTAAAACACACACAGAAAAAATGCATAAATCATAAGGACATAGCACACTTATTTGTCATAAATCAAAACAAGTTCAAGAAATAGAACATGAGGAGCACTCCAGAAATCCCAACAATGATTCTCTACTCACATTTTATCCCAAAGATGACTACTCTTCTGACTTCCACAGTCAGATTAGTTTCTTCTTCTTGTAGTGATTTACCATACAGAGTGGATAATAGTACTTAAGTTGTCACATATCAAATACTTAGTTTTACAACTGTGCTTCTCAACGATTTGATATAAGATTTAGGACAACTGGGCAGAGCAGGACAGACACAGCACAGAGGACTTAATTCTCCACAAATTGTTGGTCCAGACTCATGTGACATTTTCAGCAGATATTTGATTTCATGATATTTTTGGAGAAAAGAAATCATAATGAAGTTAGAACTATTGTGTTTTCTTTTGTTTCTGCTTAATTACAGAAAAAATAAAGGAAAGTGTTTCTTTGTGACTTAACTTGGTACTTGTTTATACTTGGTGAGGATTACAAAGGTGTCATATATTATTGTCATATTTGAGTTTTTTAAGGCCCTTTACTATGCATTTCCAACAATATAAACAGAATCCAAATGCTCGATCACCAATGTTTTTCCTGATGATGACAATAGCAGTGAAGAGAAGTAGAGGGAAAGGTAGGAATACATGTACCAACCATCTCAAGGCAGGAAACCTAGTTTGCTTTTCCTTCCTCCATGTCAAATCTTCTACTTCATTCCCTCTTTTGCTGGGCTGCCATATTGTGACTACTTCCAAAAGGAAGATGGACTCTAACTACACTCAGATTTAGTGTTCTCTAGAATGCCTGTTCTCCTTTGCATTGCTTACAAATTGCATGAGAATTTGATGTTTATAACTAACTTGAAAAAAATTGCAAGTATCTTTTTTTCAAATATAAAAGACTGATGTAAAAATCTTCCATTTGATAAATTTCCTTCGGGATGTTTTTGTTCAAATGGAAAAAGAGAGCACCACTAGGTGATTCACCTATTATCCTCACTTTTCTTTAAAGTTGGCTAATTATGTATCATAGTAACCACAGCACAGGAGTGTATTTGATACAAGTATCATGTATAACAGTCAACATTTTCTAAGTGCTTATACTGTACCAGGATGGAGTTAGATATACATATAAAAAGAGAAAAGTGCAGGTAAGACCGTAAAGGCATGCTTGCCAGTAGAGAACCATATATGGCTGAAGAGGTAGAAAATGAAAAGACATGGAGGAATGATAACAACCTCCTGCTCCTCAGAAACTGCAAGGTCAGAATTGTTTAAAAGTGAAGGATCATGAAAGGAGGAGAGGGAGGAAGAGATAAGTGGAAGGAGAAGGAGGGGAAACAAGGCAAGGGAGGGGGAAAGGATGGTAAGGATGCTTACTCATTATGGTTGTAAAACTAGAAAAAGTAAAGGACAGTAGTCAGAGACTGGACCATTCTGGGGTTATGGAAGGACTTCATCCTTTAAAGAATTTAAAGTAAATAATCAGCATATTTAAGCATGAATCTTAGGGGTTGACTCTGGATTAGAACTTCAATTAGAAGAGCATGTATAAGGAGACCAGAAAAGTAATAGAATGGTGCTGCCCCAAGTTTAAATTCACCAAGACTTTAATATCATTCTCTTGTTTGCTGTTGCTCTCTCCCCTTCTGCTTTTACAACTGCTTTTCTTCCTCCATATCTCTACAGGCCTTTCTTTTACTTTGTGCAACACTGAAATTTTATGACAAACTTTTGAGTGTCCCTTTTGGCAGGCTTTGACTATGTGACCAACTGTCCTGAAAGTCCTTTCGTTCTTGAAGCTTCCCTGATGAGAAGCATTCTAGTCTTCTGCATAGGCCATAGGAATATTTTTGTTTTTTATTTGCTGTTGTTACTGGTTTTCTGGTTTTGGAATTTCATGTTTTTATTAATATAAAAACTTTTGGTGAAAGAATGACTTAGTATCAAACACTTTCCTTGCTTTTCATTGTTATTTCATTAAAAGAGCTGGGACACCCAATTTTCATTGATATATTGAATCTCATAGCTGTTAACAGATTGAGCAACTTGTGTGTGTGTGTGTGTGTGTGTGTGTGTGTGTGTGTGTAATGGTCATTTTGTTTGTGATCATACAATTTAGCTGAAGGCATTTAAGAATGTGATGTTTTCAGACTTTGCATGACCTGCACAATGACTGACATGTCAACGACCCCCCAAAGACTAGCACGGATCACAGACACTAGGATACTTAGAAGCAAGGGTTTAACAGTCATAATAGTATTTCTATACTAAAGCAGAGCCCAAGAAAGAGCCCAAGAAAGATTCCTTACACCTCACTAGAGTGGAGAACTCAGAGGGAAGTTTGGCATTCACACAAAAGGATGCTCTAAGGAATGGGAAGGGGGAAGGGGGAGGCACTGGGAGAAGGGGAAGGATTGTGGTGAAAGAAAGGAGAAAAGGGGGGGAGAGTGCAAAGGGGACTGGTGAAGGGTGGAAGGAGGGAGGAGACCAGGGTATTTATTAAGCTTGTATGATTGGGGAAAAATAAATAAATATAATAAAATTTTAAAAAAGAAATATAATAGAGGAAAAAAAGAATATGATGTTTCATATTTCTAGCACTGAAATTTGATCCAATGGGTTTATAACAAATTTTCAGACAATCTAGAAAAAGAAGTGAGGAGCTTAATACAATTTATTGAAATGATATGTTGCAGCAGGGTATAGTGATGCATGCTTGTAATCCTGTCCTTGGTAAACTGAGGCAGGAAGATCATGAGTTCCAGGCCTGGATTATATAACAAGACCTTGTCTGTAGAGAATCAGATGAAAATGATGATAATCATAGAAAAGGGAAATAATGTGACAGGTTGATTTTTCTACTATTGTAAGTACAGACATATCTGGGTCTTTTTTCTAATTCTGATTAAATGATAGCAGAGTTGGCAGCAGAGCTAAGAAGCATATTTGCAGTGACCAGAATATGATGCCTACCTTGCCCTGGCAGCTAATATGGCCTTCAACCCTTGGTTGCCAGGCTCTTATCTATCTTAATGATTATAGGTAATTCCTGTGTACATTTCTGCATGGGTTGGTTTCATGCTACTTGGTTTCTTTGTAACTTGGGTCTACTTGGACAGAGAAAACCCATTAATGAAGGTAAAAATATTCCATCTCTGAACACAGAGACAGGCCATGCTCTGACTGATAGGAAAGAGGAAAATTTGAAGAGAAAAAGGAAGTTGCCAAAGGACCCGTAATAGGCATGGGACTCTTATGGAGAAATAGTTTTTCTCTTCCAACATGAGATGTCAACCTGAGGGAATGTGGAGAAAATTCAGGAGGGGGAATACAAAGAATCTAAGAAAAAACCCTAAAGTAATTTAATTTTAAAGCCCATGTATCTCCTTGCTTGAAAAACTTACCTATATAGAATAATAATAGACATCTGTTTTGTGAAAAAGATTATTAATTTTTTTCTTAAGATTGAGGAACTTTGTTCTAACTTCTATCCTTCTAATTTACAAAGGTTAGAAGGAAGTCAGGGGAATGGATGACAAAAGGAAAAAGCTCAATTTTGATACATAACACAGTAAGTTTAAAAAGCTCAATTTTGATACATAACACAGTAATTTAAAAAACTTTTTTACACCAGGCATGGTGGCAGACAGACTTATTCCAGCACTGAGGAGAGTGAGCAAGAGGATGGCAGGTACTGGGTTGCCTCAGCTCTGTAAGACTCTGTCTCGATGAAAAAAAATAGTTCTTTCTTTCATTAAGTGTCAGTTTTTATAAAGTGAAAGAAAGTCGACCTTTTGTTTCCAAAACTTTTATCCTTAAAATAGTCAGAGGGATATAAACTTGAAAATTAGATATATTGGATGCTTTATATAACATAAAACATCACCCATAAACTTATGTGTTTGATCAGTTGATCCCTAGCTGATAAGACTCTTTCAGGAGGTTATAGAACCTTCCAGAGGTGGGACCTGACTGAAGAAAGTAGATCTCTGAGGGATTTGGGGCTTCAGGCTTACAAAGATTTGTTCCATGGCCCAACTCTGCATCCAATGGGATGAGAGCAAGTAGCTTCGCACTATTGTCACTACAAATGAACCAGTCCTGTCCCCATGCCTTCCTCACCATGAGGGAGGCTCAGACTATGACCAAAGTAAGTCCTTCCCCCTTCCAGAAATTTGGTAACAGTAGTGTTGGGCCCGCCCAGGATTTGCCCCAGGGCATGGCCAAACACTTGGGACTAAAGATGGCACTGAGGGCAAGGGTCTTAGGCGTGACCCTGATCGCTTCACAGAGAGCCCTAGTTGGCTTTCAGGTATCTACCTGCCCCCTGTACTGAGTGACATTGAACTTGACCATTAGCACCTGTAGGATGTATTGATCTGTGACACAATTGGATGCCCATTTTGCGCCTTGGCGGCCTTTGTCTATAAAAGTTCCTTTTCTCCCCCCAATAAACTGAGATCTGCTTCTGACAATCTCCCTGTCCTGTGCCGAGTCTCTGGTGGTAGAGGCGGAGGTGGGGATGGCTGGAACCTGCTTTCATCACAGCCAGCAGCTGTGTGTTTGAGTGCGTGGGTGAGTGGGAACTGGTTCCCACAAGTGGCGACCACGAAGGGACACTTCTGAAATTGGACGAAGCTAAGCAGGCTTCGGGGTAAGTGAAAACTTGGAAAATATGGGGAATTCAACGTGCAAGGATGAAGCGGTGCCAGCAGCACTGGGGTCTATACTACAAAGCCAGTTACAAGCTCTGCTATTTCAGAAATGTGGCAAACAGTCCTTGAATTAGCACCTTGGATCCAATCAGGCAATGTGTTTTCATCCACCACCTGGACTCGGGTGAGGAATCTAGCCAGGAAGCGGGAAGAACATTTTGGGGTGTCCCCTTCTCCAGGATTTTACTGCATTGTTTCTGCCCTTGAGGCAGCGTTCCTTCCCCATCCAATCCAGCCTCCACCAGAGGCAAAGGCAAAGGGGGAGGGGGAGGAGCCTCCAGAGCCGGGGGGGGGGGCTTCTAGCTCCCCGGGCAACTCCAGGCAGGCCCCAGCTGCTGGCGCCAACAAGCCATCCCGGGTGCCCCGCGGGGGGGCTCCACCAACGAGCCCAGCGAGGATGCAGAGTCGCATGGGACCGCGGAGCTGGGGCTAGGTGGGCAAAGCTGTGGGCACGCTGAGCCGGGGCTGGGAGAGGAGTCTGCTGGACCATGGCAGGGTGCAGGGAAACATGGGGATAATGGACATGCCTGCTGTTTAGAGAATGATAACCCATCACTGTGTGTGCACTGAGAACGTTACACAGAGTTGTGGGCTGTGACAGGGGCACGCGGTACCAGTACCGAAGCCGCTACCAGTGGCGGTGGAGAGACTGAGCGGCTGCAGCGGGGCAACACATGGGGATGTGGAACCATGCAGCGGGGGAGCCGTACACAGCTGTGATGAGGCTGTGCACAGCCGGGGGCAGAAGTTCACAGAAGCAGATGCCTCAGGGAGCGGAGCTTCCCATTTGGGAGGTCCATGAGGAACAGCTGCTTGGTGAGGAAGGGCGGCGCCTACTCTGAGAGCCCAAAAAGGATGTGAGAAAGTCTCCCAAGGGAGTGCCCTGCTCCCTTTATCAAAGGGAAGAGGTTAGGAGAGCTCCGAGAACAGGGAGTGATCCCCTGTATCTGGATTTAACTCCACTAGGGAGAAAAAGGGATAGAGAAGGATTAGGAGGCCCACCTACATACCCCTTAACAAAAATCCATCCTGACTCCGCGCATGGACACACTGGGCCACACCAGGCTAAAGCAGGGAACCTAGGGCTAGAGCCCATGTATGCTGAGGCGTATCAAGTAACTTAAATCCAGGGGGCAATTGCCCCGTAGTGTGGTACCCTTGGGAAGCAAAAGATTTAAAAGAATTAAAGAGGGCCGTGCTAGAGGATGGTCCAAATTCTCCTTGGGTTGAGGCCCTCCCTCAAGATCTAGCTCACTAACCCTGTACTACTAAGGACTGGATGGATATGGCAAAAGCGGTGCTCCCCAGTCCCACATTCATTAAGCGAGCAGCACTATTTAAGAAAGAATGTGGGGTCCAGCAGGCAGCCATGGAAGCCTCATACCAAGACCAAGTCTGCTTGATAGGTTTAGCGGCATGGAAAAAGCTAGCTGAAGGTTCTTCTAAAACGCCTCTAGCAGGTGTTATACAAGAACCAGGTGAGACCCTCCCCAAGTTCATTGGCCAGGTGGAAAAAAGCCTCCGTGGTAAACTTCCCCCAGGAAGGGAACAATTTGCTAAATTGCTGGTATGGGAAGGAATGCATGGGGACCACAAATAGCGTGTACAGGTCTTAAGGAGAGATCCATGGGCACCTGAATTATTGCTTCACAGGATATGAGGACTCAAAAACACCAGAGTCAGACACTCGCTGCGGCCCTGGAGACACAGACAAAGACACTGGCCGACACCGAACCTCCAGGGCCAAGAGGAGAGGGGAAACAATAAAGTTTGTTTTCATTGTGGCCAGGTGAGGCATTTCAGGAGGGAGCGTCCCCAGGGCAAGGAAGGGAAGTCCAGGGAAGTAGGAGGGGCTAAGCCCCCTACCACTCCATGCCCTAGGTGCCGCAGAGGGCTTCATTGGAAAAGAGACTGTAGATCGAAATTCAATCTGAAGGACAAGCCATTGTTAAAAGAAATCACCAATATTTAAAGGCCCAATTACAAAAACAAAAGGGGGAGTAAGCCCGCACCAACAGCTGGGGTTGCATTATTTACCATCAACATCTTAAATTTTCAAAAAGGACAACTTGAATCAAGATTCCAAAAACACTGGGGAAGCCTATCCACCAAAACTTCTGTTAAGGTGCGTGGGAAGGACCCCCTAACTGGACATTGGGGACCTGATCACTTGAATTACTATGGAAAGAGGATTTGGATGTGTCTTCTCAATTGGGGAGTCTTCCCTAATTTGGATTCCAACAAGGAATTTTAAATTCTATCCACAGGAGTATCCTCATGAAGGAGACCCAAGAGAATCATCCCCAGACTAACAAGCCAAACCAAGGGACAAAAAGCCCTTGGGGCACCTTTCTCTGCTTTTCTCTTTCAGAAACTATCCACAGTGTGCTCAAGGAAGATGTTAACTGTGATCTTTATAGGCCTGCTTGATACATTGCCTGGATGGAGTCAATATGGGTTTGACTTAACATCTAGAAAAATTGTTCTTTTAATAACTATATTGCTTAAGTGTTTTCTCAGCATATTTTTCAGCAGCGCTCCATTCGAGACCATGCTACAGGTGCCTATGGCCCTTGAACATCCATGCCACACCCCCGAAAAGTCACCTGCTGCCATGCCTGGTGCTGATGCCAACCTGTCTTCTCTGCCATACGCATGACTCCTGCCCATTGAAAAAATCTCCCCGGTCTAGCTAACTTGCTAAATACAGTACACGTCCAATGTGTGATACAGGCCTTTAAGTATGGCTTAAACCCCCAAGGTTGGTAAAGCCAACCTCATACAGAGGACTGGTAGCCAGACACGGGCAAGTGGGAGCCCGGCCATGGTATTATGCCTAGAGACTACAAGATCCCATGACGGTGGGAGGTTTTTTCATGCCTAAGACAGGCACAGTCACTCAAGACCATTTGGACTGCTCGGTCGCAGGTAGCCTCCTGGACCATCTCATACAAAAACAAAAGGGGGAGATGTTGGGCCCATCCAGGATTTGCCCCAGGGCATGGCTGAGCACATGGGACTAAAGATGGCATTGAGGGAAAGGGTCTTGGGCGTGACCCTGATTGCTTCACAGAGAGCCCTAGTTGACTTTCAGGTATCTATCTGTCCCCTGTGCTGACATTGAACTTGACCATTAGCACCTGTAGGATGTATTGATCTGTGACACAATTGGATGCCCATTTCGCGCCTTGGCAGCCTTTGTCTATAAAAGTTCCTTTTCTCCCCCCAATAAACTGAGATCTGCTTCTGACAATCCCCACATCCTGTGCTGAGTCTCTGGTGGTAGAGGCGGAGGTGGGGACGGCTGGAACCTGCTTTCATCACAGCCAGCAGTGTGTTTGAGTGAGTGAATGAGTGCATGAGTGGGAACTGGTTCCCACACAGTAGCAAGGAAAAGCAATTATTATAATTCACAAGAAACATTTAAAGCCTTTTTTGCAATTAGCAAGAAAAATATTAAAAATATATTTTAAAAGAATGTAAGAACATTTGTACCACACATAATCAAGTTTCCTTTTTAAAGGAAAAGATTCACTTGCACAGAAGTATGTTTAAACCCAAGAATTATGTTACTCAATACCTATGGGAATTTTGGGCTTCAGAATTTTCATGCTTCATTTTGGAACAATGGAAAGATTATTAATTTTTCAGACAGGAAAATGCATCCAAACTACAACTTAAACTTCCACTGTTAGTGGAGACTGGGTATAACCTGTTTTCTTCTCAGAGTATAGAAATGTGACAACACTGTCAGGAATTTGACCTGTTACCCAATAGGAACCCCAAATGATAAAAGGAGGTACACATTTTTCAAGTATACATGCAAAATTGTAAGGATAGATTATATACTGATCCGAACCCCGGAACCCCACGCGGCCGGCGGCGAGCACCCAGGCCGACTCAGGCTTGGCCTGTGCGCGGCCCGGATGACCCCAGCCCCCTCAGCGCCCCCCCCCGCCCGGTCCCACCCCCACCAGCTGCCCAAGGTGAGTGAGAGAGAGAGCCCAGCCCAGCCCCACCCCCCACCCGGGAGCTGCTGGGCCAGCAGCACCGCGCCGCCCAGCCCCTGGCTTTGCCCCCGGGGCCCAGCCCCACTCCGCACCGACCTTCCCAGGTCCCAGGTGAAGAATTCTGCCATCAACATCAGACTCTCTGCCTCTCTGGCCCACCGGGGACCTATGCACGTGGTCCACGGAAGACACACTGCTACTCAGAATTCAATAGAGCCCAAAGGAAACTCAAGCAAAATTCTAAGGAACAAAGGGAACACAAGGCCATACATCTGGACTCCACTACAATCAGTATATCACATGGGAGAGATTCTTCTCATCCAGCCCAAAGATAAGTAAACTTTTTCTTTTCACCTTACTGATCCTTTAAAGTATCAATGCTGTAGATCAACTTTCTTATACAACCACCCCACAACATACCACTCACCCCCACATTTCACCAAGATACTAAATCGTAAAAGTGCACTACCAAACTAATATTCACCCCCTGGTAACATAACCTAACTTAACTGACGTACTAACAGCCTAGTAGCCTCATCTAGGATATAACAATAACAATACACAAACATACCCAATCCAAGGCAAGCACTAGTAATAACTGGCAAGTGTAACAATACCAACTAGGTGGATTCAGTGAAAAACACACAGACACTGAAAGGTATTAAAAAACAAAACAACAATGTACAAGTCAAACTGCATATCCACGAGAAACAAAACCCAAGAAGACCAATCTCCTGCCAAAAGAATCAATCCCATAATGAGGGATTCCACAGAAAATAGCCATGAAAGCCAGACCCAACATAACGACTTTCAGAGTATGATCATTACCATGATTAATACTATGAAAGAGGAAATCCGAGAAGAGTTAAACAACCGTATCAACCACTTCGAACAGGAAAACAACAGGCACTTGGAGGAGTTGAGAAAAACAGTTCAAGAAACAAAAATAGGTATAGAGCAATTAAAACAGTCTCAGGCAGAGTTTAAAATTGAACTAAAAGACAAGTTATCTTCAACCCAAAACTCAACAGAGAATCTTATCAGCAGAACAAATGAGGCAGAAAATAGAATTTCAGATCTTGAAGACAAAGTGGGAGAATTAACCAGCTCAATGGAAGAGATTGTTAAAGCCAAAAAGATACTGGAGAGGAACATTCAAGAGATATGGGACACCCTGAAGAAGCCTAACATGCGCATTCATGGAATACCAGAACAAGAATCCCAAAATACCACACCGGAGGAAATATTTCAATTCATCATAAATGAAAACTTCCCAAAACTAAAGAATGAGAGGCCTATCCAAACACAAGAGGCATTTCACACTCCAAACAGATATGACCAAAATAGAAAATCGCGACTGCAATTAATAGTCAAAACACTCCACATTCAAGACAAAGAAAAGGTGCTGAGAGCTTCAAGAGAAAAAAAGCAATTCACTTTTAAAGGTAAACCTATTAGAATAACAAATGACTACTCAATGGAAACAGTAAAAGCAAGGAGAGCTTGGAGAGACATACTTCAAGTATTAAATGAGCAAAAATGCCAACCCAGACTGATACACCCGGCAAAACTATCAGTCATGATTGAGGGAGAAAGAAAAGTTTTCCAGCACAAAGACAACTTGAAGGGATACATGTCTACCAAATCAGGCCTTCAAAAAATCCTAGAACTGATACTCAAGCTTGAAGAAAAGAACAAGCGTATCCAGGAGGACAGAAGGGAAGTATAATACCACCAAAACATAAATATCAAACAACATGCTTACAAAGTCTATTAAACATAAAAAATGTCCAGAATTAAAAATAATTTCTCCATTATAACATTAAATGTCAATGGTATTAACTCGCTGATTAAGAGACACAGATTACAAACTTGGATTAAAAACCACAATCCAACAATCTGCTGCCTTCAGGAAACTCATCTCACCACAAAAGATAGGCACATCCTAAGAATGAAAGGCTGGTCCAAAATCTTGCAAGCTAATGGAACCAGGAAACAGGCAGGGGTAGCAATTATGCTTTCAGACAAAGTGGACTTCAAACCAAAGAAAATCATAAGAGACACAGATGGATACTACATTTTAGTCACAGGTACAATTCACCAGGAAGACTTCACAATACTGAACATATATGCACCCAATAAAGGCCCTTCCACATTCATTAAGAAAACCCTACAGCGCCTAAAGCAAGAAATCAACCCCCAAACGATAATTCTTGGGGACTTCAACACCGCCCTCTCAACATGGGATAGATCAACAGGTCAAAAGCTTAACAGAGACGCTTTGGAAATTAATCAAACCCTGAAAGAAATGGACCTTACAGATCTCTATCGAACTTTTCACCCACGCACCAAAGAATACACATTTTTCTCAGCAGCACACGGAACTTTCTCCAAAATAGATCCCATACTGGGCCACAAAGCGAATCTACACATGTACAAAAAAGTTGAAATTCTAATCTGTGCCCTATCAGACCACCACAGCCTAAAGCTGGACATCCACAACATATCAAACAAGAGAAAATACACTAACTCCTGGAAACTTAACAATATGATGCTGAATGAGAACTGGATTCAGGAAGAAATTAAAAAGGAAATTCAAGATTTCCTGAAAGTGAATGATAATGAAAATACAACTTACCAAAATCTCTGGGACACAATGAAAGCTGTTCTAAGAGGTAAGTTCATAGCTCTTAATGCCTACATCAAAAAAATGGAAACATCAGAAATAAACAACTTAACAATCCAGCTTAAGGCTTTAGAGAAACTTGAGCAATCTGATCCCAAAAGTAGTAACAGAGAGGAGATTAGCAAAATAAGGGGAGAAATATCTGAAATTGAGATTAAGAAAACGATAGAAAAAATCAACCAGTCAAAAAGCTGGTTCTTTGAAAAAATCAATAAGATTGATACACCTCTAGCTAAACTAACCAAAAGCAAGAGAGAGAAAACCCAAATTAACAAAATTAGAAATGAACATGGAGTTATCACTACTGATACCCAAGAAATCCAGAGAATTATAACATCATATTTCAAAAACTTATACTCAGTGAAGTTTGACAACACAAAAGAGATGGATGAATTTCTAAGTAAACACAACTTACCTAAATTGAATCAGGAAGTTGTGAATTACTTAAATAGCCCTATAACATATAAGGAAATTGAAGAAGTAATCTCAAATCTTCCCACCAAAAAATGTCCTGGACCAGATGGATTCAGCACAGAATTCTACCAGACATTTAAGGAGTTAATAACACCAATACTCCTTAAACTGTTCCATCACATAACAAAGGAAGGAACACTACCAAATTCCTTCTATGGAGCTAATATTGTCTTAATCCCAAAACCTAATAAAGATTCACTTAAAAAAGAAAACTATAGGCCGATCTCTCTGATGAACACAGACACAAAGATACTCAACAAAGTCTTAGCAAATCGGATTCAAAAACATATCAAAAAGATCATTCACAGGGACCAAGTAGGCTTCATCCCCAGCACACAAGGTTGGTTCAACATACGAAAATCAATAAATGTAATTCATCATGTAAACCAGTCAAAAGACCAAGACCACATGATACTCTCGATAGATGCAGAAAAAGCCTTTGACAAGATCCAACAGCCTTTTATGATCAAAACGCTAGAGACAGTAGGAATGGAAGGAACCTTTATCAATATAATAAAAGCTGTATACAACAAGCCCACAGCAAGGATTATGCTCAATGGGGAACAATTGGAAGCATTCCCACTTCGATCAGGAACTAGACAAGGCTGTCCACTCTCACCACTTCTATTCAATATTGTACTTGAAGTCTTAGCTGAAGCCATAAGACAAGAAAGGGACATAAGAGGGATTCAAATTGGCAAGGAAGGAGTCAAGCTATCCCTATTTGCAGATGACATGATCTTATACCTGAGGGATCCCAAAAACTCCACCAGGAAGCTCCTGGAACTAATTGAGAAGTTCAGCAGTGTGGCAGGATACAAAATAAATGTGCAAAAATCAGAGGCCTTCCTATATGCCCAGAACAAAAGAAGTGAAAAAGCCTTGAGAGAAACAATCCCATTTACTGTAGCCCCTAAAAAAATGAAATACCTTGGTATAAACCTAACCAGGGAGGTAAAAGACCTTTATAATGAAAACTTTAAAACCCTGAAGAAAGAAATTGCAGAAGACACCCATGTTCCTGGATTGGCAGAATCAACATCGTAAAAATGACCATCCTACCAAAGACAATATACAAATTCAATGCTATACCAATTAAAATCCCAAAGCAATTCTTTAAAGAAGTTGACCAAATAATCTCAAAATTCATATGAAGACACAAAAGACCCAGGATAGCAAAGACAATGCTGAGTAACAAAAACACTGCTGGAGGTATTACCATACCAAACCTAAGTCTATACTACAAATCCATAGTTATAAAGACAGCCTGGTACTGGCTCCAAAATAGACACACAGATCAATGGTTAAGGATTGAAGACCCAGATATAAGCCCACAAAGTTACAGCCATTTGGTTTTTGACAAAGGGGCCCAAAGAATCCAATGGAAAAAGAACAGCATCTTCAACAAATGGTGCTGGCAAAACTGGATCTCCATATGCAGAAGATTAAAGCTGGACCCGTACTTGTCACCATGTACAAGACTTAATTCCAAATGGATCAAGGACCTTGATATCAGGCCAGAGACTATAAAAATCATAGTATGAAAGGATAGGGAACTCCCTCGAGCTGATTGGGCTAGGCCAACACTTCCTAAACAGACATCCAATGGCACAGTCACTGCTACCAACTCAACATTTGGTATCTTGTGAAATTAAAGAGCTTCTGTTCAGATAAAGAGATTGTCACACAAGCTCAAAAGCAACCCACAGAATGGGAGCAAATCTTCACTAACCACATATCTGATAGAGCTCTACTGTCCAGAGTGAACAAAGAACTTAGAAAACTAAACATCAATGAAATCAATGGCCCAATTAAAAAATGGGCCCTGGAACTTAAACGAAATTTTACCAGAGATGAAATTAAAATGTCTAACAAATATCTTAAAAAATGCTCCACTTCTTTAGCCATAAGGGAAATGCAAATCAAAACCTCCCTGAGATATCATCTCACCCCGATCAGGATGGCAAAAATCCACAATACAAACAATAACAAGTGCTGGAGAAGATGTGGAGAGAGGGGAACTCTGCTACATTGCTGGTGGGAATGCAGGCTCATACAGTCACTCTGGTGAGCCGTCTGGAGATTCTTAAAGAAATTAAAGATTGAATGCATATGACCCTGCATCCACTTTTGGGAATAACCCCCATGCAGCAGAGGTTCGCCTCAATAGCACAAGCACGACCATGTTCACAGCAGCACTGTTTACAATAGCAAAGTCATGGAATCAACCTAAATGTCCAACAGTTGACGAGTGGAAAAGGAAACTGTGGTACATCTATACAATGGAGTACTACTCAGCCATCAAAAATGATGAATTATTGGAATTTGCTGGGAAATGGATGTCATTAGAAACAATTATATTAAGTGAAGTATCCCAAACCCAGAAAGTTAAGCGCCGTATGTACTCCCTAATAGGTGGCTCCTAGTACCAAACTCACCCATCCCACATTGAGACACTTAAAGGTAAACCTATGTAATACAGTAATTGCAAGGATTGTGAACAGGAGGGATGGGGTTGGAGGGCCACACCAGACACAAGGAGAGAGGGGACCATGTTACAGCAGAGAAAATTGGCCTCCAAGGAATGCAAGTAAGTAATGTGACACCTGGTTAAGTTCACAGACGTTTGTTCCTGATCATGTACAACTGAGGGGGTATGATCTCACCAGAAGGGGAGGGCATATAGTCTGGCAGATGAAAGGTGATCATTTTGCAAATGGGTGACTGCCCCTCCCTCACCGAGGTTTCCTGCTTTTATTACATCTACCCTTGAATGTGCTATTATAACAAGACTCCAGTTTAACAGTTTTTTGTCTTTGACCAGGGGGTGACATACAGTGCCCATCAGGATGGAGTGAAGGGCATTGTAGGAGCAGCAAAACTGCAAAAGAAAATCAATAAACCACAATCCAGAACTTCAGAGACTCTATATCAACCACATAGAACTAAGCCAGCCTAATCTCCCCCCATCCTGAAGCTCAGGGACATTTGCGGAAGAGGGGGCGTAAGATTGTAAGAGCAAAAGGATGGGAGGAGCAATGATTTGAAGATTCTCCACACTAGTTCGGGCTGAAGCAATCATAATAGGACTTTGCATGCCCTGTGCAATGTCCAACACACTATTGACCTCACAAAGTCTAGCATCGGCTAAAGGCACCAAGATCCTTGGAGGCAAGGGATTGACAGCCACAGTAGTGTTCCTATGCTTAAGGGGAACATGAGAAAGGGTTCAGGGAAATGTCACTGGGTCCTTGTACGTCATCGGAGAGGAGGACCAAGAGGAGAGTTAGGCATACACAATAAAGGACTCTCTGGGAATTGGGGGGGAGGCACTGGGAGATGGGGAGGGAGGGAAGGGGATCAAGGGGTTCAGGGGAAGGAGGAGGGGGGAGGGAACTGGTCTACCTATTAAGTTTGTATGAGTGGAAATAATAATAAAAAATGTTAAAAATTAAAAAAAAGATTATATACTGATCCATGATGAAAATCATAATATATTAAAAATAATTGAAATCCTTACAAGGTATATTCTGTGATCAAATTGGATTTAAAATAAGAATTAACAAGAAAAACTCTCTGGAAAAAAAAATCACATGATATAATTCTAAGTAATCCAGAAATAAAAAATTCAAAGAAACTTAGAAATTGTTTTAAATAGATTGGAAGTGAAGAAAAACATCAAAATTTGTGGAATTCAGATCTACTCTTCTGTGTTCATTGTTGAACACAATAGCCAAGATACAGTATTTACTTATTTCTCTGATGATGGCTACATATGGTGTGTATGTGAACCTGGAGGACATTAAGGTGAGTGAAATTAACTAATACAAAAAGGCAATTACCATATGATCTCATTTACATAGATTTTAAAAATTGGAAACTAAAGGGAAGGAGGTTGGCAGGGTGAAATAATCTTTCGGCTAATAGGAGCTATTTATTAAATTTATTGTATAACCAGGTGATTATACTTAAATTTATTATATAACCAATGGATTATACTTAATAACAATGTATGCATTCTTACCACAAAAATAAGTCTATGAAACAGTGAATATGCTAATTAATTTAGCTATTCTAGGTTTGTGATCGTTAATCCTGGGTATCAACTTGACACCTGGCATTAACTAAGATCAGCTGAGACCGCTTGAAGAGATTATCTGGACAATACAAAGACCAGTCCTAGATCCAATTGGAATCTCCCTAGATCTCATTGGAACCTCCCAATAGCTGCCAGATAGAAGGAACCATAGAACAGAAAACTGAGAACAGAAGACTGAGAAGAAAAGAGAGAGTCTCCAGAAATCCTCCAGCATTCAGCCACATGGATGGGAGTGACAGCCTGTCAGGTCCAGCCTCCAGTCATGTCACCTCCACCATGAAAGACTTTATCCCCCCTTTGGAACCATAATTTGAATAAATCTCCTTCTCCCTTAAGCTGTTTCACAGCGATAGTTAAGAGTAACCATTACAATGTTACATACATTCAAATATCATATATATATTTTTATTCATTAATTAAAATACAAAATTAATTAAATAAAAATACAAAAATTAAAAAGGCAAGTTAGCCAGCTATCAATGTTGACAGGACATTTACTTTTTCTTGCACTAGAAATCAACATTATATATAATAATTTAAAAAAAAGGAAGACTAGTAATAAGTGTTAACTGTTCTCACAATGGTGGCCAACTTGAAAGGAGTCAGTGAAATGCATTAAGCAGTATAGAAGTTTGCTGTGGAACAGTAACAAGTTTGGAATAAACATAAGAAATTCTGCTTGCATTAAAAACTTAGAGATTTATAAACTCATAAACTGAAAAAGAGATCTTAACGTAGGAAGATGAAGAAGCAACTTTTATTCAAATTCAGTTGACTGATAGTCGCTCAACCATAGTCCGCAGTTCCTCAGCTCATGAATGAATGATGTATTCACTGTGCATACTTGGGATACTGAAATGTGAGATATCAAATATTTATATATATTGAGATGAATGTTGACTTGCAGCAACTTTATAACTTACTTCAATGACCAACATGCTCTCATTATTTTAAAGTACACATTACATTTAAAAACCCATTGTCTCCAAATTTGATATGAAAACAATAGCTGGCACATATTCAGCTTTCTTACATATGGGCAAATATCATGTATGATTACTTATATATAACACAGATTTACTAAATAATGAAAATCTCAATTAGCCACCTGAAAATTAAGATAGAGTTTATTGGGCATTAATTTAATTATATCCAGGAGTGGCTTCAAGTTATGTTAATTAGGGTTGTTCTTAGGGTCTAATTTACATAACTAGCTGAACTGAGCTGGAAGTCCGAGAAAGTCTCTAAGTGGTTGGCCTGGAACTAATGTCTAGGGACAGTCTAGTCTAATGTCTAATAGTCTAATATCTGATACAGTCTTTTCTGTTGATCCTTCTCACCAATAGGATAGCTTGGACTTATGAAGAGTCTGTGTCCCATGTTAATATCTTTGAAAACTGATTTCATCTGAAAATCAATTTACTTTTAGAATAGCTTCTTTACTCCCATTGTTAAAATAAATTGAGGTGTCCAAGCTTTAATTTGGAAAACGTTTTTAACTTTACAAAAATGGTTTCCAGAAGTAACAAAGACTTCTAGCTTTTAAATTCAAACAACATGTTTTCAGGGAAATGTGTCCTGAAAAGATAAACAACGCAAAAGGATTTTTCATTCTCTAAAAATTACAAAATATTAGCCCACTTGCTTCCATAAGTACATTTGCTTTCTTCGCTCCACACTCCCTTCTTTATTCCTTCCCTCCTCTCTTCTTTCTTCCTGTCTTCCCTTCCTCACTTTCTCCCTTTCTTTCTCCTTTCTTCTAGACAAAGTGCTTTAAAAATCAAAATTAAACAAAGTCTAGAATTCCTTAAAATGTTTGTGAAATATTTGCTTTAGAAAATATTACAAGGGTAAAATAATACAAAGAGAAATGAATAGATATCACTGTGGTTTTAAAACATTAGATTATCTATGATAATAGAAGACATCTAAAATAGTTTTTTGCATTCTAAAATTCATTATATTTAATGTTTAAAAATCCATCAAGGCAACATAAAAAGTAATTTTTCAGATTCAAGTTAGCAATAAACTTCTAAAAATATATATTCAGTTTAAAAAGGGAAATCAGTTGCCATTTAATATCAATAATTTTAATAGAAGATTGAAAGCATCCAAATATTGGAGCTCAAGAATGTTTAGTATAGATATTATTTGTAAATATTTGAATTTGTATTTAGTTCTTAGCAGAGAACCAGGTAGAACCAATATTTTCTATTGTACAAAGTATTTCTTGAGCAAGTAGTCTTTATTTTAAAACAATGCACAGAATTTATGCTTTTCTTCTGCTTTTTCCTACTTCAAAAAATTAGCATAAACACTTTTCTTATGGCATTTTCTTATGTACATCATTTCAAATGATTCTTTCTCACTCAATTCCTCTGCCCTTTGTACCTTTCTCCCCTCACTAACTCCTCTGTCCACTTCTTAGCAAATGGGTTTTATTGTCCTTCCAAAATCCCTCCCTTAAAATCTTGTGTCTTTTCCCATCCAATGGTGCTTTTTCCCAACTTCCTGGCTTCTATCTACACTTACTCCAACTTAAGAACATGTATTTATCAGTTAGAAAATTGGATACACATATGGAAGAAGAACATTCAATGTTTGTCTTTTTAAAATTAGGTTAATTCACTCTGCACTATTTTCTGAGAATATCGATTTTATTGCAAATTTCATATTTCTTTATAGCTGAATAGTATATATACATCCACTTATCTATTGATGGACATCTGGGCCTATTCTATTTGCTATTGTGAAAGACCAGCATAATCATGGATGCATAAGCATCTCTGTGGTAGGATGCAGATTGCTTTGAATACATGCTGAGAGGTAGATGGATCATAAGGTAGTTTTATTTTTAGGTTTTTGAGACACCTTCACAAGTATTTTCTAAGGGTCTGTAACCAGTTTATACGACCCCAACAGTTTCCCTACATCCACACCAGCTTTTGCTATCATTTTCTACTTGATGGTAGCCTCCCTGATCAGGGTAAAATGGAGTCTCAAACTTAATGTGTACTGCTCTGATGACTAAAGATGTAATAGCTTTGAGAAACTGTGCTTGACATAGACTAATTCTTTTGCTTTCCCAATACTTCAGCTCTGGCTGGGAATCCTAAAAGCCTCTGGACTTGAGTTACGTTTGGGGTGCACTGTCTGGCCTGTGCCAAGTGAATCTGACTTCCCATATGGCTTTTCCAAAGGGTTGCCAGGTCCTACTGTCTGGAACAAGGGAGACATAAGCCATGATGAGAATCTAGTCTTGACCTTTATTGAGGACACCAGATGGACTGTTCCAGGATTCAGCTGCCAGCCCTGCTGCCAAGCAAGGTGCGGAACTCACCAATTATCCTATCATTGCCCCAGCATCCTTCTTGCAGCCACCACATATGCTGGTGAGAGGGAGCACTGAGAGATTGCATGCTGTTATTGAGTCATTATAAAAGAAAAGAAAAGACACTAAAAAGAGACCCAAAACACTTTCAAAAAATATTTTTCAACCATTTGTATTTCTTCTGTTGATAACTATCCAATGGCCTCCTTACTGATGTTTTTGCTTTGATGTTTAGTTTTGGCACTTCCTGGCATATTAACATTTACATTTAAACCCCTTGTCTAAAGTTTAGCTGGCAAAGATTTCTTCCTTTCTGCAAACTGTGTCTTCACTCGCTGAAAGCTTTTATCGTTGTACAGAAGCTTTCTGATTTTATGTAATCCCATTTTCAATTCTTGGTGCTTTTAGGGTTCTAATAATTAAAAAAAAAAAAACTTTTGCTTTCACCTGAAGTCTTTTTCTAATTTTTTCTTTTAGCAGCTTAGCATTTTTGTTTAAAATAGGGTTTTTAATCCAGTTTGAATTGATCTTTGTGCATGGTGGAACATATGGATTTAACTTCATTCTTTTGCAAATAGATACACAGTTCTGCCAGCACACAATTTGTTGGAAAGGCAGTCTTTTTTCCAGTGAACACCTTTGTCAAAATTTAGTTATACATAACTGTATGGGTTTATCCCTGGATCGTCTGTTACATTCCATTGGTGTACATGTCTGTTTTGTGCCAGTATCATGCTATGGTCTTTGTGACTGAGACTCTACAGTATAGTTTGAAATTAAGTAATGCAATGCCTCCAGCTATGTTTTCTGTTTAGGATCTCTTTGGCTATCTGTGTTCTTTTGTGTTTCCACATGAATTTTAGGATTTTGTTTTTGTTTGCTCTATAAAGAATGCCATTGAAATACTGATGCAGATTGCAACGAAATTACTTTGGTATAGCCATTTCATAATATTAATTCTACTAATCAATGAACATGAAAGGTCTTTCCATAATTTAATGTATTCTTTTTTTTCAATGTCATATTTACTTCCTTGGTTAAGTTTATTCTTAAATATTTCATTTTTATGGTTATTGTAAATGTTATATTTCCCCAAATTTCTTTTTAAATATATCATAAGTGTTTATAAACGCTCCAGACATTTAATTTATTATTATCTTACTGTGATCTTGGCTGCAGACTACTGAATTGAAAGCTCCTCTCTTCCACCCTAATTGGTGTCTGAGAAATGAGTAATTCCTGCAACACGTGTGCATTCCCTATCTGTTGGACAGAATGTGGCATAGATGTATTTTAGAACTGGTTGATTTATGGTACAATTTAAGGCTGGAATTTCTGTTGATTTTTTAATTTGGTAGACCTATCCAGAATATAAGATTGGAGTATTGGAAGTTTCACATTATTATATGATTTGTATGCCTTTTAGTAGTGTGTTTTAGTTAATCAGTGCATAGGAATGCACCACTTAAGAAATTCAGTTTATGAACAGATTAGTTTTGTCTTCTGGATGAATTGCTCCTTTAAATAACATAGTGACTTCCTTTTATGTCTTCAGAGTAGTTTTGTCTTGTTTTGAAGTCTACTTTATTAGATATTGCTATATATCTTGTTTGTGGCATTTATTTGCTTCTAGTTTGATTTCCAATTTTTCCCCATATTTAAATGCCTTTTCTATTTATGGGAATTTCTTAGAGATATATAAAGTTGGATCTTATTATTGAGTCCATTAGTCTGTCTGTACCTTTTAATTGATGAGTTAAGATCTTTTGCATTCAGTGATACAATTGAGGGCTTTGCTACTGCATATGCTTTCAAAATACTTTTTAAATTTGTGTGTGTGTGTGTGTGTGTGTGTGTGTGTGTGTGTGTGTGTGTGTGTGTGTATGTGTTCCTATGGAGACCAAAGGTGACTGCCAAGGGTCATCCTGGATTGCTTCCATTTCCTTGTTGCTTTGCTCTGGAATTTCCCAGACTCCACTCACCAGGGCTGGTGGTGCAGGCCTCCAACATTTCCAACTGGCGTATTTATTATTATTATTATTATTTATTCAATTGTGTGTGTGTGTGCGTGCGTGTGTATGTGTGTGAGAGTGTGTGTGTAGAACCATGTGTGTGTGTGTGTGTGTGTGTGTGTGTGTGTGTGTTGTGTAGAACCATGGGTGAATTTGGGAACCACCATGGACTATCTCCACCTCCTCCTTGTTTACTCTGCCCCGGGATTCACAGGCTCCACCCTACCAGGACCAGAATCGCAGGCCGCCCCCACTTCCGTCTGGCGTCTATACTGAACTAGAATCTGAACTCAGGACCTTCGCCTGCAAGGCAGAGGCTTAACCGCTGAGCCACCTCTCCAGCCCCCTCCAGGCGTTTTTACATGGGACACAGGATCTGAACTTGGGTCTTTCTGCTTGGGAGGCAGAATTTCAACCCTTGAGCTATCTCCTCAGCCCAGTTTTCATTTTGTTATTTTGGTTGACTGGCCAATTGGTAGTCCTTTTCTTTTTCTCCTTGTAGTGTGTGTTTGCTAGTTTACTGTTGGATATGACTGATTCTTTCCCAGTTTTCCTCTCCTCATCTGTTACTCTCAAGAAATACATCCTTTCCTGTATGTAAAATTCCATTCTTCTCCTGTCTATAGTACTCCTTTAAGAAATCTCTGCAATGTTTATTTGACTGTTATGAATTGCCTCATGTTTGTCTTGAAACATTATTTCTCTATCTATTTGTAATAGATAACTTTTTTGTGTATAACAATTACCTGACAGTTACATTTTCATTTTTTTGGCTTTTAGGTTTGCTGATGAGAGATCTAATATTATTCTGATGCTTTATATTATTTGGAACTTTCCTATATCAGCTTCTAGTATTGTTTCTATGCTTTGCATTTTTGACATCTTGACTATGATGTGCAATGGAAAAGTTTTATCTACTTGTCTAAATGCTTCCTTTACCTGAAATCCACTTATTTCTTTAGGATTGAGAAAAGCTCAGCTATAATTTCCTTGAATAATTTATCTAGTTCATTAGACTTCCTCTTAGTTCCTTTTTCTATCCCATGGATTCATGAGATTAGTCTTTGAATATACTCCCGACTTCCTGGAATTCTAGTAATTTTCACTGACTTTTTTCTTTATCTTTCTATGTATTACTTTCTTAACTTTCTTGTCGATTATTGAAATTCATTCTTTGCTTGACTGTTGATGCTTTCTGAGGTTTTTTGATTCTCCTTTGATTTCTAGATTTGTTGTTTCTGATATTTTTGTTTCAGTATCTGTTTCCTTGCTGAACTCCCCCTCACCACCTCCCCTATATTTCAGAGATCTTTCCTGGAAAGATTCAGCTCTTTGAGCACCCACTGCTCAAAGAGCTGTGAGTTTCTTTGTGGGGAGAAAAAAAAAAAGCCTTATTTCTCCTCTTGGTAGCTTTTTCTTTTCTCTTATTTCTCTTATTGATGGCTTTTTATCTTGACTTTGTTCCTCCCAAACTCTTGGTCTCACAGTTGCTGTTTCTGAACCAGCTTCTTCCAAGAATTCCCTATTGACATTTCTTTGTACTTTAAAAATGAAGTTTTTGCCAAATGCTTGTGTTGTCACTATGATTTAGTGTATTTCATTACATAAATATTTATCATACATTTATCACAATATGGTATTATCTCTAAGTTTAGCTTACATATATTATATATGTTAATTTTCAAAGATTTTTATATGTCTAAGGAGAAACATTGAGCATCATATGTCTTATCTTCCTATAATTTCACAGTACGTCAATAGGCTTTGAAGTATTTTCTTTTTTTCTCCCACATTTCATAATTTTTTCCTAATAATACAAACTCAATAGGTGCCCCATCCTCTCCTCCCCCCTTCCCCTGTCATACCGCCTTTCCCTCTTCCATTCATCCCCTCCATCCCTCCCTCCCCCTCTCCTGGTACTTCCCCCTTCCTCCCTCCCCTCCCCTGGAGTGCCCTTTTGTGTGAATGCCAAATCTCCCTCTGAGTCCTCCATTCTAGTGAGGGTTCAGGGCTCAGTGGCATAGCTCAGAGTCTCTTCTTGGGCTCCCCGTTAGTATGGAAATATTCTAGTCCTTCTTCTTAATTTCACCACATAGCATAATATCCTCTTCTTCGTCCATGATCTCTGGGAAAGGTATCAATAGTATAAAGGGTCCAGAATTAAGATAAATCAAAACAAAAAGATAAAAAATTTATCACAAAGAGAAATCATTTGTGAGAACTTTAGAATGCAACATTTGCATTTTCAATAGTATCCTTATTGAGTGATCTCAAAAAAAAGAAAATAATATTGATGAAGATACATCTAGACTCCCAATTGCTATAGTTTTCTACTTAAGATTTCTTCCTTAAGTTTGTTGTATTATTTATCTAGTGCTTTGTGACAAGCCACCCCAAAACATAACTATACAATCAATGATTTTTTAAAATTTCTTATTTCTGTGCATTGGTTGCTAGTGGTTTGCTTAGCTCTGAATTATCACCTGGGTTACTCCTGTGGCTATTTTCAGATATCAATTAATTTGAGAGAGACTTTCTCATTGTCTGGGATATTAAGGTTTCTACGGGGTGAATATGTTTCTTCCATTCATGTAAGTATCACAAAAAAAATGGTACTTGGAATTGGGGGATTTCTTTTTGAGAGAGAGATCATGAACGCAAAACTAATGTGAGGTAAGATTGGTACTCTCCTTAGGGATGAAAAACATATTTTCTCTCCACCATATGAAGATATAGCAAGAAATGGGTTATCCATAAACCTGGAACAGAGTTCTTGCCAACCAGAAATTATAATTTTCTGTTGCTTAAACAGAGTTGGATAGTTTTGCTATAGTCTGCCAAACTACCAATGCAGTTGCTGTCATCTGAGTTGTCTTTGTCCTTTCCTATGTGATCTTTCTATCCATCTCATGTCCCTAGAGAATTTTAATGTTGTCCTTTCTCCAGAGATGGAAGGTAAAATCTGTCAGAATCTACTCTCTCCATATTTCACTGGCACAAGTAAATTGCAAAGGTAACACAACATATTCAGGTCTTACCTCTAGACAAGAAAAGGATAATATGCTTGTCCATGAGTGGGATAACATTGTTTGGGAACCATCTCAGAGGATTATCTTGCTTCATCCTTTGATTGTCACTCTTGATACATTACTCTTTTCTAAACTCTAAAATATTTTATCCATTGTACACAAGCTTTACTTCAGTGTCTTCCTATCTAAATCAGATCAAGACAAGATAAAATTTCTAGCATTTTTCTTCAGATTCTTCCCTCAATCAAGGTTTTCAAAGATAGGAATATCAAAGAAACAGGAAAATGCAAAGTTTAAAATTAGAGTTGTTATCAGGGTCTACTACACTAAAGGCTGGAGCTACTCCTGCATCCTGCTGGGAGTGGTTTCCTTCTCCATTGCTTTATTTGCTTCCATGAAAATTTACAAACAATGGTTTGCAAATACTTCCTCAAATTATGTCTTCAAGTTGAACAATTCCTTCTTTAGTCCATAGTATCTTCCTTCTTTTTTTTTTTTTTTTTCCGGTGCTGGGGACCGAACCCAGGTCCTCATGCTTGCTAGGCAAGCGCTCTACCACTGAGCTAAATCCCCAACCCCCATAGTATCTTCCTTCTTATCATAAATAGCCATAAAATGCTACAGCTTTCAATATTTGTTTATAAGTCTCTTTAAGAGATCTACCAAGTTTATATTTTAAATTTCACAATAAGACAAGCATTCTGTCACTGTTTCAGTTACGTTGACAACTCCAGAATCAAATTATTGCTTTAATGGAAGACTACTAGGAGATCGTTCATTATTTTTTCAGAACCCATGTCTTGATTTAAGCAATGTACTTTACTACTGCATAATATTGAATTCCAGTGTGACTCTCACTGGATTAAAATTCTGGAGGCTCTTGGTAGAATATGCTTCCCTGCTTATTCTAGCTCCTCAGATGCCATCTCACAGTTCTTGTAGTTCCCTTTCGCCATTCACAAAGCCAACAATGGTGGATTATATCTTTTCATTTATCATCACTCTACTTCATCATGCTATCTTTCTACTTTTGAGGACTCTTGTGTTCATCTTGGCCCTACCTAAATGATCCAGGATAATTAACTACAAAGACTTTAACTCATTTACATCTGCAAAGTTCTTTTGCCATATGAAATAGCATATTCAAAGTTTGCGCATTATGGTGTGGACTACCTTCAGGGGGCTGTACTTCTCCTTACTACACTTTTAGTAATTTCTTCATTGATCTCTTAATCTACATTGTCACAAAGTTTTAAAAGCACTACCACATTCTTTGTTGAGGTAGCAGTCCACTTTTCCTAACAATTTATCTACTTCAGAGTAACAAACAATCCTAAATTTTGTATTTTGAAACTCTGATTTATTATTTCTCTCATTTTTTGCCCTCTTAGTGTACTTGGCTTCCATATATGCTAGTGTTGTTGTGGGTGACTTTCTAGGAGTCTGTATGTATCCAGGTTCTTGTGTTCGAAGTCGAAGATTGAAACCAGAATACGTGTAGAGGATTAAGGGAGAGCTTATTAGAGGAGAGAGAGAACGAAACTCACTTTCAGGATCTGTTTATTTTTTTAACTTTTTGTAAAATCCCATTGTTTTCTGAATATTTTTTTCTGTAGATATTCACTTGGTTTTCATTGGCTGACTGCTGGTCCTTTTCCTTTACTACTCACATACCTTTTTCACGTGAAAGATTTACCATTCATCTGGTGATAGTTGACTATAATGAATGTTGCTGATTCCGGACTGGTAGTCTTCCAGTTAGGCTATACTACTGATTGGGGTTTTTTAACTATCAGTATTTCAACAACAAAAGGGATAAATCCTCCAGTAACATGGGAGACACAATATTCTTAATGTACCATATAGTATTTGATGTGATTCTGAGGCACACTTTTTTAAGACAGCAGTTGCTAGTCACTATACTAATAAGGCAGTATAACACAGAGACAAGTTCACAAATGAGGATCTGGATATAAAAATGGAACTGAAAGAAATACAGAACTTAGGATAATTGGGAATGGAAAATGAAATTTTTTTCTCCTCAAGTATGATTAATAGAGATCTAGCTGAATCAAAAGCACTTGATAGATTAGGAAATAAGAAGCTACTATGATTAAGATTACAGGTTTTTGCAAACTAAGTCATAGTACTTTGAGCATCTGTGAATGTTTCTTTTGCTTATCCTGTCTTGCTGAAGCCCTCTACATTTGCTCCCCTAGTAATTTTCTTTTGTGTTAGTCCTAATCCCTTTATTAAACTTCTTTAAAAGTCTAGTAAGACTGCTTACTTCTCTTGACCCAAATCCAGTCTGAAATAGCTGGAATTTTGTTGCAGTTATTCTGTATGTTGCTGATAAAATCATGACAAAACAGCTTAAGGGAACAAGGGGTTTATTCTTTTATGATAGTCCAGTTCCAATTCTTAGTCCGGCTTGGCAGAAAAGCTTACTGCAACACCAAGGGTTAAGGGAACTGGCCACATAACATTCACATAACAGCTGAGAGAGGGATGATCCTCATTTGCAAGACCAACATTTCTGGCCAAGTATACACAAGGATGCCAACTTTCTCAACTAGCTAGCTCTCTGTGTTATAGGCTCTGTTCAGGGCCTATATCCACTCACCATGGTCTGTGCCTTCTCCATCCACTAAACAATCTCCTGCAGGTTCCTTCTGGGTTTAACTCAACTAATTATTCTCTATAAGTGTTCCAGAGCTCGAACCTTCAACCACCAAGTTGACAACACTTGTACCTAACTATGACATCATCCTAGAATGGAGTCTAGGTAAAAGATTAACTTTATTAAGATGAATAATCTGGGCTAGTAAAAATGAAGAAGACAGGAAGTAAAACTAGCAAGAGTGGAAACCAAATGCAAAATGATAAATTATTGGACAGCAATTGCCATTGCTGCATAAAAAGCTCTGAAGAGACTTTGCTAGTCTATTGGAAAGTAAATTTGCTTATCTTAATGGTATCTATCAGGAGGAGCAGGATGAGACAGTGCTAAGAAGCCATCCTTCAGAACAGAGACATTTACTTGGCATTTCTAGTCCATAGACCCAGTTAGTTTTACTAATCTTGCAAACTGCCTTCCAACTCCCTTCTGATAGCTATCAAAAAGTCCTTTGGAATGACATTCCTATAGTGTAAATGTGTTAGCCAGGAATTCTGGACATGTGGCTAGGTGACCTTAAGCACAGGAATCCAATAAGCCTGATGGTAATCTGTCACTTCGTAAGGTGGGAGGTGGGGTAAGGCCAGCTGTCAAAGGCCCAGAAAGTAGCAAGTTCAATAATTTTTTGAGGTAATTTAAATGTATCTGATACAGTAGTCAAAGATAGGATATTTGCTGGCAAAATAATATTGCAGGTGATACAACACAAGACATTCTTCTCTTTCATATCAAAATGTCAACAACCACCCAAAGTCTAGCATGGATCACAGGGGAGAAGGCTCCAGGCAGTAGGATCCTTAGAGGCAAGGGATTAACAGTCATAATAGAGTTCCCATGCTAACAGGGAGCCCAAGAAAGGGCTCTGAGCTATGCCACTGAGTCCTTATCCCTCACTAGGGTGAAGGACTCAGAGGGAGTTTGGCATTCACACAAAAGGATGCTCCAGGGGATGGGAGGGAGGAAGGGGGAGGCACTGGGAGAGGGGGAAGGAAAGAAAGGGGTGAAAGAAAGGAAGGAAGGGGAGAGAGTACAAGGGGGACTGAGGAGGGGAGGAGGGAAGGAGAGGAAGGGAGTACCTATTGAGCTTGTATGATTAGGAAAAAAAAATAAAATGTGGGAGAAAAAAAAAGAAAAAAAACCAAGTGTCTGTTCTACTTCTGGCTGAGGATCACACACATTTTTGGGGGTTCGTTATCGGCCAATCTATACAGGATAAGCCAGAGTGACAGGGACAACCTGGCTCTGCTTCTAAGTGTCTCATCTCCCAAGAGGCTAACACAGCCATGTATGTTTATATGATAACAGCCAAAGCACAAAAATAGAAATACAGCAAGTCTTAGAAGTGCTTATGGCCCAGATTCAGACTGAGACAGTACTTCAAAGGAACCTGAAGGTCAGCCATCAACAGAAAGTATATTAGATAACGCCTCTTTTGCTGTTTCTCATACCAAGAAAAATATGGCAAGCACAGCCAATTCATTGCTGTAACTGGTATATTTTTAAAGAAAGAATATGAGATTTTATCTAACTTCAGTGGTGCATTACTGCATTACCCTCTTCTGAAGTATGTGGGTCACCTTTCTTATGGCAGTGGCAAGATGGACAAGTGAGTGGTACTCTCTTTTTTCCCCTTTTCCCTTTTTAACTGCTAGTTACTTCTAGTTGGTTTATAGAGCCAGCTAAATAGCAATCAATTTTAGCTCAAATCTAAATTTAGTCCCTCAAATACAGCTTCTGGCTGTTTTAAATCAATTCAAGCCAGTCTTCCTCTATTTCCACGGCCAAACTTCAAACATGAAATAATTTATTTCAGTCCCATCCTTGTAAAATAATTGCTAAATGAGTGAGCCAGTAAGTTTTTTTGTGCAAAATTATACATTTAATAATGTTCAAACCTTATTGAATCTACAAAGTATAACAGTAGCTCACTGAACCAAAACAAGTAAAAAAAATCCCAGACCAGGTTTTACCATAAACTAACCATGTGCCCTATCAGCAGCTACTTAACCTTTTTAGTTCTCCACTGTCACATGTACTTGTACTCCACAGGATACTAACAGCCACTGAATATTCTATTAGGTTTAGGGTATACTTACACACAAAATGCTCAGAATGTTCATTTGAAGATGTTTCAGAGCCTTTAACATGTGGCTTTTGATCCTTCAAGAGGGAAACATAATTCCTAGCAAATGAATTTTACAGAAAACTGTTTTTATTTTGTAGGCATGCCGCGTGTCCCAAGTGAGCATACTTTAGGAAATGTATTATTGCCTTTAATACCTATAGACAAGGTCCTAAAAGGAAATTTCAAATGAGGACATTTGAGAGCTGTGCAATGAAATGACTATTTCCAAAAGTCCCAGCAGGGTTTAGGGAAAGTATGAAAGGGTAATGGTCAACCTGAGAATCAATAATAATAGAACCCACTCCTACCCGTAAGTAAAAATGAGCAGAGTGAGAAAGGATCTGAAACTGAAAAGCTAAATGGGATGACTACTTGAGAAGAAAAGGACACTGACAGAGTGGCATTCTGCAGAAGGACACAGCCAACCATGGTAACCTGGCAGAGAAGCAGTGAGGAAAACAAATAACTTTACAACATCTCAAACTTCAGGCTCTGGCTGGTTCCTATCATTTGTTGAATCAGCCAAATGCTTGAGAGCAAAGAAACTCATCTCACAGAGCAAAAAGCAAATGGAATACAATGTAGGAGAGGTTCCTCAGGAAAGACTTCAGGAAAGACCTAAGCCATGAAGCACAAGAAGGCTCCACTTTCCTACAGGAGTGTCTATGTGACTAAATGAGGCCATCAAGACATCAGAATCTTTAATTATTTGCTTTCCTTTTCCAAATTCACCCCAAGAATGGTTCTCCTCGGCTCATCGTGTAGCATAGGAACACCAGGGGCTCAAAGCTGAAATCATTTTTAGTTTACAATTTCAAATAAATAAACAGAAATATATGTAATATTTTTATTCTAAGTGGAAATCCTTATACATATTAATTCAATTCATCACAAAAATCCTGTTTATAAAGGGGGCTGGTGATGTGAGATGGCACAGCAGGTAAGACCTTTGCTCTCAAACCTGATGCTGATCTGAATTCTATCCCAGGAAGTCCACGTGCAAGAAGAAAACTAAGTTCTGAAAGCGATACTCTGGCCTTCACCCCTGTACCATGACAGGCATGCATATTTTTCCTCCCTGTCTTTCTCTCTCTAGCTCATAAATTTAAAAACAAAATCCTATAAAGTAGCTACTATATTAACTTATTCTTATAGGAAAAAACTGGCATATAGTTGGGAAGTGTAATTTGTGAATTTAATCATAGTAACTTCTAAAATATACACACTATCTTGAAAAATACACAGCATCACACTTATCAAAATGGACCTTGGTGCTGTAGGATCATGTACTCAACCTTGGACCAATCACTGTGTTTAAGATCTAAAGTAGGTCATTTGTTAATCCCTTTGGTAAGGCCATATAACTTCAGAATTTTTTTTTTCTAAAACAGAAGCCAGGCAAATATAAAAGGTTAATGTAGATTGAGAGATATTGCATAAAAAAACTAATTTGGATTACTTTTGTCAAAAACCTAAAGCAGAGTGCAGTCTGGAGCCATGGACAAAGGAGCGGGGAGCAGTTGCAGCAGCTGGCCGGTCAGCCGGCGTTACCGAGGTTGCCAACATGTTTTGGAGGTTTTAACTGAACCTAAGAAAGTCTAAGATAGATTTGAGACTATAATGACAGAAGTTGCAACAAAGGGGACTCGGGCCAATGCATCAACAAAAAAGACAACCCGAGTTAGTGGAAGGGAATCTTCCTGTTTTTGTGTTTCCTACGGAGCTAGTATTTTATGCAGATGATCAGTCAACACACAAGCAAGTGTTGACACTCTATAATCCCTATGAGTTTGCCTTAAAGTTCAAAGTTTTGTGTACTACTCCAAATAAGTATGTTGTCATCGATGCTGCAGGTGCAGTAAAGCCTCAGTGTTGTGTGGATATTGTGATTCGTTATAGAGATGTTCGATCCTGTCACTATGGTGTAATAGACAAATTCTGCCTCCAAGTTTCTGAGCAAAGCCAGAGGAAGGCTTTAGGAAGGAAAGGTGATTGCTACTCTACTCCCATCTGCAAAAGAGCAACATAAGGAAGAAGAGGAAAAAAGATTAAAGGAACATCTAACCGAAAGTTTCTTTTTTGAGCAGTCGTGTCAACCAGAAAACAGAGCTGTCTCTTCAGGACCTAGTTTACTAACTGTCTTCCTGGGAGTGGTATGCATTGCGGCCCTGATGCTGCCTACACTGGGGGATATGGAATCGCTGGTGCCTCTCTACCTCCACTTAAGTGTGAATCAAAAGTTAGTGGCTGAAGTAACTTCTGAAGTAAAAGTTACTTCTGAAGTAAATTTATCTTGAAAATATGAATGTGGACTGCCTTTGATCTCTGTTTCACTCCATTAACACACTAAATTATTGAGTGATTTCAAATAACTGCAAATGTATAATATATATTTTCAATTAGTATATACTATTATTTGAAAGACTCTAGCACTTTATGTTACAAACTACAAGGATGCTTCTGAGTGATACCTAGGAATTTATTTGAAGAAATTCTTTTGATATCTATATCTATTGTGCAAGTAACCTTAATTAAAAAATGTTATATTCTTTTCTCACCTTTTTCTAATCATGGGTCCTTCAATGTTAAAGGCCTAGATGAGCAAACTGACTGGCCTAAAAATAAATTTACACTTACTTCCTAGATACAAGCATCAGCATTACTATGTAAATTACACTTTGCCTTTTATCATTGCAAATAGTTGTTATAGTATTCTTACAGTAAGAGTTTTACAATCACTGTGTGGAGGGCTAAAAAAAAAAGCATAAGGTACTTATTAAGGGATCATGTTTATCCTAGAGTCTCACAGAAGACATAGTATGGATTTTAATCACCTCATGAGTTACAGAATGGGTTTGTGGTCCAGGTATCTACTAGATGTAGATGGACCTCTTTATTTGGTTTAAGAATTCTAAAGAAGTTAGACATTTGATTGATTTAGTTGGTTCACCCTGGCTTTACTTCTGGTTAATCCTTTGCGTTATTAAGGGGGAAATCATTTTATTTTTTCTCCCAAGCCTCTTGCACACCATCCCATAAGTGACTTGTCCAGGTTGGGAGTGTCAGATACTAGTGCAGACGATTAAATTCTAAGCCAAGAATAAAAAAAAAATCCCTTGATTCCCACATCTATTTTATATCTATAACTGAGACATTTTTGAAGTTTTCATTTATTAAAACAAATTTACCAAAAAGTTCCCAAAGCACAACTATTTCCATTTCTTTCTAGCATTTTCTGATCTCTAACATATATGCAGTTTTAACTGTTCTTGTCCTAGCAACTAATCTTTTGTCTTAGGACTTTTATCTGAAAGCACAATGCATTGAGTCTCTTGAAAATCATCTTCTAGATCTTTTTACAGAATAAACTTTATGCACTGCTACTTTAGCATTCTCAAGGAATATATGTAGACACAACTGTATGCCTGAAGTTGATTTTTGCAAGAAACAGTACTCTGCTTCTAGAAGCTTTTTGTCTAGTATTTCATAAAAAGTCAACATTTAACCATTTGGGGAGCTTACATCATTCAGTGGATCATTTCTGTACATTATGTAATGACTGAAAAGCACATAAATGTAATTGATTTTAAACTTGTTTTAAAAAAATCATGTTTGGGAGGTTCTCCCTCTTTATTCATTTCTTAAAGTCCTCTGTGTGTGCATGCACAGGCAAGTGCATGTGCGTGTATGTATGTGACAACATATTGTAAAGGACAGACATTGCTTTAAGAATAAAAGAGAATGAAGATGTTAAAAAAAAAACCTAAAGCAAATTATGCTTCATGCTTCTTTTTAATCACTTAAAATATTCAGATCTTATCTAAACCCAAAAGTGGAAGTGAGTATAAATGAAAATGTAAGACTCCCCAAAGAGATATCCAATTATTGTTACACAGAGTGTAACACATACATTAACACATGTACACAATTTAAATATGCCAAACCTAAACTTCTGAACATTAACCAACACTCTCTGAATAAAATGGTTAAGATGCATTTCCTTTTTTAAAATGTATTTTAAAAATATGAATGAAACTAGAAGTTTTCCAAGTACTCTTGCAGGCATTATGCATGATTATTTCTCAAGAATAAAGAACAACTATCAATTTATTAATTTTAGCAAAATAAAAGAACCAGTAAGTAGCTTATGTAAAACTAATGGACACATTTTGTTATTTCCTTATCTCCAAAACATTTGGCTTTTTTTATCAATTGGTGCATAAAAGAATAGAAAAATAAAAGATTGTCATATTGTCCTTTGTACTTTTCTTTTAATATATCAGTATGGTAGTCTACTAGAAAGTAGTAAATGGCTTCAATTGTAGAAAGAAAAGTATCTGGCTTTCCTTTTTGATGACGCCAAAAGCAAGTTTTTCTTGTTTTCAATTCAACTTGTAATAACCCTGTCGAAGAAAAAAAGGAAACATATAAATACTTCTCAATCACATCATTGTTGAGAATGAAAATAGTGACCAGCACAACAGTATTATTCCCCTAATTACTTTAACAATATTTTGGAAGATAAAGTTCCTTGATCCCAATTCTAAATGAGGTGTTATTTTAAATGCATTATCGTACATATAAGAGTAACATAAGTCACATTTACCACAACTGTTATGTCTAAGACTTGAACCTTGTAGCACTAGATCAAAGGCTGACATTTAAGATATCTATTTCTTTCTATCCTCCATTTGCTAGTTTCTTTATAAACTTTAATCTGTGACAGGATTATATTCTCCCACGTTTTTTAAATTTTTTTATTTATTATTTATTCAATTGTGCGTGTATGCGTGTATGCGTGTGTGTGTGTGTGTGTGTGTGTGTGTAGAACCGGACGAATTTGGGAACCATCATGAACGCCTCCACCTCCTCCTTGTTTACTCTGCCCCGGGGATTCACAGGCTCCGCCCTACCAGGACCAGAAAAGCAGGCCGCCCCGCTTCCGCCTAGTGTCTATACGTGGGCCTAGGATCAGAACTCGGGACCTTCTGCCTGCAAGGCAGAGGATTAACCCCTGAGCCACCTCTCCAGCCCATATTCTCCCACTTTTAAAAGGATTGACTTTTAAAATCCCATTCTGAAACTACCAATAGATGGTCAACTTTAGTGGTCATGACTGATGAAAGTTCACTTCTAGATGGCCACAGCTCGATCTTCATGAACAAAATATCTACAGCTACTTGTGCAGCTTGATACCTATGCTGCAGAACCTCACAGAACCATAAGCTACAGCAGTGCCTTACTCTTGGTCATTGAACAAATTATTAATGAGGCAGCATTTTTAATCTCACAATTTAGATAGCAACAACCAAATCCAGTATTATCTTAGCTTCTTAGACCAATACTCTGATTAACACTAGGTTTATGTGCTATTTTTCAAGACACAGTATTTTTTAAAGTGACAAATAAAAGGAAGAAGTGAGAATCCGAATTGCCACTGGATAATTAAGAATCTCTAAGTCATCAAAAATTTCTCCTATCAAATCTAATCTCATTTTTCTTACTACGAAAAAATTAGGTAATGATGGAGAACTGCTAGAAAAAAGGAAGTAAAGAAGGCATATAGGAGTTATCGTGGATTACAGATAGGGAAACGGAAAAGGAAATTTCTGTCACTCAAATAACAGTCTCCAGTACTTTTACAGTCTCCAGTACTTACCTGATGAGTAACTAGATCTCTCTTTAACATACCTTCTGACTCATGGTGCCAGGGGAGAAAACATAGCAACTGTTATACACTCAGCAGTTACAGAATCTGCACTGAAAACTGTAGTATGGGCTATAAGAACAGGATTTCTACCAAAGCAGCACCAGAAAAAGTGGCTGACGACTGTTAGCACCTCAATAGAAGGAACTAGAGAACTGGGAAACAGTAGATACCAAGCAAAAGCTCTAAATAGTGCAATGGTTTTCACACTGGCAACTCTGGCTACCTGCCTGGGAAAATTATGTCCATCGTAGTGGAAGAAAGTTCATTCCTCCCTTTTCCTCAACCAGAAAATGCCACACAGACTACCAGCACAAGAAAAATCTACTTAGAAAGCCATGGAGCACCTTTCCCCACCCGCCCACTCGCAGTCCAGCCAGGACACACTGCGCCCTAGGTAAGCACTCCCAAACCCCAGATAACCCACTAGTCCCAGCTTCTCCCACCAGCCAGTCCAGCAGGCACTGCCCCAGGCCCAGGAGGACTCCTGGGCCACTCCCCAGCTCCACAGGTTAATTGTGCTCGCCACCAGCACCTCTCCCCTTTCCCCCATCCACCCGGGACGCCAGTCCAGCCAAGACACACTGTGCCCCAGGTAAGCCCCCCCTGCATACCCCCAAGCCCCAGGTAACACACTAGTCCCAGCTCCTCCCACCAGCCAGTCAAAGCAGTCACTGCTCCAGGCTAACGAATTCAGTTCAGTCAAAAACATACAAAAATTGAAAAAAGGTCTTAGGAGACAAAACGACAATGCCCAAGTCAAAGTGCAAATCCATGAGAAACAAAACCCAAGAAAACAAATCTCCCACTGAAGGAATTAACCCCATAATGAAGACTCCAACCAGAACAAATCCACAGAAAATAGACAAGAAAGCCTGACCCAAGATAAAGACTTTCAAAACATGATCATTACCATGATCAATATTATAAAAGAGGAAATCCTGGAGGAATTAAATAACCGTATCAAACACATTGAAGAGGAACACAATAGACACTTGGAGGAGTTGAGAAAAACAGGTCAAGAAACAAAAATAGGCATAGAGCAGTTAAAACAGACCCAAGCAGAGTTTAAAACTGAACTAAAAGACAAGTTGTCTTCAACCCAGAACTCAACAGAAAGTCTTATCAGTAGAACTAACTGAAGCAGAAAATAGAATTTCAGATCTTGAAGACAAAGTGGGAGTATTAACCAGCTCAATGGAAGAGGTTGTTAAAACCAAAAAGATACTTGAGAGGAATATTCAAGAGATATGGGACATCCTGAAGAAGCCTAACATGCGTATTCATGGAATACCAGAGCAAGAATCCCAAAATACCACACCTGAGGAAATTTTTCAAGCTATCATCAAGGAAAACTTTCCTCATCTAAAAAAAGAGAGGTCCATCCACATACAAGAGGCATTCTGCACCCCAAACAGATATGACCAAAATAGAAACTCACCATGGCAAATAATGGTCAAAACACTCCACATTCAAGACAAAGAAATGGTGCTGAGAGCTTCAGGCTGAAAGCTCACACTAAACACCAGGGCCGAGGGAACTGACAACATCATTTCCATGTAACAGCTGAGAGAGGGATGATCCTTACTTGCCAGACCAGCATGTCTGACCAAATGTACACAAGGATGCCAACTTTTTCAATCAGCTCTCTGTATTTTATTCCACAGTCTAATCCCACCCTCCAGGGCTGGTCCTTTCCCATCAGCTAAAATCGTTTGCTCTGGGCTTAGCTCCACAACTAATTCTCTACAAATGTGCCCATAGCTCAACTGCCAAGTTGATACCTGTGGCCTAACTATGACAAGTAACAAGGAAAGTTTCTCCCTATTTGCTTAATCTTCACAGACTGAAAAAAAAAAAAAACCATATCATGGAGTTCAAGGGTCCCAGAGAACTGGAAAAAAGGAAAAAAACCTTCACAACTTCAGATTAGACAGAACTCAAGAAACAAGGGCAGTAGAGACCAAAGGCTGCCACTCAACCATCCTTCAAAAACCAATCTCACAGTATTAGCTCATAGAAAAGCAACAATCACAAAAGTTAAAGTCAAGACAATGAATTCTACAGGTCAATTATAAATATGACTAAGGTGTTCCAAGAGAAGATGAATAAATCAATAAACAAATATTAGGAACAAAGTAAGAAGCATTAGAAAGAAGAAAACACAAACAAATACCTACAGGAACCAAGAAAGACAATCTAGGATATGAGAGCACATTAGTTTAAAGAGATAGAAATACTGAAAAAACCTGAAATAAAACTCAAAGTTAAAACTTAACAATTCTGATTACAACTCAGTGGAAAGCCTCATAACAGAACAGATGAGGTAGAAGATAGTATATCACTAGAAGCTAGCTAGGGAGATGGTTTAGGGGTTAAGCTTTGCCTCCCAAGCAAAAGGACCTAAATTTAGATCCCCAGATTCTACATAAAAATGCCTGTTGGATATGGCAGTGGCCTGTGAAACTCCAGAACAAAGCAAAAAGGAGGTAAAGCAATCCAGAATAATTCCTGAAGTCACTCTTGGGCCTCCACAGGCATACTCAAGAGCTCTCTTGGACATACACACACACACACACACACACACACACACACACACAAAGGAATTTTGAAAACAAGAACTTAGAATTCGATGAATCAAAGAAATATAAATATTAAAAAATAATGGAGCAAACTTGAGCTTTGAAACACCATGGGAAAAAAATCCATATATCATGGATATTATGAAAGAGGACACCCAGCCAGAATAAAGGCAAAAAACACATCTTTAGTAAGACAGTAAAATACATTTTCCATATCTAAAGAAGGAGATGCTTATCCATATACAAGAGGCATACAGAACATCAAATAGGACAGGAAAAGAAATTTCCCATGACACTTACAGTCAAAACACTAAATGTAGGATAGAGATCAAAGATCTTGAAAGCTATAAGAGAAAAAGACCAAGTGACATATGAAGGCAAATCTATCAAAATAACGTCTGATTTTTTTTTCAATGACAACCTTAAAAGCCAGAAGGGTATGGAAAGACATCCTTCACATTATCAAAGATCAAAACTGCCAATCCAGTTCTGTTTTCAGTAAAGTGACATTAAAAAATTAACATACAAAAAAATCGGTGGCTTTCCTATATAACAAAGACAAAAGAACTGGGAAGGAAATGAGGGAAACAATCCCAATCACAAAAGGAAGGAAGGAAGAAAGGTAGGAGGGAGGGAGGGAGGGAGGGAGGGGATTGGGAAGGGGAAGAAGGGAGAGAGGGAAAAAGGGAAAGAGGGAAGAAGGGAGGGAAAGAAAGATGAATTGAAAAAAGAAAATAGAAAAGGAAAGAAAAGGAAAATAAAAGGAAAAATATTGGGGATTTCTAAAGCCCTATATAATGAAAACTTCAAACAATGAAGAGGGCTGGAAAGATGGTTCAGGGGTTAAGTCTCTCCCTTGCAAGCAGAAGGTCTTGAGTTCAGATCTCAGGTCCAAAGTAAAAATACCAGGTGGAAATGATAGTGGCCTACACTTCAGGCCCTGGGAAATCCCAGAGCCAAGCAAAAAGGAGGTAGAAGCAATCCAGGGTGATTCCTGAAGTCACCCTTGTCCCTTCACTGGGACATGCAGTGCCCCCCCATGTAACAAATAAATAAAGTTTAAAAAAACGCTGAAGAAATTAAGAGGAAACCAGAATGTAGAATGACTTCCAAGTTCAATAATTGGAAAAATTAGTGTGAAAATGACCATTCTACAAAAGTCAATATACAGACTCAATGCAATCCAAATCAAAATTCCAATGTAATTCTTACCTCAAAACAACAACAAAAAATTCATATGGAAGAACAAAAGGTCCTAACAGCCAAAACAATTCTGAGCAATATATACTCTGTGGAAGGTATTACCATAACTGATTTTAACTATATTATAGATGATACACACACACACACACACACAAACAAACAAAAAACACATAAAGGTACTAACACAAAAATGTGAGAGACAGAAGGTGGGGAGAAGTACAGCTAAACAGTGCCTTCTGGACACGACAGGGCTGCTGCATCCATGAACATACCACCACTAAGTTTACACTCACAAGACCTATACAAGATTTGGCATATCAACATTACAACATGGAAAGGAGAGGATCCCAGAATGTACCATACCACCCTGAGTGATAATGAGGTTTAATGCTGGATGAGAAAGAAGAGTTACTTTCCTCCATGATATATCCATTGAGATATCATTTATACTCTAAGATGCTCAAGCATATGCCAGTACATGCAACTCAGATGAAAGTCAGTGGGCTGTACACACAGAAATACCTGAAAGTAGGAAGGAAACTGATTGAAAAAAGAAGGTATATAGTGGGAAAAATAGGGAGAATGCAATCAGATAGTAAGGTGATAAGATTACACATTATATTTATATATGAAATAGTCAACAAATAAAGACCAAAATATTACTAAAAGACATGAAGAGGGAGGAAGAATCAAATCCAAAATTCGTACAGGAGAGAAGAGGATGGAGTTGCATTTAAAGCTTCAATGCCTGTAACTTGTCTAGAAATTACTTTTTTAAAAAAATCAAACTACAGAAATATGAAACACAGAACATCTAGAGAAGAACTGACATATAAACAAATGATATAAACATAATATATGAAGAAATCAAGAATGAGGAGATTTAAGAAGTATCAATTAAAAAAAGGACAAATTAATTCTAGACAAGATGGCAGACTAGAAGCTGCCTCTAGGTGAAGAAAGTCAAAGTTAAAAAACAAACAAACAAACACAGTTTTGACTTTATAGCAAAAGGAGAATCAGGAAAAACATTAAAAATCTATAAAAGAACTGAAATACTAAATAACACCCCCCCCAAAGAAAAGACATATTATTTCAGTAAATTTGGTCTATAGCAGCTGAGGTACAGCTCAGCCTTGTGGGCAACTCAGTACCAAAGACAGTGTCTCAAAGAAGCAGAGGAAATAGGCCTGTGGTCTAGAGAAAAGACCATAAGGGCCACAAAAAACTTGCATACCTGGGCAGGCCCAGCTGACAGACATTGCAGCTGAGAATCCAGACTGGAGGCAGAATGTCTCCAGTTCCCAGACCTTTGGAAAGTGACATATGAGGATTATGGCAATTTGAAATAGGACCAGATTCAACATTAATAGGAGACTTTAATACTCCACTCACACACCTAGATAGGGCTTTGATATTAAACTTTTGAATTAAAATGAAACTTCAGAGCTCAACAATACATCATCAATCAATTGGACTTAACTCACTATAGAACATTCTACTCAACATACAGAGACTATGCATTACTCTCAGTGGCACACAGTACATTCTCTAAAATCAACCACGTTATAGGCTATGAAGCAAGTCTTAAGAAATATAAAAAAAAATGAAATGATTCCAACCATTTTATCAGATCACATGGAATAAAAAGACATCAACAGTAGGCTTAACCTGAGAAAAGTACATAAATGCAACTTAAGTACGCAAGTACTTAAGAGAATGAACAATAAACTTTTCAATGAAGTGGGGAATTGACAAAATCAAGAAGAAAATTTAAAAATTCCTAGAACCAAATGAAAATGAAAGCACGACCTAACAGGACCTCTGGGATAGAACCAAGTGTCTATATTAAAAATACAGAGATCTCAAATGGGTAACTTAATGGTATCTTTCAAAGCTCTAGAAAAGAAGAAACAAAAAACCAAATAGAGCCAGGAATAACAAAGATCAAGGTAGAAATTAACAAAATAGAATGAGACAACTATGAATAGATAGAATTATGATACTGGAGAGTTTAATTAGATAGATAACTAGTTAGCCAAACAAGTAGGGTATGGTAGTGACAGAGAACACAAAATTATCAAAATTATATATGTTTGTTAGGAAGCTGGTACAATCAGACTCCAAGAACACCAGAACACCATTAGGAAATACTCTGACAAGTTAAAATTACAACAAGTTGGAAAGTCTAGAAGAAATGGATAAATTTCTAAACACATGTGACCTATTGAAATACATCTGGAAGATATAAACAATATAAGCAGACCCAAATCAAGCAATGAGGTTAAAGCAGAAATTAAAAATTTCCCCACAATGAAAAGCCTAGGACCAGATGGATTCACTGCTGCAAGCTAACAAAATTTAGGAAAACTAAATACCAACACTTCCCAAAGTTTTCTACAAAATAGAAAGGGACAAAAATACCACTAATTCTATGAAGCCAGTACAACCCTGTTATCAAAATCAGACAAAAAAGGAGGAAAAAAAACTATGTACTTATCTCCCTAATGAACATAAATGAAAAATTCTCAACAAAATACATGCCAAATTCAAGATAACTATAAAGAAATATACCATAACTAAGTCTAACCAAGTTGAATTTATCTTAAGTATTCAAGGTTTGTTTGACATATAAAAATCAATAAATTTAAGGTGGAAGAGATGGCTTTCAGAAGGTGCTGAGTTCATATATCAAGTGCCATGTAAAAAATGCCAGGCCAAAAGGGCAGTGACCCACACTTCCAGCCCTGGTAGGCGGAGCCTGGAAAATCCAAAGTGAAGGAAGGAGGAAGAAACAATCCAGGATGACTCCCAAAGTCACCCTTGGTCCCCCACAGGGACACACAGTATCCTCTGATACACACACACACACACACACACACACACACATAAAATAAATAAAATTTTGAAAAATCAATAAATGTAACACAATACCATTAATAAATATTAAACATTACCACTGAAATTATATGATCATCTAATGGATGCAGAAAGGATACTTGACAAAGTTCAACATGCTTTCATTATAAAAGTCATAAAGAAGCTAGGATAAATGGAACACATCTCAACTTAATAAGGCAGCATATGTGGTAGGTACCTACTGGTGCCAACTAGGCAACTGAAGACTGGAACTCTTTTCTCTCCCTCCCTCCTGCCTAGGACAGGACGCTCGCTAGTGGTCCTCCTTTCCAGGTAAGCTCCACCAGCCCCCAGGTCACCTGCTGGTCCCAACTCCTCCCACCAGCCAGCCTGAGCAACACCCAGGCTGCCCAGGCTTGGGAGGGTCATGCCCCAGGTTCCAGGTGAAGAGCTCTACCATCGCCATCAGCCCTTCTGCCCCTCTGGCCCACTTGGGACCCTCGCTCGCAGTGCAGGGAGGACACACTGCTCCTCAGAATTCAACAGAATCCAAAGGAAACTCAAGCAAAGCTCTAGAGGACAAAGGCCATACATCTGAAGTCCTCTAGAATCATCCTATCACATGGGAGAGATTCTTCACATCGAGCCCAAAGATAAGTAAACCCCCTTTTTACCATCTTTCTCCTTTCAATTATTAATCACTGCAGATTAACTTTTCCATAGACCCACCCCCAAAATATATACAACTTCAGGGATTATAACATTCACCCTCACATATCACCAAGGTACTAAATCGTAAAAGTGCATTATCATCATCCCCTATCTACTAAAACTGACTTAATTGATGTACTAAGAGTCTAATAGCCTCATCTAGGAAATAACAATAACAACAGACAAACGTACCTAAGTCTAAGGCAAACACTAGTAATAACTGCCCAAGAGTAGTAATAGCCAAAAGCAAACAGAAACTGAAAGGTCTTAAGAGACAAAACAACAATGCCCAAAATGATTTTGGACTCTTCCAAACAGAACAAATTCACAGAAAATAGCCAAGAAAGCCAGGCCCAAGATAACAACTTTCAAAACATGATCATTACCATGATCAATACTATGAAAGAGGAAATCAGGAGGACTTAAATAACCACATCAACCACTTTGAACAGGCACAACAGACACTTGGAGGAGTTGAGAAAAATAGCTCAAGAAACACAAATAGGCACAGAACAGTAAAAACAGTCTCAGGTACAGTTTAAAACTGAACTAAAAGACAAGTCATCTTCAACCCAGAACTAAACAGAGAGTCTTATCAGCAGAACTAGCGAAGCAGAAAATAGAATTTCAGAACTTGAAGACAAAGTGGAAGTATTTACCAGCTCAGTGGGAGAGGTTGTTAAAGCCAACAAGACACTTGTGAGGAATATTCAAGCGTTATAGGACACCCTGAAGAAGCCTAACATGCGCATTCATGGAATACCAGAGCAAGAACCCCAAAATACTACACCTGAGGAAATGTTTCAAATGATCATAAATGAAAAATTCCCTCATCTAAGAATGAGAGGCCCAGCCAAATACAAGAGGCATTCCACACTCCAAACAGATATGACCAAAATAGAAAATCGCCATGGCAAATAATAGTCAAAACACTCTACCTTCAAGACAAAGAAAAGGTGCTGAGAGCTTCAAGGGGAAAAAAAAAAGTCACTTTTAAAGGTAAAGCTATTAAAATAACAAATGATTTCTCAATGGAAACAGTAAAAGCAAGAAGAGCTTGGAGAGATGTACTTCAAGTATTAAAGGAGCAAAAATGTCAACCCAGGCTGATATACCCAGCAAAACTATCAGTCATGATTGAGGGAGAAAGAAAAGTTTTCCAGCACAAAGACAACTTGAAGGCTTACATGTCTACCAAACCAGGCCTTCAAAAATGCTAGAAATGATACTCAAGCTTGAAGAAAAAAACAAGCATATCCAGGAGGACAGAAGGGAAGTATAATACCACCAAAACTAAAAAGCCAAATAATACACTAACAAAAGCCACGAAACATAAAAAATGTCTGGAATTAAAAATAATTTCTCCATTATAACATTAAAAATCAATGGAATTAACTCACCAATCAAGAGACACAGATTATAAACCTGGATTAAAAATCACAACGCATCAATCTGCTGCCTTCAGGAAACTCTTCTCACCACAAAAGATAGGCACATCCTAAAAATAAAAGGCTGGTCAAAAATTCTGCAAGCTAATGGAACCAAGAAACAGGCAGGAGTAGCCATTATGCTATTGGACAAAGTGGACTTCAAACCAAAGAAAATCATAAGAGACACAAATGGATACTACATTTTAGTCACAGGTATAATTGACCAGGAAGACTTCACAATACTGAATATATATGCACCTAATACGGGTTCCTCCACATTAATTAAGCAAACCCTACAGCGTCTAAAGTCAGAAATCAACCCCTAAACGAAAATTCTTGGGGATTTCAATACTGCCCTCTCAACATGGGATAGATCAACAGGCAAAAAACTTAACAGAGACACTTTGGAGCTTAATCAAACTCTTACTGAAATGGACCTTACAGATCTCCATTGAACTTTTCATCCATGCACTAAAGAATACACATTTTTCTCAGCAGCACATGGAACTTTCTCCAAAATAGATCACATACTGGGCCACAAAATGAATCTCCACATACACAGGAAAATTGAAATTCTAGCCTGTACTCTACCAGACCACCATGATCTAAAACTTGACATCCACAACACAACAAACAACAGAAAATACACTAACTCGTGGAAACTACACACTATGATTCTGAATGAGAATTGGATTCAGGAAGAAATTACAAAGAAAATTCAAGATTTACTGGAAGTGAATGATAAGAAAATACAACTTATCAAAATCTTTGGGACACAATGAAAGCTGTCCTAAGAAGTAAGTTCAGAGTTCTTAATGCCTACATCAAAAAAATGGAAACATCACAAATAATTAACAATGCAGCTTCAAGCTTTAGAGACACTAGAGCAATCCAATCCCAAAAGCAGTAGAAGAGAGGAGATTAGAAAAATAAGGGGAGAAATAAGCCCATACAACTACATCCATTTGATCTTTGACAAAGGGGCCCAAAAAATCCAATGGAAAAAGAATAGCATCTTCAACAAATGGTGCTGGCAAAACTGGATCTCCACATGCAGAAGATTAAAACTCAACCCGTACTTGTCACCATGTGCAAGAATTAATTCCAAATGGATCAAGGACCTCGATATAAGGCCAGGCACTATAAAAACCTTAGTTGAAAGGGTAGGGAACTCTCTTGAGCTGATGGGCTAGGCCAATAGTTCCTAAAAGACATCCAATAGCACAGTCATTACAACCAACACTCAACAGATAGGATCTCGTGAAATTAAAGAGCTTCTGTTCAGATAAAGAGATTGTGAGGCGAGCACAAAGGTGACGCACAGAATGGGAGAAAATCTTCACTAACCACATATCTGACAGAGCTCTACTGTCCAGAGTGTACAAAGAACTTAGAAAACTAAACACCAAGGAAACCAATGGCCCAATTAAAAAATGGGCTTAGGAACTTAAAAGAAACTTTACCAGGGACGAAATTGAAATGTCTGACGAATATTGTAAAAAATGCTCCACATCCTTAGCCATCAGGGAAATGCAAATCAAAACTTCCCTGAGATATCATCTCACCCTGGTCAGGATGGCAAAAATCCACAATACAAACAACACCAAATGCTGGAGAAGATGTGGAGAGAAGGAAACTCTCCTACACTGCTGGTGGGAATGCAGGTTTATACAACCACCCTGGCGAGCTGTCTGGCAATTCTTAAAAAAGGTAAAGATTGAAATGCCATATGACCTTGCGATTCCACTTTTGGGAATAATCCCCCATACAGCAAAAAATTCACCTCAATAGCACAAGCACGACCATGTTCATAGCAGTACTGTTTATAATAGCAAAGTCATGGAATCAGCCCAAATGCCCAACAGTTGACAAAGTGGATAAGGAAATATAGTACATTTATATAATGGAATACTACTCAGCCATCAAAAATGATGAATTAATGAAATTTGCTGGGAAACAGATGGAATTAGAAACAATTATATTGAGTGAAGTATCCCAGACACAGAAAATTAAGTGCCTTATGTACTCCCTAATAGGTGGATGCTAGTACCAAACCCACTGAGAGACACACTCAAAGATAAATCTCTGTAATACCTACAGTAATTGCAAAGATTATAAACAGGAGGGAAGGGGAAGGAGGGCCCCGCCAGCAACAAGGAGAGAGGGGATCATGCTACAGCAGAGAAAATAGGCCACCACCATCAAGGACTGCAAGAAAGTAATGAGACATGTGGTTAAGCTCACAGAATTTCCTTCCTGGTCAATTGCAACTGATGGGGTATGACCTCACCTGAAAGGGAGGACATACAGTCTGGCAGATAGAAGATAAGCATTTTGCAAATGGGAGACTGACCTCCCCTCCACCGCTGTCTCCTACTCTTATTCCATCTACCTTTGAATCTACTCTTATAATAAGACTCTATTTTAACAGCCTTTTATCTCTGGCCAGAGGGTGACATTCAATACCCATCAGGATGGAGCTAAGGGCAGTACAGGAGCAGCAAAACTGAAAAAAAAAAAAACCACAACAAACCATAATTCAGAACATCAGAGACTCTATATCAATCACCTGGAACCAGGCCAGCCTAATCTCTCCCCATCCTAAAGCTCAGGGAAATTTGCGGAAGAGGGGTATGTCATAGTTAAGCACAGGTTTCAACTTGACTGTTGAGGGTTTGAGCTCTGGGCACAGTTGTAGAGACCTGAAGGTTGAGTTAAGCCCAAAGCAAACCTGAAGGAGATTGTCTAGCTGATGGGGAAGATCCAGCCCATGGTGGGTGGGATTAGGCTCTGGATAAATCACAGAGAGCTGGTTGAGAGAGTTGGCATCCTTCTGGCAAGTAAGGATTATCCATCTCTCAGCCGTTATGTGGTGATGGTATGGCCAGTTCCCTCAGCCCTGGTGTTGGTGTGTGCTCTCCCATCAAGCTGGACTGAGAACTGTAACCAGATTGTCGTAAGGAAATAAACCCCTTGTTCCCTTAAGCTGTTTGATGGTCATTTATCAGCAACCATGCAGTTGGACTGCAACATGGTAAGACTTTAAGAGCCTAAAGATGGGAAGGAGCAACAATATGCAAGATACTCCACACAAGGTAGGGCCAAAGCAATGACCAACATATCATTGACCCCTCAAAGTCTAGCATGGATCACAGGCACTAGGATCCTTAGAGGTAAGGGATTAACAGCTGCAATAGTGTTCTTATACTAAAGGGGAACACAAAAAAGACCTCTAGGCAGTGCTACTAAAGGAGGACCCAGAGGGAAGTTTGACATGCACACTAAAGGATGCTCCAGGGAGGGGGGGGCAATGGTAGAAAGGGAGGGAGGGGGGAAAAGAAGGGGAAAAGGGTAGAGGGAGTAACAGGATCGAGGGATGGGTGAAGGGAGGGAAGGAAATGGGGTATCTATCAAGTTTGTATGAGTGGAAAAAATAATTAATTAAAAAAAAAAGACTGGAACTCTGAGCACATCTGTGATGAACTAGTAATCTGGTCCTAAGCAAGCCTACAGGAGATTGTCTAAGTGATGTGGGGAGATTCAGCCATGGTGGGTGGGACTAGTTCCTGGGCAAATGCATGAAATAGAGGAGCTGATTGAGTAAGTTAACATTGTTCAGTATACTTGGAACTGACACGTTGTCTGGCAAGGGAACCTGCATCAATACTTACAGCAAATGAAAATACAACATTTTGAAACTATGATATAAGGATAACTTTCACAGAGTTTCCACTTAATATTGCGCTGGAGGTCTACATTAATATAGTAATAAAAATTAAAAAAATATTATATGCTTAAGAACCCGAAAGGAAGAAATGCCTTAGACATTATTTACATAGAAAAATAAAAGATCTATCAACCAATTATTAGCAATATAGTATTGTCAAGTAGAAGGTTTAAGACACAAAAAAATGCTAAACATATACACTGTTAAATTTTTTTTCTTCTAAAGCTACTATTAGTAAAAAAAAAGTTGAGTCTAATTTTAAGATATTTATAAACATTACCATCAATAAGAAAAGATAACAAAAACATAAGCAAGAAGATGCCAACACATATGGATCACAGAACATGAGCAAAATACATCAAGTAGAACTGATCTGACTGCTTTCTCCTTGCTGGACAGCTTACACAGTACCAAGGAATACTGTAGAAGCTACTGGGAGACAGAAATAATCACAGGCTTCATCAATGCAAGTAAGTTGCAATAAAAATCCCCATGGAGACAGGTGACCACCGATATAATAGTGGCATGAGTATCAGGGAGACAACCAACAGCTTTCTGATTGAACTCAAGACCCCCTTGTCAGAATGGAACACATTCCTGTTCCTGTTAACTAGAACAAGAACCTAAAAAAGGAAAGGAAATAGAACAATAGGGGAAAAACGGCCAATGAACCTATAGGTAGGAAAAGAGTAAACTAACTGCTCTGTAAATAGCTGCTATTATACCCATAGATTGGAAGAACACTCAGCACTAGGTGTAGCAGTTTTCTACAGTAGAGGAAAGGATCACAACACACTGACAGGACACAGCTAGGGTAATAGAAGAGCAGTGAAGTGGACAGCAAAGGCCAGCCATAATGCAGAGTACCAGCACCTCAGCAAAAATCACCCAGAATCAGGCCAACCTAATCTCTCCCTATCTTAAGGCTTTGGGAACCCCCAGAAGGGGGGTGGTGGTGAGATTGTTAAAAACCTAATGATGGGAAGGTTCACCATTGGACAAAACATTCCATTCAAGGCAGGACTACTGCATCTAAGAACTCATTACTGTGAGACTTGTCCTTATCAGACCTGAATAATGACTGACATAACCAACATCCCCCATACACTAATAAAGAACTCAACAAAGATAAGAACATATAGTGGAAACTTTGGTGACTAATGCTGGATGAGTGAAGAGAAATGCCCTCATCAGTGGGGTGGCCCAAAGAGAGGCAACTTGGTTTGCCACAGAGGCCTAAACCCCCACAAAAGTAGACATGTCGGAGGGAACTCTGGGGTCCACAGAAGCAGACAGGCAGGAGGATAGGAGGAAGTGGGATGGATTGATGAAGGGATGGGAAGGAGGAGGAATGGAGGAAAGCAGGGATAAGTACTCAAAATGCTGGTAAAATTAGAAAAATAAAATAATATTTTTAAAAACACAGCAAAATTAACACAAGTAATTTCACAGATTGGTGTGTATGTATGGCTAAATAAGAAAAATGATGCTCAATCTCAAATCAGTAATTTGAGAAATATAAATGATCACAAAAGTGAGATATTCATTTGCATACTCAATTGGCAAAAATAATCATTTGACAAATAGGGGTAGAAGGGACTATGAGTCAAAGGGAATGCCTACACATTAATGACAGTATGAAATCAGAAACTTAAATTGAGACACAATGTAATTTACAGAGTTGAACAATTCAGGATGATTCTCAATATAGTAAATTCACTATATTTGCAGTCAAAATGGTAAGTTGCAGCTACACTAGTGTCAGCATGGATAAACCGTGAAAACAAAATGCTGACTTTCAAAAACAAGTTCTGAGAAACAATGTGCAAGTGAAAACACACAAAACTAGGAATATATACCTTACAAAAACAATGATAGAATCTTAAAAATCAAAAGAATGAAAAACGTGACTCAAGAAAACCTCTGACAAAGGGAAGAGAAGAATGCAGAATGGCATGCAGGAAGATAACAAATGACAGATGTCATCAGTGTCTTTCTGGTGCTTAGGTTTGTATCTATTAACTAAATCAACAGTATATTGCTCTTTATCAGTATTTTTAGCCTTTTACATGCATAATTATTTTAAAATATAAAGAACAATGCTTCCAAAAATAATGCAAAATCAACTATTTAATGGCAGACTAGAGCTAGAAGTCAAATCCCAGCTCCAGCATGAGATTTAAAATAATCTTTTTAAAAAATTATTTATTTTTCAAGAGAGAGAGAGAAGAGAGAAAGAGAGAGAAAACTGTATGTCTCTGTGTAAGACCAAGGATGACTTTGGGAATCATTCTGAATTGCTTTTTGCTTGGCTCTGGGATTTCCTAAGTTCCTCACACAAAGGTTGGAAGTGCAGGCCACCACCAGTTTTCCTCTGGTGTTTTACAGGGGATCTGGGATCTGAACTCAGGACTTTCTGCTTGTGAGGCAGAATTTTAACTCCTGAGTCATCTCTCTAGCATCTGAAAACACAAATTTAATGATGTCAGTGACATCCTTAATGACACAAAACCTATTTCCCAAGACATTGGCATAACATAAAATTATCCAATATCTTTTATATGGCTATACATATCTTAGACTGTACTAACTTACTTCAGGTTTGTGAATGCAAAACAATTTCTCACACCTTATACATAGACTATCCCTTGGAAATTTCCTATGTTGGAGGGAGGAAATGTCCCTCCCTCACCTCTTTACTTTTCAACATTTCAATAGAGACAGCAAACCCTTTAAAAAACATCAGCGATCCAGGCAGTCTACCCAGTCCTGCATCCCAACCCCAATGTGTTGTTTCATCTTTTTACCTGTTACCTGTAATACATTACGCAGCAGAAAGTGCTCAATACTGTACAATATCCACTCTTTCATTTCAGGTAGGATAACCATGTGAAATAAAGAAAGGAAAACTGAAATCTATAGGAAGACCCGAAATGAAAGCCTTTCTTTTATGTTTGTTTTAATTTGTCCCTTGTCTTGTCTAGAATATATTAGTAATGCCTCGCTGATTTGCAGATAAGCATAAAGATTTAAGCAATGGTGGGTATGGAAGAGAAGATGAGTTTGAGTTCCAGTGAGCTGTGAAGCCCTATGTCCCAGTTCTGAACTATCCGCACCTGCAGTTTTACATGTGAAAATGAAATCTGCTACTTTGTCTAAAAGACTGTATCCTGTTTTTATTTAATTAAACATATTTCATTCACTGGAAATCAGAATGCTACACCCATCAAACATATGAGCATGCCAACTTGAGAAGAGGCAAAAATAAATAAATAAATAAAAGAGCTACCTTCATTACAAACCTGCAAATTAATTGATGTCCCACATCCACTTAAGGATCAGCATTAGCTAAAGCATTTCAGTAGACATTATTTACTTCACTGGAAGAATGGAAACCAGTTGAATATGTGAAACGTGAAAGACAAGGAGCTAGGCTTTATCCTGCTTAAATGAATACTAGTAGTTGGGTAAGTTGCTTTAGGAATAAAGTTTATGGATACATAAGTCAATTCTGACATAGAAAGCTTGATAGGAACAGCCATCAAATGCATGAAAACAGCTCACTATTCAGTTGTGGAATCATACAGGAATACCTAGAATTTTAAATGCACAGGTGATTTTTCACTTCCTTATAAAATATGAGTCCTGATGCAAATGATATCAATTGTGGACATTTTAATTATATCATGGTTTCTGTTAAGTGCATCTGCACAGAACTTTGACAGTTCATATGATCAATTCCAGGGCAGATTTTGTTTTATTTTATTTTGTAGCCCTCACAATCCAGGACATTGTCCAATAGCTGGTATTCAACAAATATATGGAACAATATTTTTAATATTTATTTATTTATTTATTGTGTGTGCATGTGTGCATGTGTGTGTGCATGCGTGTGTGGTATGTGTGAGTGTGTATCAGAGAGCCTGAATGTCCTTGTATAGGACTACAAGTGTCTTCAGGAATCATCCTGGATTGCGTCTACCCCCTTTTTGCTTCATTCTGGGATTTCCCAAGCTCCACCCACCAGGGCCAGAAGTACAGGCCACCACCTCTTCCACCTGGCATTTTTTTACATGGGACCTGGGATCCAAACTCAGGACCTTCTGGTTGTGAGGCAGAGTCTTAACCCCTGAGCCATCTCTCCGGGCCATGGAATAATATTTTTTAAAAAGCAGAACAAATGAGCAAATCACAAAGCCATTCTGTCCTTAAAATATCCTAAGTATCAGAGATTTCAATTTGAATATTTTTATCCAAAAATAAACAAGTCTTAACAACAATACAAATTAAGTCTTTTTATACTTCCTATATTATGTCACTTTTAATCAAGATAGAAAGGAGAACATTTAAAAATGCTTCAACTAGTACTAATAAAGTCTTTTTATCTTATTATTTTTTAGCTGTGGGTTTCATTTTGTTTATAGGCTCTAAACATGGGTGTCAAAATGTGTTCCTAAGTGTAAGTCTGTGTCTCCTTTCTGAAAAAAAAAATCCTTAAGTGTAATAATGATTTATTTTTTTGGAGCTTACATCTATGAAGTTTTCTTCTAGCTAGCTATCTTATTTTAATACTTTATATCACACATAAGTATGTTCTTATTGCAACAGAAATAAACAACATGCATGAAGAAAAGGTCCCTTTTGGTACCCATTTTTATACTAATCGGTCCTTTTCTCAAAAGTAACTATTAGATGTTTGATCTTTTAAAGTTTAATGTAAATTTTATACAATGATATAAATAACATCTTAACAGAATTTTGACATGCTAGTATAATTTTGGGGAAAAAAAAAGAAAGTAGATATTAAGATGTTTTAGAATCAGGAATGATGATGGCCAAAAAAAAAAAAATCACAGAAATTTGGAGGTTAAGACAGGAATTTAGTGAGTTATGTCACTGGGGGCCACAAAGATCCTGTCTCCAAAAAAAAAAAAAAGATTATTGAGTGAAATCTCATGGTTAACCTAATAATTAAAAAAAACTCCTTGAAAGTATAAAAGCCATTTAAAATATTGAAATATATATTGTATATCTAAAAATTAATATTTATTTTTAAAAAATAAACATGCACATCAGAAAATTCTCTTACAAGTTTATCTATAAATGGGCAATTTTTAAAGGAGTAATATGACTCTTCTTGCCTCCATTACTGCCTGCCTCAATTTCTCAACAGAAAAATAATATTTTTTTCTATTTTCAATATACTTGTGAGAACTGAATGACTTAAAAGTTTGGCTTATAGTTGGGGCTGGAGAGGTGGCTCAGGGGTTAAGCCTCTGCCTTGCAGGCGGAAGGTCCTGAGTTCGGATCCTAGACCCCACGTATAGATGCCGGGCGGAAGCGGGAGCGGTCTGCGTTTCTGGTCCTGGTAGAGCAGAGCATGTGAATCCTGGGACAGAGTAAACAAGGAGGAGGTGGAGGTGGTCCATGGTAGTTCCTGAATTCGTCGTGGTTCTACACACACACACACACACACACACACACACACACATGCAACTGAATAAATAATTAAAAAAATTAAAAAAAAAGTTTGGCTTATAGTTTTTTAGTCTACAATGGATTAAAAATGTACACATTCAGTAGAAATCATACTTGATCTTTTCCCGGGCTAGCAACATGCCTGTGGATAGTGTTTGGAGCTGGGCACAGCATCCTGTTACCCATGAGATCAGGAGACTACATTCCAGTATATCATGCTGCTAAACTATGCTCTCCAGTCAGTACAGGAAAGCCTTTTCGATTCATCAATATTTTTAATTCACCACAGGTTAATTATTACATAAGCCCAATATAAACTAATGATGTCTGTATATACCACAATATACTCTCTAACGAGAGACTGAGTATAATCTAAGCAATGTCCAAATATAAGCAAAAGTACTTCATGAGTTGTATCAACAGTCAAAATGAAGGGAATGAACTTATTAAGTTTTGTAAGAAATTACAGCACAATGACTTTTTTTTTTAATAACCTGGATCCTATCCCACAAAAGAAAACCATGCTCCCTCTATATTTTTCCCAAAGTTTCCTTTGATGAATTTTCAAGAATATTATATCACTCTACACTTGTAGTTTTAGGTTGGTTTTATATGGTAAATGAGGTATTCTACCTTTCAGTTTTATTTTGAAAGTGATAAGACACCCATAGCTTCTGTCTCACACAGTTGGGCAATAATGTAGTTTAATTGTTTAAGGGGATTCTCAACCTCAGTATTCACAATATGATGGTAGAAAACATTTTCTAATACATTATATTTGAGGGTTTAAATTTACTTATATTTTGCTTAAACCCATTAAACTAAAATGTTTTAAAACCTAAATCAATGACTTACAACAAACATAGATTGCTTCTTGTACCAGTGATGTGGTTTATCCAGAAATTGGTCATTCTGGTGTATAGAGGTTACTCATATGTCCAGGTTTCCCATTACTCCTGGATGAGCAATGAAACACCAGAAAGGGCTGAATTAAAACAGACACAAATTTGCCTCAAATTCATGTCTATATCATGATGCAAAGCAGCACAGAAATGAAATATATGCTTTCTGTGTGAATTGGGAAGAAGTATATTTTGTATAAATTTGTATAAATTTGATTTTAGACAAATGTAAACAAACTGATTTTGAATGGTACCAGAATTACTCCATTTATAGTCTTTTCTAGGACTTTCTTTTGTGCTTTTCCATTTAATCCTTGTTATTACCATATAAGGTAAGAATAAGGGAAACTAGCTCAGATAAATCTTAAACTGAGGATTAACTTGCTACTATAAAGGTACTAAAGGACTACAGCAGACAGTGACTTCTCCCTTTTTTGTAGAACAGAACATACAGATTTATCTTTAAATATCAGCACCTAAGTTTATAAAGGCCGTAAGCTCTATAATACTACCCCCGCCTCTTATACACAGATCAAATGCACTCAATCAATCAGACTATCAAAGTAAACTTATTAACATGTATGGGCACTTCAGAGGAACAAACTACACAATATAAACTAGTCAAGTGTACTTCATCACCTTCTTTAGCTTGTGACTGATTAGTACAAATAAGATTCCAGTACCTATTTTCTTCATGAATTCTTTGAAAAGTGCATAATGCCAACTGGGTTGCTTTTTTGCTTTCTAATCACAAAGCTTTTAAACTGTTTAATAGTAGCTAAACATTTCATTCAAGAGAAACAGATGTATGCACAGCAATGAGTAGATGGTTCAGTGGTAAAAAAAAAAAAACTTGCTATAGGAGTGTGAGGGCTATAGTTCAAAACCCATATAAAGCATCTGTAATCTCAGAACTCCTACAATGAGGTAAGAAATGGAACAAGAATCCCCAGAAGCCTTGGCTCAGTTGGCTTAGAGGACACAGAAGAAAAACAACAAAAAGACAATGCTTCAAATAAGTAAAACAATAAACTAACACCAAAGTTGTCCTTTGTTCATCACATACATGTCATTTCATGTGCATACCTGCATACGCACAATACAGTTTGGAGTGTTAGCTCAATGTAAAGTTCTGGACTAGAGTACCAGAGTCCCAGAGATGAGTTTCCAGTCAATGTCAGTAAAAAAAAAAAGTTTAAAAGGAGACTGTTAAGATATTAGACATGTTAAACACAAAATGACTCAAGCTGCCTCCCCTCTCACTGATGAATGTGTCCAGACAAAGAACCCTTCACACTTCCCAGTGTGCTTAGATGAGGCAGCTCCACTCTCCCAGGACAGCTTCACAGCTGGCAGCCTGTCTGCAACTTCTCAGCAACCCCAGTCCACCTGCAACTAAGATGAACTGCCACATTTTCCCAGAGACTTTTTTCACCCACCCTAAGACAAACCCCCCCTTCTCATCCCAGTACATGCCTCTACCCTACAAGAGACCAAAGAATTAGATTTTCTTGGCTGTCTCTCTATCCGCTTTAGAGGCAGCCTGCTAGCTCCTGGCTGCTTGCCTATTTATCCTTCTGCTTACTTGCCAATGAATCCACCATACAGCTTGTTGCTTGCCTACTTGCCATCTTATTTGTCCTGCTTCCTTGCCAACAAATCTCCTTTATACATTATGTGCTGGTTTTGGTGTGACTTTGTATACCCGATCATTCCGAGGTAAAGGACTTTTCCAAGAGACCCTACAGAGACATATGAATAAAAAGCAAAAGAAGTTTCTGTAATAGTAAAGCTGGGGCCACCATGATGATTCAATCCATAACAGTACCACCAAAACCTGGCACCCTGAGTTGATCTACAAACTCTACATAGCGGAAAGAGAGAACTACTTCTCAAAGTTGTCCTCTGATGCCCCCACACATGCATCATGGCATATACATTACTGCCTTCCCACTTTCTCTCCTGTTCCCAACAAATAAATATTTTTTAAAAAGCAAAAGACTAGCTCAGAGAGACCTCAAAAGCTTCTCAAACAATACAAGCAATTATTTGCAACTGTTTTTGGTTGCCCTCTAAAACATGATGTAAGACTCCATTACTTCAGACATCACACACAAGTATCACAGGACCTGGAGAAAACAAGCTGGAATGAATGTAGAAGCTTTCTCCTTGCCTTCTAGCCTTCATAGTGCCAAAACATATGATACAGGCTGCCAGAGGAGAGAAGCAATCAATGGCCTTACACAACTGTGAATGCTGCAAGTTACAATAACAACTACTCTTGAAAGAGGAGAGAAATGGTGCAATAGTGGTATGTAAAGTATGGGGATAACCAACAACTGCTTTCTGATTGGATCTAAGGCCCGTTATTTTGGCAGGGGACACATGCCTAGTACTGTAATCCTGATCAAACCCTTATCGCCCCATTTGAGATCAAACTTCTTAGTGTTAACTATAAGTACTTGACAGTAAACAACAATCTAAACATTTCTCATTATACCCATAGATTAGAGAAGCTCTCTAATCTAAGAAAAATCCTCTTGTAATAGAACATCTATAATGCGGAGAACCACCACTAGTCAAAGTATACAGATAAATGACCATGGAGTGCTCAATGAGACATTAGAATCACCCTTGCAGAAAAGGGGGTGGCCGCATCCAAGAATTCACTGAAGACATATCCACTTCCACAAGACCTGCACAATAGTTGGCTTATCGATACCTCACTATAAACAAGGGAAGATCTCAAGAAACAAGATACAGCCTTGACAGATACTAAAGGTTAAGGCCAAATAGGAGAAGGGGAGCTTCTTTACTATAGAATTTACCCATTGATGGGTCATCCATGCTACAGCAGGTGCTCAGGCAATTATCAGTGAGTCATATATGCAAAAGCATGTTAAAGTAGGAGGGAGACTGGCCGTACAGGGGAGATGGGAATTGGTAGCAAGGAGTAAAAACACATAGAATCAATGTATTTATGCATGAAAATATCAAAGAATAAAAAGATGATAGAGAATTTTAAAAAGAAAGGTCAATTCACACATGTAAAAAAATTATAGTTAAAATTTCACCAATTTTTACTTCTCAAACTTGTTTTAAGCAATAAGCAGCAAATACTAAAGGCTGCTGAGACAAAGGTCCGTAGCCTAAAAGCGTCACTGACAGATCACTATTAATTACAAACAGGAAAAAGAAAATCTTCACAGTGGGAAGGTCTGGCAATCAGCACCTCAAATAGTCAATTGAAAGAAAACAGCTTGTGCTACATACTTCCTGATTTAATGCAGCAATAACGTAACTTCATTATGAACTGCCATATAGCTGCTAAGCAGTTTCATTGACAGCGACAGGGCAGATACCAAACAACGGACAAAACAAGAATGGCCAAAGTGACCCTAGATTTATCCTTGTAAGCTGGCCAAAATATTAAAATGAACCTAATCTTGGTGAGACAGTCCAGACAACTAACCTGCCCACTTCTCAAAACTCAAAGTCACAAAAATCAAAAATAGAGAATCACTCTAGATTAGAAAAAACTTAAGATATATAACAAGCATCAAAACTTCATTTAAAGGGGGAAAATGCTATAAAATCATTTCTATGTCAATTAGGAAATATGAATACAGATTATAGTAATAAATGATATCATGGAAATTCTATAGTTTTCTTAGAAGTGATAAAGGCAGTGTATTTATTATATCAAAGAAAATCCTTATTTTTTAACAAAATATAGTTAAATATTTAAGAGTAAAAGTTTTCATAGATGCCCCTTTTCAATGGTTAAACCAAAATGCATAAATGTATATGACATATGCAGAAGAAAAAAGAAATCTGGCAAATGTATAGATATTCAATGCAATTCTTCTTTCAATATGATTATAAATTTAAATTTTTCCAAATGAAATGGTTGGTGGAGGAAAATCCATTAACATTGTTTCTTACCCTGAAGACGCTCATCAGTGGAAATCTTGTTTGTTTGGTTCCAGGTGCTGTCAATGAAGATAATTCTTTTAAGTGGTGTGCTCTCATTCAAATTATAGTCCTCCCCGTCTTCCATCTTCTTGCGTTTAAAAGATGGTTTATCAGGGTCTTCACTTCTGCTTCTACTTTTATTTTCAATTCTTTTTTGCAGATGAAAAGGAATATCTTCTATTGAAATAGATTCAGGTCCAGGAAAAACAAGAGCAACCTAAAACAAAGAAACTCAGGTAGCTTTATGCTGCTGTGATCTTTGATATAAATTCTGACTCAAAACTTTAAGAAAAACAGAGCAAAGATGGATGAAATAAGCATTGTTTGACTCTTCCATTATGTTTCTCCCATGCATATGGTAGAGTTGGGACTCATTCATAACAATTTATCACCATATTTCACTACCTAGAATAACTCAAAATAGGTTATTCACTGATTTACAGATCGAAGATAATATCAACTTGAATAATAATAGAAAGGACATTTCTGCCAGGCAGTTGATGGTCCTAATGCTGTAACCCCAGCACTAGAGAAGAAGGGACAGGAGAATCATCAGTTCAAAAGCAGTCTAGGATACCTAATAAGTTTTTGGCTAGCCAACACTTCATAAGACAAAGTGATAAAACATATGAAGACACTTTGTTAAAAGAACCTCTAAAAACTATTCAATGATTAAATAGTATTTTCACTTACATATTAAGCAAAGATAAAATAAATATACAATGAACCTGGGGAGGAGAGGACTAAAGTCCTTCACAAGCAGTTACTAGAGGTGAGATAAACCAGCATTTTGGCTGCAATTCCAACACCCAGAAGACTGAAGGAAGGTTTTTGGTTCAAGGCCATCCTAGACTACATAGCAAGACTATCTCAAAAATTTTTTTAAAAAAGGGGATATAACAGTGTGTTCTGTTTAATAAATAAGAAGTGGTATTTAGCTTACCAAAGAAGGAAGCACAGTAGATAAAACTCAGGTATTATTTACAACTTTTTAAAGTCAAATATATATGTATGTAGAAAATAATATATTTGTATGTATATAAATTAAGAGAAAAGGTAAAGGTTCACCTATTCTTTTGGAACTGTTGAATATATTGTTTTACCTTACTTCTAGGTTGACCACACCCATAAACAGCTCCCAGGAAACCTAAAGGTTGATATATTTCCTTCAGAAATACTCAAGGCCTATTTTTGAGATCATAAAATTATTTTGTGACAAAAAGACCAGTAACATTCGCTAATGTGAAAATTTCAACCAAAAAACTTAATTAAGAATACAAAAAGGAACAAAGAGGACATCTGAGCAATATTACAAAGACTATATACTGAAGATCTTATTTAACGAGTATTTCTAAAAATCCTTCTAAAACATTCTTTCTTTTTCTACTTTGAAGATATTTAATGGTATTTGTAATTTGGTTTTCCAGTTTGCATCAAATTAGCCCATCTATAACTAATACAGACAGGAGACTCAGAAGGGAAAAAGTAAAAACTGGCAAAGAATAAAACCCTAAAGAAGTAAGGTGTTGAGAAGATTATAAATTTTAGCAGAGGAATCAAAAAAGCATGAGTTTAGATTCACCTGAGCTGTGAATGAAGACATCAGTAAAGATGCATAGTAAAGACCACATGAGCATAACACTAAACTGCTAAGAAAATATTCAACTATGTTCAGATAAGTTCAGAAAGGAAATGAAACTGAATATTCATTTTTACATTCCATGTGGTGAATTATAAGAAATAAGCTGCTTACTTCATGGTCCTTCTCTTCATATTCTGGAATACAAGGATACGTATAAATGTTTACAAATTCAGGTGCTAAGATTTTTGCATGAATTGCAGTACTTTTTCCATCTGTCTCATTTGGATGCTTTATGATATCAATCTTCAAAGGAAGCTAAAGTTAAAAAAAGGTATACGAAAAAAGCAAATGTAATACTTTTAGTTTATTATGTTAATAAAACCTTTAAAGCCATACAGTAAGCTGATACTAAATTTCAATAGATACATCTACAGTTCAAGGTTGTTTTAGCACAATTCTAAGAATATGAAAAGTCGAAAATATCAGATTGCTTCCCCAACACTGTTAATCATGACCAGAATAAGTATTAGAATAAGTATTTTCAACTCACTTAAGAAAAAACCTTTTCAAGCAAAGATCCAAATTCCTCAACTTCAGTATCTATGCCAAAATTATTTTAAAAATAAATCCTGTCAATTCTAGGTTATTTCATGCTGCATTTGAATTAAATTCAAGTTTGAAAAATACTTCAGATTTAAATTTAAAATTGAAATCCTGTTCCCTATAAATGTTCAAATCAAGTTATTATCTTTTGTTATAAACATTATGATTTTCTGCAGCAAATTATAACAGCACAAACTAATTTAACAAAAGGAAAAAATAACCAAATAGTTCCAAAAGGTACAATCTTTATATCACTAGTAACTGTTTCAAAATAGCCTTGCCTAAATATTTTCCTTAATGTTACACATTATATCCTGCCTCTATACAAAAATAATATTTCCTTGGATCTTGAGTCAAAAATTTTTATTACCTTATTTAGACTTATGTGTGTGTGTGTGTATATATATATATATATATAATATATATATTATCCTATAATCAGCTGTGATATGAATGTTAAGTCATATTCTCCAATTTTCTCTTTTTGCTATATACGAGAATTCTCACATGTTGAACCAACCTTGTATGCCTGTGATAAATCCTATTTGATCACAGTGAATGATCTTTTTCATAAGTTTTTTAATCCAATTTGCTAAGATTTTGTTGAGAATCTTTGAATCTGTGTTCATCAACAAGATTGGCCTATGGTTTCTTGTTTAAGTGTATCTTTATTAGGTTTTTGGATTATTATGATATTAGCTTTGTAGAAAGAATTTGGAAGTATTCCTTCCTTCACTTTCATGGAATAGTTTAATAAAGGAATTGTGGTATTTGTTGTTCTTTAAATGTCTGGTAGAATTCTGTGCTGAATCCATCTGGTCCAGGACATTTTTCGGAGGGGATATTTGAGATTACTTCATTAATTTCCTTATTTGTTACAGGATATTTAAATTTACGTAAGTTATGCTTACTCAGAAATTCATCCATTTCCTTCAAGATACCAAATTTTGCAAATCAATAAATGCAATTCATTATATAAACCAATCCAAAGTCTAAGACCACATGGTACTCTTGATAGATGCAAAAAAGCTTTTGATAAGATCTAACATCCTTTTATGATCAAAACCCTAGAGACAGTTGGAATGGAAGGAATGTATATCAACATAATAAAAGCTGTATACAACAAGCCAACAGCAAGGTTTATATTAAACAGGGGAAAAACTTGAAGCATTCCCACTTCAATTAGGAGCTACATAAGACACTCTCACCACTTCTATTCAATATTGTACTTAAAGTCTTAGCTAGAGCCATAAGACAAGAGAGTGAGATAAAAGGGATTCAAATCAGAAAAGAAGAAAAGGCAAGACATCCCTATTTGCAGTGGACATGATTGCATACCTGAGCGATCCTAAAAACTCCATTAGAAAACTCCTGGAACTAATAAGTTCAGCAGAGTGTCAGGTTACAAAATAAATGTGCAAAAATCAGTGGCCTTCCTATACACCAAGGATGAAAAAAGTGGAAGTCCTAAGAGAAACAATCCCATTTACTACAGCCCCTAAAAAAAAATGAAATACCTTGGTATAAATCTAACCAAGGAAGTGAGAAACCTTTATACTGAAAACATTAAAACTTTAAAGAAAGAAATTACAAACGACCCAGAAATTGGAAAAGATCTCCCATGTTCCTGGATTGGCAGAATCAACATCATAAAAATGACCATGCTACCAAATGCAATATTCAACACTATACCAATCAAAATCCCAAAGCAATTCTTTAAAGAAATTGACCAAACAATCTCAAAATTCATATAGAAGCACAAAAGGCACAGGAGAAGAACAAAAACAATCCTGAGTAACAATGCTAGAGGTATCACCATACCAAACCTTAATCTATACTACAAATCCATAGTAATAAAAACAGCTTTGTACTGGCTCCAAAATAGACATATAGATCAATGGATAAGGGTTGAAGATCCAGATATAAGCCCATATGATTACAGCCATTTGATCTTGGACAAAGGGGCCCAAAAAACTAAATGGAAAACAAATGGAAAGCATCTTCAACAAATAGTGCTGGCAAAACTGGAATCCACATGCAGAAGATTAAAACTGGACCCATACTTGTCACCATGCACAAAAATTAATTCCAAATGGATCAAGGACCTCAATATTAGTCTAGAGACTATAAAAACCCTAGTTGAAAGGGTAGGGTACTCTCTCGAATTGATTGGAGTAGGCCAACAGTTCCTAAAGAGAAATCCAATAACACAGTCACTAGAACCAACACTCAACAAATGGCATCTAATGAAATTAAAGAGCTTCTGTTCAGCTAAAGAGATTGTAGACTGAGCAAAAAAGCAACCCACAAAATGGGAGCTGATAGAGCTCTATTATCTGATAGAGCTTTATTATCCAGAGTGCACAAATAGTTTTAAAAAATTAAACACCAAGGAGATAAATAGCCCAATTAGACAATGGACCTAGGAACTGAAAATAAACTTCTCTAGGGACAAAGTTGAAATGTCTAACAAATATCTTTTAAAAATGCTCCACATCCTTAGCCATCAGGGAAATGCAAATCAAAACCTCCCTGAGATGTCATCTCAGCCCTGTCAGGATGGTGAAAATCCACAATACAAACAACACCAAATGCTGGAGAGGATGTGGAGAGAAGGGAACTCTCATACATTGCTGGTAGGAACGCAGGCTCATACAACCACTTTGGAGATCAGTATGGCAATTTCTAAAAAAAGTTAAGGATTGATATGCTATATGACCATGGTATACCACTACTGGGAATAATCCCCCAACATGCACCAATTCACTACAGTAACACGAGCACAACCAAGTTCATTGCAGCACTATTTACAATAGCAAAGTCACGGAATCAACCCAAATGTCCAACAGTTGACAAATGGACAATGAAAATGTGGTACATTTATATAATAGAATACTATTCAGCCATCAAAAAAGATGAATTATGAAATTTTCCTGGAAATGGATGGCATTAAAAAAAATTATATTGAGTGAAGTATCCCAGACACAGAAAGTTAGATGCCATATGTACTCCCTAATAAGTATATCCTAGTTGCAAAACCACTTAATGACATATCAAAGGTAAATCTCTGTAATATCCACTATATTTACAAAGAACTATGAATAGGAGAGAAGGGGAAAGAAAGCCTCAAAAGAAAGGAGACAAAAGAACACACCTCAATAGAGAAATGAGGCCACGGTCATGTGCGTAGCATGTAAGTAGCAAGACATCTGATGCAGCTCACTCTCACTTCCCTACCTGTTCCCTTGGGACTGAACAGGTTTGATCTGCAGGAAGGGTATAGGTACTGGCAGATAGATGGTAACCAACCGAAAAATGGGAGACTGACCCCTTTCACTGCTGTGTCCTACTCCTTTTCTTCCATCTACCTTAGAGCCTCTTCTTATATCTTTGGTTAGGAGACGATCTTGACAACTAAACAGCATGCAGCCAAAGGCAGTGCAGGAACAGCAAAACTGAAAACAACAAACCATAATTCAGACTATCAAGACCCTACAATATTCACCAGGAACCTGATCAGCCAAATCCTTTCCCATCCTAAAGCTCAGGGAACCTTGGGGAAGAAGGGGGCGGCAAGATTGTAAGAACCTAAAGATGGGGAGGACCAATGATACCCAAGATAGTTCACACAGGTCTGAGCTGCAAGCAGCCACAATACAGCCACAATGTGATTGGACTTTGCCTGAACTGCACAATGGCAGACATGTCAACAACCCCCCTAAGTCTAGCAGGGATCACAGGGCAGAAGACTTCAGGCAGTAGGATCCTTAGAGACAATTGGTTAAACAGTCATTATAGAGTTCCCATACTAGCAGGCAGCCCGAGAAGGGCCCCAAGCTGTGCCACTGAGTCTGGAACCCTCGCTAGTGTAGACAACTGAGAGGGAAATTCAGCAGACTCTCTGGAATATGGGAGGGAGAAAGCAGGAAGCACCAAGAGAAAGGAGGGAAGGAAAAGGGGTGAGAGGGAGGAGGGAGGGGGAAAGTGGGAGAATGGAATGGAGGACAACAGAGGGGAAGGGAAGGGGAGGGAGAAGGGAGTACCTATTGAGCTTGTATAACTAGGCAAAAAAAGGTAATAATTTTTTTTAAAAAAAGAAATTCTCCTTAGATGTGCTCTTCAAATCAGACTGTTATGCTTGACACTGTTTAGAATCTCCAAAAATCTCACTTCATACAAAGGATGTAGGATTCAAGTCTTTTACCCTGGAACATGTAGTTCTTTTATCCTAGATTGAAAAGTTCTGATTCTTTCTTATTTTAACCTACACATTTTAAACTATGTAAAGTCCACAAGTTCCAGTACATATTACATTTGTGAACTAATTAAGATAATGGTCTGTCATTATCAAAATCTTCTGACAGGGCCCAGAGAATTGATTCAGTGGGTAAAAGGTACATGTTCTCAAACTTGACAACCTGAGTTTGATCCCCACAATCCATACAGTGGAAGGAAAAATCCAAATTGTTCTTTGACCTCACTCTCCCGTGTTTACCACCACCATGAGTGTTTACCACCGTGAATGGCACTCATCCCCAGACACAATAAATTAATAAATTAACTAACATTAATTAATTAATATAATAAAAAATTCTCTGGCATTATCTTCTTCCTTCTCCATCAACAACTACTCTTACTCTTCAGGCAGTCAGTAGTCAGGTATCACTTTAGCTTGCATTTTCTAGAATTTTATAGAAATGTAATATACTATATACTCTTGATCTTACCTCTTTGACCAAAACTGTTTTTTGAACCATAGTTCAAACCATAGTTTCAAAGCTATTTTTTAAAAAAAGCAATCATTCTATACTATTAAATAAACCCAATCTCATATTTTATTTTCCATACTGGATTACTATGTAAGAACAAGATGGTATAAATAGTATCCCTAAGAAGGATGTTAACCCACAAATATGTACTTCATATAGTTTTCAGATAGGGTTGAAACCCTAGGTTTGAAAATACTATTACCTCCTATTCTAACTTAGGCCAAGTGGTCATTGTAACTTAGGACCAATTGTTGGAATCACCATACCAATTTTCAATACAGATTTAGCATTTAGGCAGGCATTCACCAAAGATTTTTACATCAGTCAACTTTTGGCTGAATTCTACAGCAGGCCTTTCTCGTGACACTAGCATCAGTTAACACTGTATTCCCTTTCCCGGAACCTCTGAGGAGCAAGTCAGCATTACCTTAATTCATGGAAGAGAGGAAAGGAGAGAGAGAGAGAGAGAGAGAGAGAGAGAGAGAGAAGCAGATCACAACAAAGTTATTCTATTACTAATAAAACTAAATTTCTAGCACAGTTCATGTATAGAGATGAAAACTCCAAAAGCTATCAATACCATTTTTCATCAACTCAATTTATTGAAGGGTATACTTTGTATCAAGAACTTAGTATTACTAAAGAATTTTACAAATCATGTATTACTATTAAAAAAAAAGCTTTTATGGACTAAAATCTCATTAAATATCATTAGATAAAATTTGTGACCTCAGAACTTAATCCAGGATATCATCAGTTATTAATAAGTGTTAGATTATTGACTGTATGAAAGCATAGTAAACAGACTGTATTATGGAAATATACTATTCATGTTCCACTTCACACATTTTGCTGAAAAATGAGCCTTAAATAACGGCAGGATATAGAGTAAACACTACTATCACTGACCAGTGAGACTTTGATGGAAACTGTCCTCTAATGCCTATGTCTTCAATCAGTTTTACTACAGACTTCTCAGCTCAAATGATCAACACGCCATTAGCAAAAACACATAAGCACTTTCCTATGTGTTATCATCTTTCTCAAAGAAGCAAAGAAAATCTATTAAGGTGGGACCAATAAAATTGAGTTTTCTTTTACTTTCAGACTTCTTTCTTTTTCATCTTTACTTATGCATTTTGAAAGTTTAAAAAATGTATGTTCTATATTAATATAAAAATACTTATGAACGCCTCTAGACTAAAATTTAATTAAGTCTTCAGAAGGACTTAAGTATTTTCCATTTCCTAAGTAGGGTCTCTATAAGCAAAGAATAGAGTACTATCAAAAATAAAATAGAAACTAAAAATAATATTGTTTAGAGGTTCTATATTTTTTATATTTGCATATCAAATTTTCTGTTCCATTTCTAAATACAAAATTTTGTAAAGACAAACGTCTAGGTTATAACAGTGTATTCCCAAGGAGCAAACCAAGGACTTGAAGGGTAGTTTCTGAAGTTTCTTCAGGTAAGTCTACACATTTTTCATTTTTATATGAGGCATCTTTCCATATTATAAGATATAATTATTCATTTTTAAAAGTAATTAATTTCATTAAAAATTAGTTCATTTAAACTGAAGTGATTTCTCCACAGACAAGAAAAACAAATAGGTTTAGTAGTGCTGAATTTCCCTTAACTCTCTTTCATAATGACACTGCTTGACAAGCTATGGAATTGTATACCACAATACATCTTTTTAAAATGCATTTTCCTACTTTCAAACACTTAAGCTTCTTACCAACCTTCACAAGTGGAATTTGCTCAACGGGAACATTTTCAACTGGGACGTAACATGTGTAGCAGTAGAACATCCTTGAGCCACCACACTGCAGACACCGGGACCTCCCACTTTGCTGAGCTTTTTCAAGAACCTCTTGAGATGCTAAGCATAAGTTTTGAAGGGGAGCTCCTGGAGTTACGAAAGTCATTGGTAACTGTTTTGTTTCCACCAATTTTGAATTATTTTCTTCACTTTCTTGAAGAAATATAGATGAATTGAGAGCCATTTTTCCTTCAAACTGGTTTATCTATTTCTAAAACATTTACCGTGGGAGCACTGCCAACATAAAAATGGAGAAGAGAATGAAAAGTAAAAGCAACTCACTGTTTTTACAAAGAAAGTAACCTAACTGAATTTACACTGTTGGTTTTACTACTTATTAACAAATATTAGCAAGTTCAAAAACTACTAAACTGGTATGCTTGAAAATACAAAATTAAAAAGCAATCAACTTAAGACAACAATTACAGTTATCATTTTTAATCATTCTTTCCAGAAAAATAAAAAGGTACTACGTTAGAAAAATTATTTTAAGCACAAACTTCTGAATAAGTTCTGCAGGTTTATGGTTGTGATTGGATTTGTAGTTGGAGCAGTTTGGGGACTGAACTGCAATCTGTGGAAAATGACTCTATTTCCTGTAGTGTAATAAATTAAAGTGGGTGACACTAGCTGTTATTCACTACAGAATTGTTTGCTTGCTAATGGGGAAAAAACCTATTACCTTTTGAAGTCAGAAGTGTTCCTGTTTATTATAAAATGAAAGCAGAAGAAAAACAAAATACTTTGTTTTTCCCAATATAAGTATGATCCACAAAATCTATTCCTCTCTAGATTAAAACATACTACTAAACATAGTAAATCCATAAGATACGCTACTGCAATTTGTAAAATAACCCACAAGGTCAAATATGATCTTGAATATTTTAAAATTTTAAACAGTAACATTAATGTCCACTAGAAGAATCTGTATCACTTTTCAAAAGAATACACTACTCTGATTCCTTAGTAAAGACAAAATAAAGAAATAACTTTCAGAATTAATATTTTTTTCAAACAAGGGTGACAACTGGCAAGACAGTTACTTGCATACTCTGGAAGCAAGAAATCTATCAAGAGAGAGAGACGACAGGGGCCCTACTAATTTGATATGCATTCCACAGCTGTAAAATGATTCTCTTACTATAATGCTTATGGAATTTGGAATTTAACTATGAAGCTCTAGGCACTTTGAGTACAAACTGGAACCAAGGAAATGTTCTGACTCCAACAGGAACATTTTCTTTCTGCTGCCTCCAAGCAGATAATCAACAAAATAGTCCAGAAAGCATAAAATATAGCAGGATCTGAAAACAAAAAGTCTGTGACACTAATTTAACTACTTGTCAAGGTTTTTTTTTTTTTAAGATTTAAATTTCAGTGAGCTTGAGACTCAAGGAGATACAAAGAATGTTTGCATTGAAGGAAAAGGAAAATGTACTTGTCAATTGTACAAAAAAAAAAGTATTCTTGCTGAACACTGATTAGGCACAGGTTTACATTTAAGGTTGCTGGAAGGACGTGTCATTTGAGGGTAATGATCCAGTCCTTTCATCTTGACCCAACAGATGGAAACCATTATCTCCTTCAGATGGTCATTCCAAATCACATGCCTAAAAATGGCTTCTACCTTTGAAAAAAACGACCTCTGTGGTAGAATGGAGGACATTCAGTTGCATGTTCTCAGGTCTCAGATGCCTTTAGACTCACATTAAAGTCTCATATCTTATCTCCAGAAAAAATATATACATACCCAACATTTTCCACACAATTTTGGATGTTTTGTAGACCTCACCGACAGATCAAAAAAGAAAAGACAGAAATAGCAGAATAGGAATCCCAAAATACCACACCTGAGGAAATTTTTCAAATTATCATAAAGGAAAACTTTCCACATATAAAGAAGTAGAGGCCTATCCAAATATAAGAGGCACGCTGCACCCCAAGCAGATGTGACCAAAATAGAAACTTGCCACTGCAAATAATAGTCAAAACACTATACATACAAGACAAAGAAAAATGTCCTGAGAGCTTCAAGAGAAAAAAACAAGTCACTTTTAAAGGTAAACCTATTAAAATAACAAATGATTTTTCAATGGAAACAGTAAAAGCCAAAAGAGCTTGGAGAGACATACTTCAACCCAGGCTGATATACCCAGCAAAACTATACAAGCATACAAGCATATCTAGGAGCACAGAAAAGAACTATAATACCACCATAATCTACAAGCTAAATAATACACTTATGAAAGCCACTAAACACAAAAAATGTTAGGAATTAAAAGTAATTTCTCTATTATAACACTAAGTGTCAATGAAATTAACTCACTAATCAAAAGATACGGGTTAAAAACATGGATTAGAAATCACAACTCATCCATCTACTGCCTTCAGGAAACACATCACACCACAAAAGACAGGCACATTCTAAAAGTAAAAGGCTGATCAAAAATTCTTCAAGTTAATAGAACCAGGAAACAAGAAGGGGTAGCAATTATGGTATCTGACAAAGTAGACTTCAAACCTAAGAAAATTATAAGAGATACAGAAGGATACTACATTTTAGTCACAGGTATAATTCACCAGGAAGACTTGACAATACTGAACATATAGGCACCTAATATGGGCTCCTCCAAATTCATTTAGCAAATGCTAAAATGTCAGAAACAATAAAACAATCCCCAAACAATAATACATGGGATTTCAATACTGTACTCTCAACATAGGATAGATCATCGACGAGCCAAAAACTTAACAGAGACACACTAGAACTAAATCAAACCCATACTGAAATGGACCTTACAGATCTCTATCAAACCTTCCATCCAAGCACCAATACACAATTCTTCACGGCAGCCCATGGAACGTTCTCCAATATAGACCACATAATGGGCCACAAAATGAATCTCCACATATACAGAAAAGTTGAAATTATAGCCTGTAGCCTATCAGACCACCATGGTCTAAAGCTTGACATCCACAACACAGCAAACAGCAGAAAATACACTAACCCTTGGAAACTAAACACTCTGACGCTGAATGATAAATGAGTTCAGAAAGAAATCAAAAAGGAAACTCAAGATTTCCTAGAAGTGATCAATAATGAAAATACAACATATCAAAATCTCTGGGACACAATGAAATCTGTTCTAAGAGGTAAATTTTTAGCACTTAATTGCCTGTATCAAAAAAAAAAATGGAATCATCACAAGTAAATAACTTAACAATGCAGCTTAAAGCTTTAGAGACACAAGAGCAATCCAATCTCAAAAGCAGCAGAAGAGAAAAGATTAGTAAAATCAGGGGAGAAATATCCGAAATTGAGATAAGGAAATCGACCACACGAAAACCTGGTTCTTTGAAAAAAAAGAAATCAATAAGATCGATGCACCCTTAGCTAAATTAACCAAAATCAAGAGAGAGAAAACCCTAATTAACAAAATTAGAAATGAAAATGGAGTTACCAAAACTGATACCCAAGAAATTCAGAGAATTATAAGGCCATATTTCAAAAACTTATACTCCATGAAATCTGATAACACAAAAGAAATGGATGAATTCCTGAGTAAGCACAACTTACCTAAATTGAATCAGGAAGTTTTGAATTATTTAAAGAGTCTTATAGCAAATAAGGAAATTGATGAAGTAATCTGCCATCTTCCCACCAAAAAATATCCTGGAACAGAAGGATTCAACAGAGAATTCTAGAAACATTTAAAGAACAATTAATACCAATATTCCTTAAACTCTTCCATAAAATAGCAAAGGAAGGAACAGTTCCAAATCCTTTCTATGAAGCTAATATCATACTAACTCAAAAACCTAATAAAGATAAACTTAAACAAGAAGACCATAAGCCAATCTCTTTAATGTACACAGATGCAAAGATTCTCAACAAAATCTTAGCAAATCGGATTCAAAAACATATGAAAGAGATCATTCACTGTGATCAAATAGGCTTTATGCCAGGCACACAAGTTTGGTTCATCATATGCAAATCAATAAATGTAATCTATTATAAACCAATCCAATGTCCAAGACCACATGATACTCTCGAAAGATGCAAAAAAAGACAAGATCCAAACTTTTATGATCAAAACCCTAGAGACAGTTGGAATAGAAGGAACTTATATCAACATAATAAAAGTTGTATACAACAAGCCAACAGGAAGGATTATATTCAATGGGGAAAAACTTGAAGCATTCCTGCTTTGATCAGGAACTAGACAAACCTGTCCACTGTCACCACTTCTATTCAATATTGTACTTGACGTTTTAGCCAGAACCATAAGACAAGAGAGGCAGATAGAAGGAATTCAAGCTCTGCCCCTCCCGCCCACCGGGGACAAGACACTCTCTCCAGGTCCTCCTACCCAGGTAAGTTCCACCAGCCCCCAGTTCACCCACTCATCCCAGCTCCTCCCACCAGCCAGCATGGGCAACACCCAGGCTGCCCAGAGCTTGGGCAGGCCATGCCCCAGGTCCCAGGTGAAGCCTCCCCATCCCCATCACCCCTTCTCCCCCCCCCTCAGCCGGGACAGGATGCTCCTTCACAATCCTCCTTCCCAAGTAAGATCCACTAGCCCCCAGGTCACCCCTCCTCCCAGATCCTCCCACCAGCTAGGCTGAGCAACACCCAGATTGCCCCAGGCTTGGGTGGGCCTCTAGGCCACGCCCCAGGTCCCAGTTGAAAAGATCTGCCATAGCCATCAGCCCCTCTGCCTTTCTGACCCACCTGGGACCCTCACTCTAAGTGCAGGGAGTACACACTGCTCCTCAGAATTTAACAGAGTCCAAAGGAAACTCAAGCAAAGCTCTAGGGGACAAAGCCCATACATCTGAAGTCCTCTAAAATCATCCTATCACATGGGAGAGATTCTTCACATCCAGTCCAAAGATAAGTAAACCCCCTTTTTACCATCTTTCTCCTTTCAATTATTAATCACTGTAGATTAACTTTTCCATATAGCCACCCCAAACATACAACTTCACATATCACCTAGGTACTAAATTGTAAAGGTGTACTATCGTACTAATATTCACCCCCTGTCTACTAAACCAGACTTAATTGATGTACTAACAGTCTAATAGCCTCATCTAGGAAATTACAATAACAAGAGACAAACGTACCCAACTCCAAGGCAAACATTAGTAATAACTGCCCGAGAGTAGTAACAGCAACTAAATACCAAAATCAAACAGAAACTGAAAGGTCTTAAGAGACAAAACAACAATGTGCAAGTCAAAGCACAGATCCATGACAAATAAAACCCAAGAAGATAAATCTCCCACCAAAAGAATTTACCCCATAATGATAGATTCCAACCAGAACACATTCACAGAAAATAGCCAAGAAAGTCAGGCCCAAGACACTGACTTTCAAAACATAATCATATGATCAATACTATGAAAGAGGAAATCTGGGGAGTTAAATAACCACATCAATCACTTTGAACAGGAACACAACAGACATTTGGAGGAGTTGAGAAAAACAGTTCAAGAAACACAAATAGGCATAGAGCAGTTAACAGTCTCAAGCAGAGTTTAAAATTGAACTAAAAGACAAATTATCTTCAGCCCAGAACTAAAAAGAGAAGCTTATCAGCAGAAATAACAAAGCAGAAAATAGGATTTCGGATCTTGAAGACAAAATGGAAGTATTAACCAGCTCAACGGAAAAGGTTGGTAAAGTCAAAAAGACACTTGAGAGGAATATTCAAGAGTTATGGGACACCCTGAAGAAGCCTAACATGTGCAGTCATAGAATACTACAGCAAGAATTCCAAAATACCACACCTGAGGAAAGTTTCAAATTATTATAAATAAAAACTTCCCTCATCTAAAGAGTGAGAGGTCCATCCAAATACAAGAGGCATTCTGCACCCCAAACAGATATGACCAAAATAGAAAATCACCACGGCAAATAATACTCAAAACACTCCACTTTCAAGACAAAGAAAAGGTGCTGAGAGCGTCAAGGGAAAAAAAACAAGTCGCTTTTAAAGGTAAACCTATTAAAATAACAAATGACTTCTCAATGGAAACAGTTAAAGCAAGAAGAGCTTGAAGAGATATACTTCAAGTATTAAATGAGCAAAAATGTCAATCCAGGCTGATATACCCAGCAAAACTATCCATCATGATTGAGGGAGAAAGAAAAGTTTTCCAGCACAAAGACAACTTGAAGGCTTACATGTCTACCAAACCAGACCTTCAAAAAAATGCTAAAAATGATACTCAAGCTTGAAGAAAAAAACAAGTGTATCCAGGAAGACAGAAGGGAAGTATAATACCACCAAAACCTAAAAGCCAAATAATACACTAACAAAAGCCACTAAACATAAAAAATGTCCAGAATTAAAAATAATTTCTCCATTATAACATTAAAAAACAATGGAATTAACTTACTGATCAAGAGACACAGATTACAAACCTGGATTAAAAATCACAACCCATCAATCTTCTGCCTTCAGGAAACTCATTTCACCACAAAAGATAGGCACATCCTAAAAATAAAAGGCTGGTCAAAATTTGTGCAAGCTAATGGAACTAGGAAATGTGTAGGGGTAGCCATTATGTTATCAGACAAAGTAGACTTCAAACCAAAAAAAAATCGTTAAGAGACGCAAATGGATACTACATTTCAGTCACAGGTATAATTCACCAAGAAGACTTCACAATACTGAATATATATGCATCTAATACGGGCCCCTCCACATTAATTAAGCAAACCCTACAGCATCTAAAGCGAGAAATCAACCCCCAAATGATAACTCTTGGGGATTTCAACACCACCCTTTCAACATGGGATAGATCAAAAGGTCAAAAACTTAACAGAGACACTTTGGAACTTAATTAAACCCTTACTGAAATGGACCTTATAGATCTCTATTGACCTTTTCATCCATGCACCAGCGAATACACATTTTTCTCAGCAGCACATGGAACTTTCTCCAAAATAGATAACATATTGGGCCACAAAAACAAATCTCCACAAATACAGGAAATTTGAAATTCTAGCCTGTACCCTATCAGACCACCATGGTCTAAAGCTTGACATCCGCAACACAACAAACAGAAAATAACTAACTCCTGAAAAGTTAACACTATTATGCTGAATTTAAGAATTAGATTCAGGAAGAAATTACAAGGAAATTCAAGATTTCCTGGAAGCAAACGATAATCTTTGGGACACAATGAAAGCCGTCCTAAGAGGTAAGCTCATAGCTCTTAATGCCTATATCAAAAAAATGGAAACATCACAAATAAATAACTTTACAATGCAGCTTAAAGCTTTAAAGACACTAGAGCAATCTGATTCCAAAAGCAGAAGAGAGGAGATTAGCAAAATAAGGGTAGACATATCCAAAATTGAGATTAGGAAAATGATACAGAGAATCAACCAGTCAAAAAGCTGGTTCTTTGAAAAAAAATCAATAAGATTGATACACCCCTAGCTGAATTAACCAAAAGCAAGAGAGAGAAAACACAAATTAACAAAATTAGAAATGAAAATGGAGTTATCACTACTGATACCAAGAAATTCAGAGTATTATAACGTCATATTTCAAAAACTTATACTCTGTGAAATTTGACAACACAAAAGAAATGGATGAATTCCTAAGTAAGCACAACTTACCTAAATTGAATCAGGAAGTTTTGAATTATTTGAATAGTCCTACAACATATGAGGAAATCGATGAAGTAATCTCAAATCTTCCCACCAAAAAATGCCCTGGGCCAGATGGATTCAGCACAGAGTTCTACCAGACATTCAAGGAACGAATAACACCAATACTCCTTAAACTGTTCCATCAAATAGCAAAGGAAGGAACACTACCAAATTCTTTCTATGAAGCTAATATCATCTTAATCCCAAAACCTAATAAAGATACACTTAAAAAAGAAAACTATAAGCCAATCTCTGATGAACACAGATGCAAACATTCTCAAAAATGTCTTGGCAAATAGGATTCAAAAACATATTAAAAAGATCATTCACGGGAATCAAGTAGGCTTTATCCCAGGCATACAAGGTTGGTTCAACATACCCAAATCAATAAGCATAATTCACCATATAAACCAGTCCAATATTCAAGACCACATGATACTCTTGATAGATGCAAAAAATCTTTTGACAAGATCTAACAGCTTTTTATCATCAAAACCCTAGAGACAGTTGGAATGGAAGGAACCTTTATCAATACAAAAAATGCTGCATACAACAAGCCAATAGGAAGGATTATACTCAATGGGGAAAAACTCGAAGCATTCCCGCTTTGATCAGGAACTAGACAAACCTGTCCACTCTCACAACTTCTATTCAATATTGTACTTGAAGTCTTACCTGAAGCCAGAGTACAAGAAAGAGAGATAAAAGAGATTCAAATTGCCAATGAAGAAGTCAAGTTATCTCTATTTGCAGATGACATGATCATATACCTGAGTGATCCTAAAAACTCCACCAGGAAACTCCTGGAACTAATAGAGAAGTTCAGCAGGGTGGCAGGATACAAAATAAATGTACAAAAATCAGTGGCCTTCCTATATGCCCAGAATGGAAGAAGTGAAAAAGCCGAAAGAAACAATCCCATTTACTATAGCCCCTAAAAAAATGAAATATCTCGGTATAAACCTAACCAAGGAAGTAAGAGACCTTTACAATGAAAACTTTAAAACCCTAAAGAAAGAAATTACAGAAGACACCAGAAGGTGAAAAAACCTCCCATGTTTCTGGATTGGCAGAATCAACATCATAAAAATGACCATCCTACCAAAGGCAATACACAGATTCAATGCTATACCAATTAAAATCCCCAAGCAATTCTTTAAAGAAGTTGACCAAACAATTTCAAAATTCATATGGAAGCACATAAGACCCAGGATAGGAAAAACAATCCTGAGTAACAAAAACACTGCTGGAGGTATCACCATACCAAACATTAATCTATACTACAGATCCATAGTTGTAAAATCATAATTCAGAACACCAAAGACCCTACATTAATCATCTGGAACAGACCAGCTAAATCTCTCCCCATCTGAAAACTCAGGGAACCTTGGGGAAGAGAGGCAGCAAGATTGTAAGAGCCTAAAGATGGGGAGGACCATGATATGCAAAATACTCCACACAAATTAGGGCTGCAGCAGCCAGAACTGGATTTTGCCTGACCTGCACAAAGCCTGACATGTCAATGACCCCCCAAAGTCTAGCATGGATCACAGGGGAGAAGGCTCCAGGCAGTAGGATCCTTAGAGGCAGGGGATTACAGTCATAATAGAGTTCCCATATTAAACGGGAGCCCAAGGAAGGGCTCAGTGCTATGCCACTGAGTCATTACCCCTTACTAGGGGGAGCATTCACAGAAAAGGATGCTCCAGGGGATAGGAGGAAAGAAGAAGGACGGAGGGGGGTGAAAAGAAGGGGGAAAGAGTGCAAGGGGGGACTGGGGAGGGGAGGAAGAAAGGAGAGGATGGAGGTACCTATTGAGCTTGTATGATTAGGAAAAAAAATAAAGTGTGGGAGAAAAAAGTTGAAGGTATTAGAAGATATCTTCTAATATCAAGCTAAAATAATTTTTTATTTACAATATAAATTACAGAGTTAAAATATTAGCATTTATCTAAATAAAGTTCAAATAAATTAGCAAAGAAAGTCTTCAAAAAAAAAAGATTATGAGATGAAATTCATACATTCTCAGACAAAGGTAGTCAAAAATTTGGGAAGAGAAACGAATAGAAACTGGATTTACTCTTAGTCAACTAACAAGCAACATTAACATCTTGGTGGTACATCCATTCTGGAACTGAGACTAAAAAAAATGCTAACTTCTACCCAATTTCTAGTAAATTTATTATATTTACCCAGTTGTGTCCTCTCTACTTCACAAACAACATCTATTTTTAGACTCAAAGTCAGATTCTAATTCATTTCCTTATCAACTCACATAACCAAGGGCAATCTCTTAAACTTTTGCCTGAGTACTTACTTTTATTTCCATATATTTGATCTGGGGAAATGAACTTCATTTAAAGGTACTTTTCAGTGAAGTGTCCCTCCAAGCACTCAACTCTGCAAAAGCTAAATTGTTTCTGGTCTTCCCTACTCAGGATTTTACGTAGTAACAGAAATTTAACAATTACTTGTAAAATAAATCTAAACCATTCTGAAAAGGGAGTCCAGTATGTACCTCATCACTGAACTCTTCCTGACAGACTAGCTTTACAGGACAAACAGCTTGGCACAGATGGCAGCCGGGGAACTTTATTTTCCCCAAAGCAAAGGAAGCGATGCCTACCTAACTTTCCCATTTCTGTAAGCTAACCTGACTTTCAATGTAACATTGTTTGAAATCCCTCTCTCTTGTATTGGGGACTAATTCGGTAACAAACAAAACCCATTTCAGTTTTTCTCTGTGGAATACTTTTAAGATCTGATCACATTATTTTCTCAGGCCCAATATCCATTTTTTAAAAATGTAAAGCGCCAGCATATGTTTTTATATTTATAGCTACTTTAGATAGAACCTACTTTATGGCAGACTTATAATAATAGCTACTTTAGACAGAACCTACTTCATGATAGACTTACAATTTTCCATTTAGAGGCAATCACAAATATCGTTACAGTCTAAGTATTACTTGTATCACCCGTCTCGGTGGAATTGGACCTTGAAAGTGGAAATATATTTGTCTTGCAAGCCTCCAAAATAACACCGACGCTGCACCTCCGCTTGTTAATTAAGTGCAACAGGGACAGTGCGCTGCGCAGCACACATACTCCTGTCCATTAGGCTTTTCCTTTCGTATTATCCTGAACCCACTCCAAAGACAAACATTAAATATCGGGGTTCAAGGAGGACGTGTGAAGCCAGACTGTCCCTGAAGCGGGAAGCACCGAAAGTCTTTGTTAGGGAGAAAAAGTTGACAACCCGGAAGCCTTTTCCCCCACGAGGCTTTCCCGGCGGGGCGCCCGCCGCAGGCCCCCCAAGGACGCTCTTCCCGGGCCGCAGCGCTCGCGCCGTGCGCGGGCTCCAGGGACGCGACCCGGCCCACGTGGGACTCAGACCTGCACAGACGCCCTCGAGCACCCACGCGCCGCCCGCGCCGCACAGCCCGCGCGCTCACCGAGCTCGCGCCGCACCGGGGAGCGTTTTCCGGGTGACACCAGCGGGCGGAGCGCTTTTCGACGGACGCCCCGGAGGGCGGAGTCAGGCGTTGCTCGGATCCTAGCGGAGGCCGGGAGCGGCCGGAGCGCGGCGAAGGTAGCCCGGGCCCGGAGCGGGTTGGACGGGAAGTCCCGCCCTAGCCCCGAGTCGGCGGGGAGCCCCGCTCGGAGAAGTGGGGAGCAGGATCGCCTGCCGCCTTCCATCTCCAGCTCTCCTGAATCTGAACTGGGGCGGAATTCCAGAGAAACACCAAGTGGAGGTGCAATGAGTTTATGGGGGAAAATGCTAATCCTAATATAACATTTCCCAGTTGGCCTATCACAGAATATGTCCATTGAAAGAACTTGATAACTTTTTTTGTGGTTATTTTGTGCACTGTGTAGTTTTTAAAAGAAACTCTTGATTGTTATTTTCTTCACAAAAAACCTTGGCAAGTTGAGTAGACACTGTGCATGTTTCCACTTTGAAATTACACATGGTGTATGTATAAATTATTTATCTTTGTTCTACATCTCACTTTAAAGAAACTCAATTAACAATTATTTAATTTTGAAACCAAGCTATCATTATTGAATATCGTATAAAGATTCAGTGGATTTAGCAGAAGAAAAGGAACATGACTTCATGTTGGGTTGGCAATGACAAGGTCAATACCAGGGATGATAAGTGTCGTTTATGATTGACGGAGGCACAATACCATGGTGTCACCCTAAGGAGTTCCCTTTATCTTTCAGGGATGCAGACCCTGAAATCACAAATCAGGATTTGTGAATTCAGTGCAGAAAATAATTTCAGAACTAGACCATATAAAATAGAGTCAAAAATTCTATTGAAATTATTTTAATATAGACTTTAAGCAAGAGGGTTAGGAGGAAAAAAAAGATGAAAGAAATAAAGATTACTCAAGTTTTGGTATGGACTATCTAAAAGAGAGTACCAGAAAGTAATACACTGCTAAAGTAGGTAGGTATGAACTCCTGTGGGGAGAGTCATGATTAAGTGTCTTGGAATTGACCATGTATACCATTTTGGCAACCTTTGGTTATAATTCAAAGGTTAGTGCAAACCTCCTTTTTCTGTCTCTTGATAAATGAAATTATAAGTGGCTTTAAGATGCAATTAAAACATGATAAGGTAAAACTAGTGTTGCATAGGGTTGCCTGTGCTAGAGCAGGTTTATGTGTGTGTGATGTACATATACACATGTATTTGGATGTGTGCTTGTCTATGAAGATGCATGTAGAAGCTGGATACTGAGGAAGGGATGTCTTCTTCAATCTCTCATCCACCTCCCTTTTTGACAAAAGGTTTCTTACTGAACCTGAATCTTGCTGTTTTGGTTAGATTGATGGTTTTACGAATTCCTGAGATCCACCCATTTCTGACCCTAGTTGCCACACCTAGCTTTTTCTTTTTACATGGATACTGAGTATCTGAACTCAGGCCCTCAAGCTTTCAAAGCAAGCAGTTTACCTGCCCACTCATTTCCTGAGCCTCCCACATTAACTTTAAAAAAAAAAAAAAACTTTTATTAACATTGTTGTTGCAGTTCGCCTGCATGGTTTCTAATACATCACTATCAAATAGCTTAAGGGAACAAGGAGTTTATTTTCTCTGACAATTGTCCAGTTACAGTTCTCAGTCCAGCTTGATAGGAGAGCTCACAGGAACACTAGGGCTGAGGGAGCAGGCCATACCATCTCTACATAACAGCTGAGAGAGGGACGGTCTTTACTTGCCAGACCAGTATGTCTGGGCCAAGTATATACAAGGATTCCAACTTTCTCAATCAGCTTTCTGTGTTTTATTCCAGGGCCTAGTCCCACCCACCATTGGTCCTCCCAATAGTTAGACAATCTCCTGCAGGTTTGCTGTGGGCTTAATTCAACCACCAATTCTCTACAAATGTGCCCAGAGCTAAAACCCTCAACTGTCAAGTTGACACCTGTGCCTAACTATGACAATTTTTTGACAATCTTAGCATGTATGTAATGATTTCTGGTTGCTCTCAACGTTCACCTTCTATTTTCTTCTTCCCACTCCTGTCAACCAAATCCAACTCCTCCCTACAAGTTTCTTTCCCACATTCATACTCCTCCCCCTCCCCTTTTTTTTTGATCCATTGAGTTTAACCAGGACCATCTATGCTCATTGTAGGCTCTCAAGTAAATACACAGCTGAAAACAATAATTGTTTTTCCATCCCATAAATCCTTCCCTCCCATGATTGACATTGGAGAGGCCCAGCCTTCTAGAGGCTTAGTGTCTGCAGCAATAGCTAATGGGAGTGGCTATATCATGCCCAGAGGATAGCATTTCACAGCCCCTCTCCCTATCTTCCAGCTCTTACATTCTTTCCACTCCACCTTCCATGATGTTCTCTGTCATGGTTTTAATGGAGTTGCCTTTTATAGGCTCTAATTTGAACTTTGAACTTTTGAACATTGTTGGGAACATAGTCCCTAAAGCTATCTTGAAGTTGGACTAAATGCATTTTGCATGAGATGATCAGAGCAGAATTGTGGTTTGAGTCTCATAGGCTTAGGTTTTGAATGTTTATTCCCTAGTTGGTAGGGTTGTTTGAGGAAGCTGGTGGGGTCTAAAGAAGTGGGATTTAACCAGTAGAAGTATTCACTAGGGTGTACTTTTAAAGACTATGGCCCTGGCCCTGTTGTTGAATCATGTTCTGATTTTTGGTCTGCTATGACGTGAGAAGCTATCAGCTAAAACCATTTTTTTCTTCTCATTAAAAAAAAAAAGACTCATTAACAAGCAGCAGAAAAAGTGAAAATATTTGCATAAGAAAATAGTTGCATAAGATATATCTCATAGATGGTTATCTACAACATGCAAAGAGTTCAACTCAACAGCAACACAAATTATCCAATTTAACAAAAAAGACAAAAGACATAGAGGAGATAGATAGATAGACAGACAGATGTCAAATAAGCATATGGAAAAATGCCTAACATCATGTGTCATCACAGAATTACAAAATTAAGTGAGATATCATTACACAACCATTACAAAAGCTGAAAGTCCAAAACACTGTCAGCACCGATAATTGCCAATATATAGAGCAATACAATTTCTCTTTCATCAGTAGTGAGAATACAAAGTGGTACAGGTACCTTGGAAGGTGCTTCAGCGACTTCTTAGAAACTTAAGCATTCTCTTATGATACAATCTAGTAATTAATTACTCTCCTTGGTAATAACTCAAATAAATTGACAGATTACATCCCCATAAAAACTGGAGAAACTATGCTGTTTTTCAATAGCCAAATGGATAAGCTAGTAATTCACACAATACAGTTCAACATCACACTGATACATCTCTGAAATGTCCCCAGAGGCCTATGGGTTAAATGTTAATCCTCAGTTTGGTGCTAACTGTTTTTTTTTTAATTTTTTAAATTATTTATTCAATTGTGTGTGTGCATATATATGCGTGTGTATGTGTAGAACCACAGGCAAATTCGAGAACCCCCATGGACCATCTCCACCTCCTTGTTTATCCTGTTCTGGGATTCACAGGCTCCGCCCTACCAGGACTAGAAGCACAGGCTGCCCCCGCCGGCATCTATACGTGGGGTCTAGGATCCGAACTCAGGACCTTCTGCCTGCAAGGCAGAGGCTTAACCCCTGAGCCACCTCTCCAGCCCCTGGTGCTAACTGTTAAGTGGTACAGTAATTGAGAGATGGGGCCCATTAAGACATCTGATTCCTGAGGGTATATTTTTGAAGAAAATTATTGCCTCTCATTTCTCTCCTTTGTATTCCCAATGAGGACATTACGGCTCTGCTCCCCCACATACTACTATGATGTACTTCTTTTTCTATAGTTCTCTAAACAACCAAAACCATCAGCTAAAAATGAAACTTTATGTAAGTTTATTACCCTGGGTTTATCACAATAATACAAAGCTAACACAACTGTCAAAACATACATGAGCTATCAAGCCCTGAAAATAAATAATGCAAGCTTAAATGAATATTCCTGACTGAATGAGTCCAATCTGTAAAGGATACATATTTTGTGATTCCACCTGTATGATGTTCTGGAAAGGGAAGACTATGGAGATAGGAAAAGGAAGGGACCTATGATAGGAAAAGGATAAGTACTTGTTAAAAGCTGAAAATAAGATATGCATAGGTAGACTACAGAGGATCCTTTAGTACAGCAGAACTATCTTGTATATTATAATGTTAAATATATGTTAGTATACCTTTTCCAAACTCCTAAGGCAAGACTAAATACTAAAGTAAACTGTAGGTGTTGGGTGATGATACTGTGGGTGTAGCATCTTCCATGGTAGCCACTGTGCCACTCTGAAGGAAGATGGTGATAGTGGGGTAGAAGGGGTTGTTGTTAGGATTCCTGGCTTCAGTTTGATGGTCTCCCCAAGACGTGTTTTTATCAGGGGTCCAAGATAAAAGATTGATCCAAACCACACCTCCTAGGCTGGACTAAGGTCCTGGAAAGTTGCCCCCAGACCCCAGTGTAAAACCTGCCATTCTGCTCTGTCTGCTCTCTTTCTCCTCTCCTTTTCCTCCTTTTTTTTTTCCTCTCTCTCTCTTTCTCCTCTCCCTTTTTCCATGATTGGGCCAGCAGTTCTGGAATTCCAATTAAATATCCATCAAGTTTATGGTACAGTGTCTTCTTATACTTTATAGGTATATGAGCAGTCAGTCAGTACATGAAAACTCTTGGAACATTTATTTTGTTGTGAACCTAAAACTACTCTGAAAATTGAAGTGTATTAAAAACGAAGAGTGAACTGTTTTATAACACACTAACTAGTAAAAGATTTATCTTCCAACAGTAAATGTCTTAGAATACTGGGGAAAAAATAAGAAAACGCTACTTTCACACATTTGACAATAAAGAGCCAAGGACTATACTACAAACAAAATTAAATGATTCTTAGAATCCTTTCAGTGTTCTTTCTGAAGCAATTTCTGAAACGTAGCACAACAAGGCAAAAGTCTAAGAACATAGGAACCTTCTATTGAAGAAACAACTGTCAGAATTCAAGGAAATCAGAGAGTTGAAAAATGTTGGAGACTGAAACACTGTGAAAACAATTCAGAAATCCATATGGGGATCATTTGAATCTTGGGCCAAACATTGTGAACATGCATAGGATAAACCATACAAAGAATACAAAAAGTAATTATCAGAGACATGTAAGTTGAATATCTCCTAGAGGTATTTTTTTAATTTATATTTACTTATTTTTCCCCAGTCATACAAGCTCAATAGGTACCCTGGTCCCCTCCCTACTTTCCTCAGTCCTCCTTGTGCCTCCCCTTTCCCCTTCCTTTTACCCCCTTCCCTCCCTTTCTCCCAGTCCCTCCCTCTTCCCCCTCCTAACCACATAGCCTCAAGGTTCTAATGAACTAAGGAATTCTTAGGATCTAGCATGCTATACCCATTATCACATCATAGTACAAGCATTGCTTACATGTTGTGGTGATGCTACTGTCTAGCATTATAGAAGCACAGCTCATACAATAATGTGTGCTAGCTGTGCAGCAAGCTGTACCATTTATGTTGGTATAAGTACATTCTGATGTTAGCATGGTAAAATTACCTAATGGTGCATTTCACAGAATGCATCCCCATGGTTAAGTATTCCCATAATAAATACATGGTTGTAGTTTATCATGGTGCATACCTGAAAGTTAAATCAGGAGGATTGTAAATTGGAGATCAGTATGGGTGACAAAGAAAGATCCTGTCTTATAAAAATAAATGATTGAATACACAACAATACTAAAAATTGTTACATTCTTGGATGTAGTTACTGGAACTCTTATACACTTCTGTTGAAAATGAAAATACATGTAACTGATATGGGGTTTGATCTCCTGGCTTGTGCTCTCCAAAATGTTGCCAGGGAGTTTTTTTTTTTTTTATGTCCTGGAGATTGAAGCAGAACATTCCATGAGGATTAAGGAAGAGTTTATTAGAGAAGAAGAAAGGAACTCATGAACATGAATCTGGTCTCCAGACATGGAATCCATGAAGGTTGAGGGAAATGAAAGAAATAAACAGACTTGCAATGTGTGAAGGAAAAGGAATCTACCAAGAACTCACAGACTCCAGGCATGGTATCCATGAGGAGCAAGGAAAATGAAAGGAACTCACAGACATGCAGTCTGTGGACTCCAGACACAAGTCCTATGAGGGGCAAGGGAAACAAAGATGATTGTAAGTGTCAGGTTTATTTATAGGCGTAGGCAGCCCCTGGAAAAGTGGGATAACTCCTATCCTATAAATCTGTTTGGAACTTTTGGTCCTTTTCATCTCATTAGTCTAATCTTAATAACCTAGTTATTCTTGTGGCTGACTTCTTGTAAGGTTTATCTGCAATGGAGAGCTAATCTCCATATCCTTTCATAAACAGAAGACTGAGGGAAGTTGGTGGTGGAGAATTAGAACCAGTTCTTCCAGATTAGTAAAGTATGTTCCTTTAGGACAGGGTGTGTCCTTTCAGGGTTATCCTAGCAGTAAGAATGTCCATTTAAAATACTCAAAGACCTTCAAAGACCTTCCTGCATGGCTATTCTAAAACTGCCTAATAACTTCCATGGCAATATGTACTATGACTGATCCACTCCTAGTTATAATCTAATCTCACTCCTAGTTATAACGTATATCAAAATTTATCAATAGTACTCATTGTTTTGATTAGTAATAATACAGAAATGGGAAATTTTCATATTTGTCAAACAGATTTTCGTATTTGTCAAGGTGTAAAATAAACAAATTTTGGTTATGTTACACAATACATTCTTGCAAAACAATGAAAACCAAAACCTACTATTATTGCAGGACAGGAAATCAACCATCCCAATGTTGTAGGGTTCTTGTGTTCCAGAGTCAAAGACTGAAACCAGAACACATAGAGGATTAAGGTAGAGTTTATTAGAGGAGAGAAAGGTTGGAACTAATGGATTCCAGACATGGAGCGCCATGAGGGGCTAGGATGCCCTGGAGAACTCACAGTGCCTAGGCATGGAATCCATGAGGAGCAAGACAGCCGGAAACAGACTCATGGCACTGGAGTGCCATGAAGGGCTAGGGCACCTCCATGAAAAGCAGACAGCTAGAAAAGGAACTCATGGCACTTTGAGTACCATGAAGGGCTTGGGTGCCAAAGATGGCTGCCAGGTCCAGGTACATTTATACACCTAGACAAGCCCAGGAAAATGGCTTTTTCCCATTGGTTACCTCCCATTGGGGTCCAACCCAGTTGGTCTTGGGCCCATGTGGGCTAGAGGTCAAGTTGGCCATCTTATCTCTGGGAGGATTGGAGTCAGTTCCTCAGCAGGGGTGTTCCTTCAAGGCAATTCCAGCAGTGGAGGATGACCTTCAGGAATTCCAAAGACTTCCAAAGACCTTGAGAGACCCATCCCAGCATGGCTCCTCTAATCCTGCCTCACTATTACATGAAACAGCATGGATTGATCTTATATAGACACAAAATCAAGTATAGGAGCTGGCAAATGTCCATTTTGTTTATTCCGTTTACACAAAGAACATAAGGTGACACTGAGAGCTGTTTGAATTATTATATTTTAGGAAATAGGAAAATGACCAAAAAGGGGGAAAAGTTACATTCTGTAACAAGGCAATGGAAAAAAAGATAACTCATCTTATAAACTAAGCTCACCCCATAAGGCCTAGAGGAAAAATTTCAACCTGATGGTTTAGAAGAGGTATTGGTTTATCTGAAGATCTTGGTATATGACTGTTCCCTAGATTGCCCTCAAAAAACATTAGAGGATCCCTGTGTTATCTTATCTGTAACATCCCATTTGGCTGAGACTCCAGGAGACTTTCCACATGATTTTTTCTATTAAAGAAAATGCATTTTGAGATATGACTCATCACTGCATCTAAGGATTCCTTCCAGGTATATGCCTATTATCCAGTAATGCCTATAATTACTTTTATACATATGTCTTTGGAAAATAAATATGTGACCTTTTTTTGTTAATATTGGGCTATAAAGGAAAGTATAACTGATGATAGATTGGAAATAGAAGATAAGATTCAGAGAGAAAGGATTTTTTTTAAGAGAGTCAAAACATATCTTGAAACTATTCACATTAAAATCAAAAATCTAACTATAAAATATTCATGCTCAAGTCTGAATCTTTAAAACATATCTCTAATTGTTGAATAAATATGAATATGAATAAAAATAATTTCGTGGAATTTTATAATAAAATGAAATAAAATATTTAATGTTAAATACTAGCATAACTTCAATTATATTCAGCAGTAATATATTAGAAACATGATATAAATTATTATAATCTTTTATATTCCCAAGATAAACTTAAACTTGAAATACTGTACTTTGTTTACTCTCTTGGGATCAATGTACTAATAATTCATTAAATATTTGTAAAATACACTTTTTTGAGGGATATGTGATCTATAGTCTTCCTTTTGTAATAGTCTCATGAGATTTTGATACCATAATTATAGAAGTTCATTCAAGTTTACTGCAGGTTTTTCATTTTGGGTTACTTTTGCTTTTAAAGCTATGTTTCATTTAAATTGATGAATTTATTGACATAAAGTTTTTAGTTTTATATTCCTCAGTCATTTTTATGTCTACAGTATCTATGCTGTACTTTTCATCATTTCTGATGGTCAGATTTTATAATTTGAAATTCACTTCCAATATGTGTTTGTCAATATTTTTAATTTTCAAAGATAGATTTTCATTTTGTATATCTATTTTCATTTTTATTTCTGTTCATTTTTATTTCCCTTTTGTATTTATTTTTTCTATGAATTTTCTTTTGCTTAATGTCCTACACACAAATATCAATTATCATAGTTTAGCGTAGTCAAAGTCTAGAATTTGTTTATTTTTCTAAATCCAAACGTCTCTTAAATTCTAGAGATGGAATCCAGAGTCTCACATGTTCCCAATAGATCTTCTACCGTTGAGCTCTTTTTCAGTTTTTTATTTTAAGCCAGTGTCTCACTAAATTATCCAGGTGAACCTCAAACTTGGAATCCTCTTACTCCAGTCTTCCAAGTAACTGTGCCACCAAAATTAATTGAAATATACTCAGCAATAGTTAATACTTAATACATTACTATTATTTTTATAAAGTCCAGTAGGTATTTTCTCCATTAACTGGCTCATATTGACAACATTTTCTGGACTTTGCATCTCATTTTATGCTCCTTATTGTTCTTATAACTGTTTTATTATTAGACATTAAGCATTATACAATTGGTATAGAAAGTTGACATTTAATTGTGTTTTTTTTCAGATAGTACTAGCCTTTTTTTTAGACTAATTTATCCTAGAGTTGAGTTGAGTTTTGGGTTAGTTGTAACTTTACTTAGATTAAATCTGCCTGTGATTAACTCAAGCTTTAGTCTTCCTCATTTCCTTCTTAGTTGTCTCTTAAATCTTCTTGATATTGGAGCTAGGAGAACTTTGGAGTGAAATTTCAGAATATTTGGTCAATTTTGCCCAGACTCTGGAATCCAATAACTGTAAGAATGTGCTGATCTGTACAGTTTTTCTGTGTGTGTCCCATTCCTGCACTGGTGTTTTGTTGATAAAATTCTTAAGGGGGCTTGACAGTAAGGAGAAGGAAATGCTTAACTAAGTTGTTTGTTTTGTATTTAGGAGTCTTTCCAGTTTGTTCTCTGGCTCACACTGAAAACTAAAGCCAAGTAATTTCTCTTCATCTCTGCATTCAATGCATGGCAAACCAAGAGAAGATTCAATGGTCTCAAAAATCAAACCTTCAGGTAAGGTAACATTTGTGCTTGTTTACACATTGTTTTTCTTTTGGATATCCTGAGTCATTAGCAATGGCACTGGGCCTGCTGCTGAAGAGAACACTGCCCTAACTCTAAGGCTTTGATAATTTCTTTTTTTTTTTAATACATTTTTTATTATTATTTCAGCTCATACAAACTTAATAGGTACACCAGTTCCCTCCCTCCCTCCTCTTCCCCCGGAACCCCTTGCTCCCCCTCCCCTCATCCCTCCCGCCCCATCCCCCACGTGCCTTCCGCCCCAATTCCCAGAGTCCTTTCTTGTGCATGCCTGACTCTCCTCTGGGCCCTCCTCTCCAATGACGTACAAGGACCCAGTGGCATTTCCCTGAACCCTTTCCTGTGTTCCCCTTAAGCATAGGAACACTACTGTGGCTGTCAATCCCTTGCCTCCAAGGATCTTGGTGCCTTTAGCAGATGCTAGACTTTGTGAGGTCAATAGTGTGTTGGACATTGCGGCTTTGATAATTTCTGAATAAAACACTCTAGTTTTTGACAAACCATGGCCAAGGGAACTGGCCACACCATCACCACATAACGGCTGAGAGATGGACAATCCTTACTTGCCAGACCAGCATGTCTGGCCAAGTGTACAAAAGGATGCCAACTTCCTCAACAGGCTCTCAGTTCTTAGCATCTACTGATTTTATTAACCCTGTGGAAGAGTCTGATTTTTATTTTTTCTATTTTTTTTCTTATTTTCATGGAGTGTCTTCTATTTCCACAAACAACAGAAATCTATTTCGTTACATTTTATTCCAGAGAATATTAGAATTTTATATTGAAATTAGCTAGAAGTTTTCTATATGACATTTACTTTTTAAATTCATTTTTGATTACCTTCAATTAAAATATGTTATTATATTCAGTTTGTACTTGAAGTAGTTTCACAACCATTAAAAATTAATATTTTGACAGATTTCATTAGATTCCTTTATACTCTGTGCATCAGTAGACACACTGTGGTTTCTTCAACACAAACTGCTATATTCATTGTCCCCGATGATCTCTAGACCTTTTGCTATTCTGTCTCTTATATCTCCTTTACTAATCAGGACTACATTTCCAGGTCTTCTTATAATATTTTCTTGAGAGCTCTGTACATCTTTATTCCTTTCTTTACACTTATTTTCTATGATATTAATCACATGTATTACTTATTTTTACCATTGTTTATTGTCAGTTGCTTTAATAAGCAATATTCATCATATATTTTGAACAATATTAAAAGAATGAAACATGCATTTTAACCTCAAATGTATAATTAGTTCTATAAAGTACAGTACTGTGGCTTTATACTCTAAGCCATTTAATATATATGTGAAAATGTTGCAGTAAATAAAATGTTCTTGCATTCTTTTCAATTATATCGTCATATCTAGAGGAGTATTAGACTTTCTACCTTTTTGCTGGATTTCATATTCCAGATATGTTATTTTTCAGATATCTGTACATTTCTCCCATTCATTTACTCATGTATTTATTAAGCTATGTACACAAGTGGAACAATCACTGTGTAAAATTTAGATAATTCCATTATGATTGGACCTTGCCCTCCTGGAGTTATGAATATGCTGGGCATTGCCATGAAGAAAGCCATTGAGGCCTTCCTAGAAAAAGAGACATGTCCATGGTATGCTTTTGTTTTCTTTTTTAATAATATTTTTTATACTTTGAAATTTTCATATGTGCATATAGTTTGTGTTCATCACATCTCCTCCACTCTCTTGAGCCCTCCCCTACTGTCTCTCTCCCAACTTAATGGCCTTTCCTTTTCTTATTATCTCTGCCCAAATGGCATCAAGAAGTGATTCTCTTGAACTCTGGGGCATCAATTGACAGCAGGTCCTCAGTTGGAAGAAGGAATCTCCTCTGCCCCATGCCAGAATTTTGACTGACTTGGAGTATGCAGAAAGCCCACTCCTGGCCTTTGTCAGTTTGCTCTGAACTTGCAATCACACTGCCTTCATTTCCAGAGTGCTGGGAATACAGGTGTATTCTACCACAACTGTTGCAGTTCACTTGCATTGTTGCTGATAAATCACCATCAAATGGCTTAAGGGAACAAGGGGTTTATTCTCTCTTATGATTCCTGGTTACAGTTTTCAGTCCAGCTTAACAGGAGAGCTCACACCAACACCAAGGCCAAGGGAACTGGCCACGCCATCACCACATAAGGGCTGAGAGATGGACAATCCTTAGCTGAGAAATGGACAGTCCTTACTTGTCAGACCAGCATGTCTGGCCAAATGTACAAAAGGATGCCAACTTCCTCAACTGGCTCTCAGTATTTTATTCATCTGTTCAGTGCCTAGTCCCACCCACCATAGACTAGGCCATCCCCATCAAGCTCGACAATCTCCTGCAGGTTTGCTCTGGGACTAACTCAATCACTAATTCTCTACAAATGTGCCCAGAACTCAAACCCTCACCTGTCAGGTTGACACCTGTGCCTAACTATGACAACAACCTTCTCAAAGAGCAACTTTTAATTTCATATTTGAATCAAGAGTTAAATAGGTCCAAAAGGGACTGGAAGGAAAGGATTTGGTATACATCTAAGCAGAATGAGAAAATGGATACAGTCTCTAAAACAAAAGGAAAAATGGTGAATACATTTTCAATGCACAATCTATTGATAATGGAAATGGTATTAAGAATTGTTAAAATTGTTCAAAGTTTTTTTTTCTTTTATTCAATTGTGTGTGTGTGTGTGTGTGTGTGTGTGTGTGTGTGTGTGTAGAACCACCGGCGAATTCGGGAACCACCACTGACCGCCTCCACCTTGTTTACTCTGCCTTTGGGATTCACAGGTTCCGCGCTACCAGGACCAAAAACGCAGGCCGCCCCCGCTTTCGCCCAGCGTCTATACGTGGGGTCTAGGATCCAAACTCAGGACCTTCCGCCTGCAAGGCAGAAGCTTAACCCCTTTCCACCTCTCCAGCCACCTCTCCAGCCCCAAAAATTGTTAAAAATTGTTAAAAAAAAAAAAAAAAGAAGCTCTTTTACATCTATATTATTTTTTTTAACATTTCTCTAGTATGTTTTTTAAATACTTTATAGTACAGAGGAACTGTACTATACTTGTGGCTCTAGATTTATTATAGATATAACCCACAAACCCCAAAATATTTTGGAACTCTTGTTGGAAATTATAATGAGAACATGCACCAAGATTCATGTGGAGTTTTTTTGTAATAAAAGGCAGTGTGTACGAGAGAAGAATGTTACAGAATTTGGTATAGAGCCTCAGAACTTGAACACTACTATTTCATTTCAACATGTATAAGCAAATATAGGATCTTACAACCATGAAAATTATGACTTAAGTAGAGTATCATATTTTGTAAATAACCTATGTATAAATTTTATGTACAACCTAAATTTATGCCATTGGTTTTGCTTCATTTAGAAAGTCCCACTGCCTCCAAAGAGCTTTGAAGAATTCCTAAAGTCTCAAAATTGGGTGAGTAAAGCATTCTGGTTTATGTGACAACATACTTTTTTTAAGTGTCAGATATGGCATTAATGAGAAGTCTTCAAGAGTAAAAATTCAAGAACATATGTTTTAATATGGGAAATGTTTGTAAATGTTTATTTCCTTTCAGTAGGCTATTTGAACTGTGGCCAGTTCCTCTTGTCAGTAAGTTTTTCACATTTAAGAATGTTAGTCCTATGCACTTATTTGTTTGTATTGTCTAAGATTTTTAATCTTATACATCTTACATATTTACACTCTTAGAAAAAAATCTGACAAATTACTGATTTAGTTTATTTAATCATGTACCACAGCTAGGACTCCTTGGTACTTGGTAGAGGACTTCCGTCAATTTTATGTGATTATTGGATCAAAATTAAATACTCAAAATGTTTTCATGATGAAAATTCAATTCCATTGCTATATAATGACCAACTTCTAATGAAGTTTCTGGGATTACTAAGGACATCTTGGATCTGTTCACCCACAAGTGTTGAGATGTTATGCTCTGAGTTAAGTCTAGTAAGTATTGAGAGAAACTCATCAGTAGGAGATAGGAAAGAAAAATATAAATAAATGTGCTTATAAACAGAATTTGCTATGACTTACTCTTGGCAGTAGATTTGCACATACATGGAGGGGGGAGAGAGAGAGAGAGAGAGAGGGAGAGGGAGTCAATTTTCTATTCTTAACATTTGTTTGAATGAGTGGCTTTTCCCCCATTGTCATGGTTTCAAATGTAAATTGTTCCTCACAATCTCATGTGTTTAACTCCTTAGTTGGTGTTAATGTTTGAGAAACATTGTTGGTAGAAAGCAAGTTGCCAGGGGTGAGTCTTGAGATTTAATAGCCTTGCTCTGCTTCCTCTCACTGTCTTGCTCTCTGTTTCCTGATGCAGTAGCATGAACTGGCCTTCTGTTTCTGCTTCCCTCCATGCCTTCTGCTGTGCAATTCCCACCATAAAGAACTATATCCCTTCTAGAACTGCAATCCAAATAAATAACCTTTCTCCTATAATCTTGTTGTATTGAGTGCTTCCTTATATCAAAAGAAGGGTAACTGCAACATCTATTATTTGGGGAAAGGATTTCATTTAAGAGCAAAAATAAAATAAAACATTTCAGTTTTTGTAAATTTATTTCAATCATTGTAATGCAGTTAAATATTTTATAGCACCATTGATATAAAAGAGCTCTCATTTCAAAGGGAATAGGAAATAGTTTATTCTACAGAAAAATATGAGCCATATTTGTGCCAAAGCACAGGATTCAGATTACCCAAAATACCACTGTGTCTGTCATTTTTATGTGTCAACATGACAATTGAGAACTGAGACTTTAGGTAAAACTATAATTTTTTTAAAGGCAATTCTCTAACTAAGTCTGTAGGAAACTGTTTGTTGTGGAAAGAACTGGTCCATAGTGGGTATGGTCATTCCCTGTGTAAACAGAGAAGATACATACAGAAAGAGTTGGTTTGAACTGACAGACTGGCAAGCTACAAGGTGTTCATTTTTTGGTCCTTGCCTGTCTCAGGTCTTTATCAGGATATGGCTTAGCCAGGTAGTTTATCTTCTGCTGGTAACCCTTCTGACAGGAAAGCACTGTAACCTGAAATAGTAAAATAAAATAAAAAGGGAATAAAAATTCCCTTTTCCCTTGAGTTGTTTGGGTCATGTAATCATTATAGCACTGAGAATATGAAATTAATGCAGCCATGTGACAACAGTTTCATGAGATTTTTAAATTCTAGAATAAAACAAAATCATAAATCATTGTACTTTTCAAATACATCTATGGACATCTCAGTGAGGTGAGTCACACAAGCAGGAGAAAATATTCATATAGATTTTAGATGCTAGCTATCTGATGACATTCTAGGTCTTAGATTGCTGGAAGTTAGTCATGTGTTAATACATCTCATAAGGTTTCCCGTGATAATTTAAGGGCAAGTGTGCAATAAATAGCTATTAAGGAGGCTAAAGGAAGCCCAAGATAATTTGGTCGTGGATTTGTAACATCCCGCCTCTTCATAGTCATGAGATTGTGATCAGCACCTAACTTTGTAGAACACTGAACACAGATGTGCTTCTGTGCTCTCCTCTTACCACTTCCACATTGTTTCAGTGCTGTGTCCCTCTTTACCACCATCCTGTTTCTACTTTATATATTTTTATAATATCCTTTCGTTCTACCATTGTTGCAACACTGTTCAACCCTTACTTATCCTATTTATTCATTTATTTTTTTTATTCCCTCTACTATTAATCAGAGATTTTTTTTAGTCAGGAAAATAGACCAATAAACTAAAGAGAAATAAATCTCCACTCTTGTGTACCACTGTCACCTTCCTCCCTCCTGCCTTCTCTACACCATAGGGTTTCTTGATTCCCTTTGTAGTACACAATAATGGAGCAGTTTTCTGCAAGTCCTTCTCAACTGTAAACTGTATTAAATCATATTTTTATTTCGTAAATGTATCTAGAAGTACTTTAACTCCCCTTGGCCCATCACTATCAATTTTGTTAATACTACCCTACTGTTTTATACACACACACACACACACACACACACACACACATATATATATATACACATAATCCAGACCTAAGGGATCCTTACTGTAAGAGATCAAAGATGCTTCATAACATCATAATAATTATTTCAATACCATTTCCTCTAAACCTAGTCATTTTCCTTATTTCTTATCACTTAGTGAAAATGAGCACTGTCTTTTGGGTTTGGAAAGTGACTGAGGTCCTAACCATTCTCTAACTGTCCTTATTTTTCCATGTCTAATTTTACACTAGTGTAAGATAGTCTGTGCCCTGTCATTGCCCAAGTTAATCTTATGAATACATAGTTCTTGCATCCATGACCTTGTGTGTATTTAATTTTGTAAATATTTTCTTTTTTATTCTTTAAAGTTCATACACGAATACAATGAATTTGTTATTTTTACCCTATATTACCTGATCCCATCACTTTTCCTGTTTGTACTACAAACCTTCTTCTTCCCTACCAGTCTCCTTCCTACTTTTACATCTTTTTGAGTGTGTGGTCCACTGTATTTCATCTGGGATACCTGTATTGACAAGTGGCTGGGCATTCACTGGAGTGTGGATTATGAATCAGTGAAAATATCATTGAGGAAAGCATTTTTATCCCACACATCCAACATTAGCCCTCAATGTCCCTCAAGGTTGTGTAGAGTTTCATGAGGTCTTTTCCATTCCATGGTGGAATATTGATTGGGTGAGTCTTGCACAGGTCTTATGGAAGTACACACAGCTGCAGTGTGAGCTCTTGGGCGCAGCAGTGCTGTCATGTCCACAAGAGGCTGTCTGGCTGCACCACTCCCCCTTCAAGCTCTCAAATTCTCATGCCCCCCTTATCAATGTTGTACCCTGAGCCTTGGTTTGGGGATAATTTAAATGTCCTCTTTAGGCCAGAACAGTACTTTGACCAGGCATTGTAAATATTTTATGGTTCAATTTTCTTCTATTTTTCTTCCTTTACTTTTTTTTTAAACTTTACTTTTTCTCCCAAACAATTTCTCTGTAAAAGCAGTTTTACAGCAATTGAATCCCTTGGTGGTGTAGACTAAGTTACCTGGATTCTGGGAGTAGACTGTCCTTGGGACATCACAGTTGTCAGAGTATAGGGAAATGGAGTCAGTGTCCCCATATCTTTGGGTTAAAGAAGGTAAGCTGCATTCGGTATGGAAAGTCAGAAACTGAGTGGGGATGAAGAAAATTTCCTTGTAAAATGGAAAATAGGGTGCTGACCCTGAGCAGGATGAGGATGTCCATGGAGAAGAAACTGACAGCCCAGGAGAGGCTGGTTAAAAAGACTGAACAGAGGAAATAAAGATGATGGCAACCAGCATCTTCATTGTTGGAAATGGTAATTGTAACGCAAAAGAGAAGACTGGAGTATTCGGAACTGAAATTAAGAAATTTCAGTGTAAAGTGATTTTAAATACATAAAATGCATCCTGAAAAAAAAAAAAAAAAGGCCTACACAGAAGAGGCATCAAGATTGGAGAACCAGAGTTTGGTCCTCTGTAGAAATGTCCATTAAAAAATCATCCATGTTTAAAAATACCTTAGAAAGAGCTAAGGAATCCAAAATATTATATTACCTGAGTATTATCTAGAAACAAAGGAGGGGGTGCTGGAGAGATGGCTCAGGGGTTGAGTCTGCCTCACAAACAGAAGTTTGGATATCAGGTCCCAGGTAAAAACGCCAGGCAGAAACGACAGCAGACTATACTTCTTCTGGCCCTTGTGGGTGGGGCCTGAGAAGTCCCAAAACAAAACAAAAAGGAGATAGAAGCAACCCAGGATGATTCCCCTAATCACTCTTAGTCCTCCACAGGGACACACAGTGCCCTGTGACACAAACACACATACACACACACACACACACACACACACACACACACACACACATAAACTAAAGTTTAAAAAAAATAATTAAAAAAAAAGGAACATGAAGGGAGGGCTGTGGAAATGGCTCAGGGATGCTGTGCTTTTTGTCCTGGAGGCATGCAGACCTGAGTTAAAATCCCCAGAACTTACATAAAAGGCAGGGCATGGCAATAAATATCTGTGATCTCAGCAGTGGGGAGGCACATATGGGCAGATCTCTGGAGCTTGCTGCCAAGCTAGCCTAGTTAAATCAGGAAGCTCCAGGTTCAGTGAGAGACACTATCACAAACTAATGTTGAGAGTGACAAAGGAAGGAACTCAACATTGATGTCTGGCTTCAGCATTTACACACACACACACACCTATTTCTCCCCCTATGATAGTTAATCCTGGGTGTCAACTTGACATACCTGGTATTAACCAAGATCAACTGAGACCACACCTGGAAGGGTCAACTGAGACTACCTGAAGGGATTATACCCACCCTAGATCTATGAGATCTATGGGAAACTCCATAGATCTCATAGGAACCTCCCAGTAATGGACCACATGAAAGCCACAGAACAGAACACAGACAAGCCGGAGAGACTCTCTGAAGCTGTGCTCTTCCCTCCTGCTGCCCAACCCAAGTCTTCAACATGAAATCCTTCAGCTGTCACCCTGGAGCCCACTGGGCTGAGCAGCTACTGGCAGCCACCGTTAGACTACCTCGGCCATATTTCGTAAGCCAACTCAATAAATTCCATATATATATATTCATTCTATGAAGTCCATGACTCTAGAGAACCCTGACTAATACACCCCTGATTTAACTAGGCTAGCTTGGCAGCAAGCTCCAGAGATCTGCCCATATGTGCCTCCCTACTGCTGAGATCACAGATATTTATTGCCATGCCCTGCCTTTTATGTAAGTTCTGGGGATTTTAACTCAGGTCTGCATGCCTCCAGGACAAAAAGAAAATATTAAAAAAAAAAGGTATGTTGAGTGGCTAGAAATGATAGTCTCACCTTCTCAAAGTCAGTAAAACAAGTCAGCTCTCACAGACCCAGGCTCCAGGCAACTTTTAGACTTGCCCCATACCTGCCACAATGCTAAGCTATAGACTTTAGGACCTAGTTTATAGGCCTACCTAAGTGGACACAGGCTCTGGATCCAAAACCATGGACCAAAGCATAAAATTGGAGCTTGTGAATCCAGGCATCAGGTCTCCTCACTCCCTGATCTATGCATCAGTCCCCAGTGTGATTGACAATGTAAGTATCATTCATAGATACTACCTAGTTAAATCAGGAAGCTCCAGATATTTATAGATACTCATAGAGACTACCAGATATCCTGACAAGAATCTCTAAATGGTTTGACTAATGAAGGACTTCCCATTGTAAAGTAGATGCCACAAATCATAAGAGATGGCTATTTCCTCATCTATGAAGACATCAATTAAGATTTTGAGGATCACCAGCAGGAACATGAGACCAACAAAGAAATAAAACTACCAATAAATTGTACTTAATAAATTTAAAACATTAAAATTATATTTGGTGAGCTACAAAAGAGCATACACTACTAAATAAAATCAGGAAAATAAGAGCAAAGAAAAAATTATAGCAATAAAAATCATAGAAAGGAATCAAACAAATTATCGAGTTGAAAAATGTAATACTAAACTGATGAAGTTCTACAGACTTCAGTAGATTTGATTTGATCAAATAGAAGAGCTAGTGCGCTCAGATACAGTTAGTAATAACTCAGTGAAAGAATAAAAAAAGAATAAAAATGAAATAGTCCATTGAATGTGTGGGAAGAGAAATGTGAACTCTAGATAGGTCATGGGAGTTCCAAAAGGATAGTTGGAAAGCTTGTCCTTAGAAATAGTGGCAGAAAACTTACCTTATCTGGAGATAGAAATCAATGCCCATATCCATGAAACCCAAAGAACTCAAAATATAGTCATTTTAAAGAGTTCTTCATAAGCAACTTCTCAAAATTAAAGTCAGATATTTGAAAGCAGAAGGAAAAGAAAAATTCAAAATGCATAGAATGTAAGGATTAATCTTGATGAGATATCCAATCATTTAGAAGAAGATCAGCCATGCTTTCTCGCCATGATGGATTCTTCCCCTCACTCTATGAACCAAAATATTTGCTTTCTTCCTAACTTCTTTTGGTCAAGTATTTTGTCATAACAACAATCAAAGTAACTAATAGAACTGTTATGAATGGATTTTTAACAGAAATATTTCAACCTAACAAAAACTTCTACGTTCAAAGTACTAAAATAAAAAAATGTAAATCAAATATTGTATATATGACAATGCTGTCCTTCAGAAAAAAGTAAGGGAGCAACTATCTCAGACACACAAAATCAATGTCAAATTATGACTGTAAGTCCTATCTCATCACCAAGAATCCTGCCTTGCCAGTAATGTCAAAGATTTTTCAAGTTGGAATGAACATTAAGAAAATGAAACTTACTGAAAATTTAAAAGTCATTCTAAAGATAAGAGGATCATCCAGCTCAGAATAAATCACAATTAACTCTAGAATTAATTAAAAGATAAAATATTAATAATAACCATAACAAAATCATTTACTCCTGGTACATAGCACATAAAATATGTATATAGTGAATAAATAACATAAAATGTTGAACTCTATAATTTTTGTATGTAGTCAAAGATAAATAAATTGTTATAGAAGATAGGGAAATAGCTCAGTGGGAAAGAGCACTTATGCATGAATAAAGACCTGAGTTTGGATCCCCACAACCATGTCAAAGAAAAAAGCCAGCCAAGAGTACCTGTTTCTGTAACCCAAGCTATATGGGGCAAGGGGGGACAGACTTGCTGATGGTTTTCTGGCTGTCATCCTACTCCAAGTTCAGTAAGAGACCTTGTGTCAAAGGAACATAGCAGAAAGTGATAAATCATGTTTCCCTACATCCTCCACTGGCCTCTACATATGCATACATGGATGTGTGAACCTGTACATATACACTCACATACACTAGTCACTGGTATACCAAAGCGCACATATACACAAGTTTTTACAGTCTTGAAATATAATTAATGTAATTGCCACAAGGGTCATTTATTTATGTCTCATGTAGCCATATACCATATACATACACCATATACATAACATATATATACATATACATATATATACATACATATATATATGATTAAAAAAAGAAGTCAACAACACCAAGGAGTTGATCAACAATGAATTCATATTGTTTTCACCACTTATTATCCAATCCATTGCCACTAATTTGAATTCTGTACAAGATTGCCATAGTAATAAATTCATCAATTTGAAATGAAAAGAGGAAGAAAAGAAAAGTGGAAGAAAAATACTAACAAGATGGCAGTAGCAGATTACATATCATCAGTTATCTCAAATAAAAGTATGTTTAGTTCTCCAATAGAAATATAAGCAAATAAATGGATTTTACAAAGAAGACCCATATACTTCTGACAACAGGTTCACTGCACTTTCAATGACACACAGGTTGAAATAGAAGTGGGAAAGGACATACCATGGTGTATTAGGGGTTTTTTTAGAGGAGTAGAATCAATATAATGCGTATTTCTTATTAAAAGATTGTTGTTAGTTTGACTTACACGATATAGTCTGAATAGTTCAATACTCACTGCTGCCCAAACCATGAAGCTGAATGCCTCAGCAGACTCAGCCATATACATAAGGTCTGTGATGCAGTTGATCTTCAGTCCCTGTTATAAGGCCAAAGAAGGTAGGTTCTGATGTCAGTGAAGGTGACATTAGCAGTGGAAGCAGCAGCAGCAGCAAGAACAAATGAGAAGATGCACTCAATAGCAAGAAGTAAAAGCAAGCTGGCAAAAAAACAATAGCTTTTCCCTAAAACCTCCTTTATGTGTGTCACTGCTGGAAGGTGCTGCCTATTATGGGAGGAAGGCTCTACCCACTCAATTAGTCCATACAGATCCACTCTTGGTTGATTAGAGATGTAGTCAAAATGACGACCAAATTTAACCATCACAAGTCCATTCCTTGTCAACCTGACATCCAAGTGGAAGACAACCAAATGGTCATCATTATGTCTAACAGGATATACAATCATGTATTCTCCCCCCAGAATAAGTGACAAAGTCCCCTGAGGAAGGTTTAGTATTTTAGTGTCCCATGACTTAAATATGATGATACAGATTCACAACATTTTACTGACATCTTAATAGATGGATGTTAATTAATGTTAACAATTAGAGAAAAGAAAATAAAAAATATCTCCTTAATATATGTTCATGTATGCATAAGAATTTTTTTAACAAAATAGGACACAAATCATTTCCATAATGTCACATGGCCTTAAGTAGTATTTACAACTACCTTCTTCAGCTATCCTTCCTGTTTTCCTCCATGACCAGTAAGCACCTTAGCAGGTCTTTTTTTCTTTACTTAAAGGAATAGGTTTGGACCATTTATCATCCTGTCTCCATTGGACTGCAATTTCCCACTGACATTTTTCATAAGACACAGTAACACCAGAAACATAAACCAGATGTACTTCATCTTACCTCCATTGTGGAGAAGCAATCCCAATTTCCTCCTGGCAGTTTGAACCAATCACCCTGCTAACATTTAGTCTGTAAATTCAAGAGAATCAGGAACCTGAAGTGCTATAGGGAGTTTCTAATCCAGGAGAATATTTGGGGTAATACGTGTGCCTCCTGGCAGAAGCACTCCCTTTTCTAAAACCAAAACTTATAGACTATCAAAGCTTCGAAGGTTTGTAGTAACAGGAAGCAAAAATTTTACTAATGGGTCTCTAGGTATATTTCCACTTCTACCCTTTATTCCTGGGTTTGTGAATCTTGGCTATATGTATGGTGTACACAGCTTAATCAAAGCCCTACCAGGCTTCTCCAGGACATTGACTCATATTGGTACTTTAACAATGTCAAGGCTGTCAAGTCTGCTGCTCCAGGATGATGGGGAACATGCTAGGACTAGTGAATTATATGAACATGAGTCCACGATCATACTTTTTAGGCTATGAAGTGAGTTCTTTGGTCAGAAGCAATGCTGTGTGGATTGCTATGATGATGGATAAGGTATTCTGTAAGTGCATGGTGGTAATTATAACAGAAACATTATGTACAGGAAAGACAAATCCATCCCCACAATATTCCAGTGAGGACAAAACTCTATCTTTCCCCCTTGTAAATCATACTGTAGGGTCAACCCACAACCAGATTACTCAATGCTGTTCTCTACTGGTGGCAGATTTGGCGCTCAGCATCAAGAGGTCAAGCAAGCAGGTCAAAAGCAGCAACTCTTTCTTTGGACTGTTTTATGTTTGGGCTGCCTGTGGACGTGCCACCTTTCTCCTTAGTTAATCCTTCCAGAAAATTCCTTTAGAGTTCTGCCCAGTGGTATATCTCTTGGTGGATTCGAGTTCCAGTCAAGTTACAATATCTAAATAATAACTGAAAGAGATCAAGCGTGGCAATAGTTACGTACAAAAATATTCTTCAAGTAAAAAACTCACTCATTACATAATAGTGATAAACCAATGAAAATGGTTCAATTCATCAAGGAAATATTATTGGGACCAGCAAGATGACTCCCCAAGATGACTCAGCAGATAAGCGTGCCTGTTGTACAAGTATGATAACCTGAGTTTGAGCCCCAGAACCTACATTGCAGTGGAAGGAGAGAACCAACCCCACAAAGTGCTCTCTGACAGGCACACATGTACCATAGACTGCACATGTCCAGATGTACACAAAATAATAAATTTTTAAAAATTTAAAAGAACATTCTTAAAAGAGAGGACTTAATTATAAATATATATGTGACCCACTTAACACTAAAATATAGTAGGAAAAGTGAAAGGAAGAATGCTATAACAATAATAAAAGGAGACATCAACATATTACTTTCAAACATGAAGTGATCATCCAACAAGAAAATTGATAGCTTTGAACAACACTATAGACCACATGGACCTAATATAGATATCATATTCTTCTCAAGAGTACTCTGAACATTCCCCAGAGGGGTCAGACGTTGGAGCAAAAAGTAAATGTTGAGTTAAATTAAAAACTGTTTAAATTAAAACTTTTAATATCCAGATATCTTCTCTAGCCACGATAATATGAAACCAGAAATAAAGAACAGGAGTGACACTGAACTCACAAGTATGTGGAAATTAAATAGGTTTCTGAGCAGCAAATGAGTCAAAGAGAAATGAAAAGAGAATCAAATCATCCTGATATCAATGAAAATGGTAATGTAATACATAAAAACTAATGGGATGGAGCAAAAACAGTTTTAGAGAAGTTATAGTGATAAATGCTTAGAGTAAAAAAAAATAAAGACTGTAACTTATAATTAAAAGAACAAAAAAGAACAAATGACAATGACAATAAAAAAGAATGTCCTAATATATAAACATGAAGTAGAGAATATAAAAGCAAAAACAATGAAAATATCAGTGAAATGGAAAGTTGTTTTTCTGCAAAAGTAAAATGAACACATTTTTAACAAAAAATAAGATAACACTCCAAGAAAATTAGAAATGAAAGAAGAGTCATTACCAGTGATACTCCAGAAATATGAAGGATCCCAAGAGACAATTATGAAAAATTCAGTGGCATGTAGGATAGCTTAGGAGAAATGGATAAAGTCCTGGAACATAGAATCTACAATGACTAAATCATGAAAAAATAAAGAATCTGAACAGATTTATAGTAAGGATATTGAGCCAGTAATCAAAACCATTATCAAAAAAAAGAAAAAAGAAAGTGTCCAGGACCCTTTGACACTGCTGGTGGATTCTACCATACTTCTTAAACGGCATTAATATCTTTGCTTCTCAAATTCTTATCAAAAGGTCTGAAGAGAAAGGACATTTAAGACTTATTTTATGGATTCACCATTCCCCCAATGCTGAAGTTGGTCAGTGGTCTGAAGTCCATTTCCTGACGATAAATACTAATAAAAAATTCTAGGAAATGGAATTCAAAATCACTCAAAAAGAATCACACACCGTGGCAAGTGGGATTTATGCATATAATATGAGGTCTATTCAAGATACAAATCAATAAGTGTAATAGCATTTTATAAACAGAAAAATCATATGATCATCTCAAAAGATGTTGAAAAAAGCATGTAACAGAATCCAACATCATTTCATACTAAAATCTCTCAATAAATTTGGTATTAGGAAGAATGAAGCTAATCATTTTGTATTAGGTTATATTTGGTATGCACAGCTAGCATAATGCCCAATTGTAAATATTGAAAATTTCATCTTTGTGATAGACAAAATGATGCTTACTGCTTCTGTTCAACATTGTAATGGAAGCTTTGGTTAAAACAAGAAAGAAAGAAAATTTTGAAAAATACAAACAAGAAAGAAAGATATATAGTTGTCTGCAGAAGATATATCTTAGAAAACTTGATAAACTGATCAATAAACTTGGTAAAGTTTCAGGATATAGAAATCAACATACAAAATCATAACTTAATATACAATAACAATGAACTACCCAAAACACAATTCTGTAATATAGCTTCATTTACAACAGCATCAAAATAAATTTCAAAAGGAAGTAGCAAATCTTTATATGAAAATCATATGACATTGGCAAAAGAAAGAGAAGATAACAAACAGAAAGATAGCTTGGGTTCACAGACTGATTGTTACCCAAATTAACTTACAGATTACATATAGTTTCCATAAAAATTCTAGTGCTCAATTTCATAAAAAATGGCACAAACAGCTCTAAAGCTAAAAAACTACACTGAGATTTCAAAGCAACTCAAATCAAAATAAGCAAAGTGGAAGATATTGCATCCCTGACTTCAAACCATGCTGCAAAACTATGGTAACCAAGACATTACTGGCACAAAATATAGACGCACAAACAGTAGAACCAAATAATTCAGTAAATCCGTGCATTTATCAGTGATTGAATTTCAGTAAAGATGCCAAAGACTCATAATGTAAAAAGGGTAATTGCCTAAAGTAAAATAGTGCTTGAATAATGTGTTATTCAAACTAAAAATGCAATTGAAACTGAACTGAAATTAAGTAATTCGGGAAGATGACTTAATAACTAAAGCATTTGCTGTGCAAATATGAAAGCCTTAATCTAGATCTCCAGATCATATATAAATGCTGAGTCGATGTGGTGGCCCACTTGTAATTTCAGCACATTGAGAGACAGAGGAAACTTTATCCCTACCCAGAACTGTGAATAGTTCGGTTCAGCAAAAGATCCTGCGTCAATATAAAACTAGGAGACTGATCATGTAGAACTCTTGGCATCAGTTTTGGACCTCCATTGCACATAAACACACATACACATCTACTCATAAGTACACATGTGCCCACACATATGGACTTACATGCATACAAATATATACTCACACCACACACACACACACACACACACACACACACACACACACACACAGAAAATGAAATCAATTGAAAATGCACTAAAGACTTAAAAGTAATAGTTGAGACTACAAAACAGCTAGAAGAAAACACAGGAAAGTTTTTATAATTGGTCATGGCAGTGTCTATTTATATATGATCCCAAAAGATAAGGAACAAAACAAAGATAGACAAATGATAGACAAAATGTAAAACAGTGCACAAAATGGGGGAAATTTTTAAAAGACCGTACATAAAGTGAAGAATCAATATTTAAATATGCAAGGATTTTAGCTGTAAGAAAACAACTTGATGTGAAAATGGACTGAGGATTCACGTAGGCAAGGTTCAGAAGAGACATGCAAATAGCCAACAGGAACATGGACTTTTGCTGAACCCTGCTGTCTTGGAGAGGCAAGTCAAAACCACAATGAAATATCACTGCAGAATGTCAGAGAGACATCTGTTCTGGTCTGCTCATTGCAACATTATGTACACACAACAGCTGACACCTACCATCAGCCTAAATGCCTAGCAACAAATAAGGCAAATGTGCATACATATATAGAATGTGGATGAAACAAGAAAACATGTTAAGTGACCAGAAAGAATTATTAAATGTGGTCTAACTACTAGACAAGTCTAACATGCATGTGGAATGTGAAGATGTGGAACTAAGTATAGAGGAGAATAGCATGGTGGTTTTCAGAAGACAGGAGGGGGAAAACTGGATGAAAAGATACAGGGTTTCCATTGTGCAACATGAACAGGTACAACTGGACAGTATGGTATTTCTAGTTAATGTATTATTTGAAAATTAGTAAGAATTTTCTGCTCCAAATGCTAAGGAACTATTTTGGACTAAAAAGAACTAAAGTCTAGCACTAAAAAGATATGAACTAAAGTATATGTGATTCTGAGTATAATTATTTTTCTATAAAGGTCTTCATTAGATTAATTGATTAAAATTCTTTTTTCTGTTAAGGTCATCACTAGATCAATTAATTGAACTTGACTATGTTTTAAATTTAGAGACAAAAATGTATTATTACCAATTTTTTATTGTGATCTTATAGGAAAATGCTTTCATGTTTTGGACGTACACACTGCAGTATTAAAAGATAATGGATTATCAAGCAACATTCTCAAATGATTGAGAAAAATGTATTTGAAAAGCTCTTGCAAGTTTCCAGAACTTTTTAATTATTTCAAGATTTCCTTAAAAACATTTAATTGTAAATCAATGCTGTGAAATAAGCTTTCAACTTTAGTTCATTGATTTTAACTCTATTACTTATTTTAATTTATTAAAATGATATAATTATTATAAAATCATTTTAAGATGTTTCTTTTCTTTCCCATTATACAGGATTATTGGCCTAGGGAATATATATTTAGAGATCGTGATTTATGGGAGCAGATTCTGAAAGACATAGCAGAAGAGACTTCATTCTCTGCAATTTTTACTACTCTCTGCAACAATGTTCCTCGAACATTTGAAGCATTCATCACCATTGAGTCAAGAATAAAGGAATGCTCACTTCTTTTCCATGATCATGCCTCCAAAATATTCGAAAGTAGCATGATTTCCAAGACAAGTAAGGTTTATTTTTACGTGTTAAGTAATGGACCACTATGGAGTGTGTGTGTGTGTGTGTGTGTGTGTGTGTGTGTGTCTGCTGCCTCGTAACAAATAAAACATGAAAACATAGAATTCTTTTTTGGAACATTTTTATTAAGAATTTTTCATGTACAAATAAAATGAGTGTATGTCCTCATCTCATCATTATGTCCTCTCCTTCTTTACCCCACTTGTCCCCCACCCTCTCCTCTCTTCACCAATCCAGCCATGCCCTTCCTGCCCTCGTGTTGTGCATGCATGGAGCACAGATTTCCCTTCCTTCAGAGTACCTGTATTAGTAAGGGACCAGGTCTCTGTGGCTCTTCTAGTGACTCCTCTAGTAAGCAAACTCACAGGTGGGCAAGTTCCCCTTCTTTTGTCCAGCACATGCCCCAGAGATTCTGTCTGAGAGCAGTTGTTTCTACTGAGATCCTCACTGGTCCATGGGAGAATTTTATGTCATTGTGTAGTGTCTGGGCCCATGAACCAACAGGAACCCGAATCTACAAAGGTCAAATCTGAAGTGGGAGTGGTAGGAATTAAAAGTTTCAGGCTTTGGGTCAGAGGGGGCCTCGGATGTCCCTTATCATCAAAGCCAACTTTATTGTAACATACATGGGTTTTATAATCAGGAAGCAGGGCCAAATTCAGGAAACATCAAAGAAGAGCAGGACCAAATTTTTTACAGGATTATGTAAAGCATATGCATTCTAGTTAACAAAGAGAAGTCAGGAGTGACATCTAACTGTTGTGGGACCAGACATCATGTCACCAGGTAGAGTAAATAGGCATGTTACCTTGTTGCTAGAAGAGAATGGACAGTGTATGCCCCAAAAAAGTTACCTGGTGCACTAACATATCTTTAGATAAGCAGGAAAGAACTGATGGGGGGAGGAACAGCCCAGCCAGTTTCTTGGAGAAACAAAAGCATTCCAAACCACCTGGGAGTTTTCTTAACTTCCAAGGGGGGAAGTGTCAGACAAGAGGCAAACTCAACCGCCCAAGGGAGGAGTTACTCAAGGGCCCCATTTGGTTGCTAGTGTATCATCCAGAGAGCAGGCTTCTAGGCCTAGCAACACCCACAGTGTAGATCTGGTGGAAATAAATCTCACTACAGTAAGCTCCAGAATGCAGCAGCCCTGTCCTGACTAGAGTGTCCTGCCAGCAGTATATCTCCCCGTTTTAGGCTCTTAAAATCTTACCAGCCTTTTTTTGCTAGGTTCCCCAAGCCTTGGGATGGGGAGAGATTTTGATGACCTAATTAGGATTGAGCATTCTAGGGTCCCAGATATTATGCACTCTGGTCATTTGTGGTTCTCTGCCTCACTAATGTTCCATTGTAGCAGAGTGTATTTGGTTGAGTGCTGAGAGCTATTTTATCAAAGGGTATAATAACAAGTGTTTAAATGATAGCTGTCAAGTTTTTATTGTTAACACTAAGACATCTGTACCTGTCTGGTGTCTATTTTCTCCTCTTTCATTTGGTCATTTGTCATTTGGTCATGTTTACAGTTCCAGGTATGTGTTCCCTGTGAGTATGTGTGGGGAGGAGGGGAAGGTTTAAAATGCATTCAGAGTGTAATTGGTTACCCACAGATCTAAACTTACACTATCGATTCACTGGATTCTTCTTACCAGAGTTAGTATAGTTTGCGGCATTCATGGCTGGGTGAGTCTGTTGATAACTAACTCTCCCAGTGGTCAAGGCACTTGCTTTTTTTTTTCCTCTCCTACTCCTTACAATATCTTATCTATCCCCTTTCTTATTTATCCTTTAAGACTTTTCTTCTGTAATTGTCTTATTCATCTACTTGTCTGTCTTCCTCCACCACCCCCCAGATTATGTTCCTTTGTAGTTTGTGGATGTTAGAAAAGTTTCCATTTGAATATGTCATTCTGAGGGTTTGAAGGTAGGATCCACTTATAAGAAAGAACATATGGAGCCTGCTTTTCTGTGTCTGGGATACTTTGCTCAGTTTAATTTCCTCTAACTCCATTTACCAGCAACTTTCATTAATTTGGCTAAATAGAATTCCATTGGGGATATGTACATTTTCCTTTGCCATTCTTCTACTGTTGGCCATTCTTCTAAACTGATTCCAAATATAAACTATCTTAAAACAAAATCTTTAAAATGCTTCAGTCTTTAAACATGATTGAATATTTTTAGGTAGCCCTAACCATTAAGTTTCAGAGGAAGTGTTACTGAAATGAATATAAAACAGTTATGAACCTTGTTAAACTTTAATGGAAATAGCAAACAAACTACTAGGAATTCAGGGAGGCAAGGTCACCAATTGATGTTATAAGAAACAAGAAGCCAGAAAGGGCCCAGGAAGAAACCAAGTCTAGGTTAGCTTATATTCAGCATTCAGAATGAAAAAAAAAATGAATAACTGAGAATTGCATCCTCCAGAAATGATAAATTTTCCCTCTTAAAACTTTTTTCTTATCTAGTTATATTGATTAATATTTCTAGAATAATTTTAAATGCTAATGGTAGCTGTTGTCTTATGTGTAAAATTCTTGTGTAAAACCCTTAAGCATGATGATATTGGTTATAATTATAAAGCCTTTCTGTGTATTAAATAAATTTGATTGGTTCCACTATTTAGACTTTTTTCAAATTCTGAGAATGTGCTTAAGCACATGTCAAATTCATGATTTAAAATGTTCATGTTTAATTTTTGGATATCAAAATCTTGTAATTTTAAAATATGCATTCTTTTTTCTCTCCCACATTTTATTTTTTCTCAGTCATACAAGCTCAATAGGTTCCCTCTCCCATCTCTCCCCCCTTCTCTCCCTCCCACCTCTCCTTCCCATTTCCCCCCTTGCAGTCTCTCCACTTTTCCTCTTCCTTTCACCTCTCCTCCTTTTCTCCCCCTCTCCCAGTAAAATATGCATTCTTATATACTGAATATATGAGTACATTTGTTTTGCACACAGATTATGTATGGGTACAAAAACTATATATATATATATATATATATATATATATATATATATATTATAAGACATGTAGCTTTTCTACATACATATATATATAAATACATTATTTTTTGTTCAGAATATAAGCAAAACAAAGCATATACATCTCCTCACCTTCTATTTACCTTAAAAATAATTATATGTATATATGTGTATGTGTATACACACACACATTCTCATTGTCTTCAAAATATGAATGTCAGAGTGAACTCTGACTCTATGGTTAGGTTATCTAATATCTAACTTAAGACTCACAGAATCTTTCACTTGGCACCATAACTGCATTTCATTATTGATGTGGGAACAGTCTTTCCTCTGTTCGTCAAATATCCATCCCTTTTAGGTTACCAAATGATTCAGGAATAGTCTCGCCAAATGTTACAGGAATAACTGTCCCAATGTTACAGGATTCTTGTGTTCTGGAGTGGAAGATTGAAACCAGAACACATGTAGAGGATTAAGGTAAAGTTTATTAGAGGAGAGAAAGGCTGCAATTCACGGATTCCAGATGTGGAGTGCTATGAAGGGCTAAAGCACCCTGGAGAACTCATGGAATCCATGAGGGGCAGGCAGCTAGACATAGACTCATGGCACTCCGAGGGCCATGAGGGGCTAGAGCACCCCAGAGAACTCAAGGACCCCAGGCATGGAATCCATGAGAAACAAGGAACAAGAAATGGACTCATGATACTTGGGCAGGTGCCAGAGAACTATGGAATCCATGAGAGGCATGGAGCTAGAAAGAACTCATGGCACAAGTTCCATGAGGGGTTAGGGATTCAAAGAAGGCTGCCAGGGTCAGGCATATTTATATACTAGGCAGCATAGGGAAATTGGCATTTTTTTCATTGGTTAGCTCTCATTGGGGCCCAACTCAGTTGTTCTTGGGCCCATGTGGGCTAGAGATCAAGTTGTTTGTTGGATGTGGAGAGCTCATCTCCATAATCCTTTCATAGGGAAATTGACCTTCTTATCTCTGGTAGGACTGGAGTCAGTTCCTCAGCAGGGGTGTTCCTTCAGTGCCTCAGACCAGAGTCACGGCCTCGAGATCAGAGCTCCCCTGGACCAGATAGAGAACAGAACACACACAACTCTCTAGGCCGAGTGAATTCTGAACCCATTTACTGAAACTTTTGTGACAGCTTTTATACAGAAATTTTTGGGGTAAAGAATGTTGCACCTACAAATAGACATATAATTTCCTAGTCAGCAAAAGTCACCTTCAGGGTGGACATTTTTTCAAGAACCTAACCCATTGCTTGAGGTTAAAGGCACTTAACAGAAACATTCTCCAGTATTTCCAAACCTAGCTAATCTATAATGCTTTATGGGACCAAGCCCACATAATTGTCATTTTTTTAACAGAGACTGTATTTTTTAAAATACACAGAGGAGGAATGAGCTCCTTTTTATTTCAACAATTAACTATAGGAGTGCCCAACACCCCCCCCTAAGTCCCAGAGTGAGCTTTTGCTGTTGTCCTGTCCAGGTTGGTCCTCTCAGTCAGGTGGGTTGACATGGGCACCAGACATGGCAGCAGGTTCTAGCTTGGGAAGTTGCATGCAGCTCATGCAGTCTCTGCAATCCAAGCTTGAATACATCTCTAAGGGGGCCATGGCTTGGATATACAAGGGCCATAAGCACCTGTAGCGTGGTCCTGTTGATGGAGCATTACTGAGAGATGTGCTGAAGGAGAAACACTTAAGCCACATAATTATTAAAAGATTAATTCCTTCTATGATAGCATCCATCTATCCTTTAATAGTAAGTTGCTAATGTCATCCTATGAGAAATTACAGAAGTATAATGCCATCAGTTGTAGATGACCCATCTGTGAACCTTGCATTCTCCAAACCTGTACTCCATCCCGTCAGGCCCCATATCGCCAAGGGTGTCTCTTTTGGGACGGAGGTGATCATTGGTGGGAGTGCACTCGAATAGTCCATCTCTGTGATTTCTCATAAGAGTGCTGTTTGGGATAGGGAAGACATGGCCCCCTTTGCTTCCGATATGGATTCTCCCAGTTTGGATTGCAAACCATCTCCAGGGGCAGTCTTGGCATCTAGACTTTCTGGGATGATGATCTCTTCCTTGGCCTTCAGCCGGGGTAAGAGGGTATCACAGTTCCTTTTAAGGTTCAAGTGAACTGATAGCATAGTCTTATACTTCTGGAATTTCTGAGTTAGCACATAGGTGGGAAATTTACCCACCTATTGTTTTAAGACTCTTGAAGTTATTCTCTAATTTCTTTAAAATCAGTGCACACATTCTGGCTAACAAGTCTATTTATTGTGAGTGACTAGACATAAAATCTCTATTTAGAATTTGACTTAAAGTTGAAAAGCAGACTTCTTCCCTAGATCAGAGAGCAGGAAGCTATTCCCCCAAAAAACCTAAGAGCACGTAAAAGGCACTCCTAATTCCCAGAAGAATTCCTCCTGCCAGAGACACAACTTAAATTACCTGAGGAATTCTTAGCACCTATCCATGGGCATTATCATGACATTCCAAGAAATTCCTAGCACCTGCCCATGGGGTTACTGTGACCTTCCCCAGGGAACAGACTTTAGGCCTGAACTGGGAAGAAACACCAAGGCCTGACAATTCCCATATTTTTCCTTATTTCTCTTAAATAAAGCCATGTCTTTATCCCAAAAGATGTTTCTTTGAATCCATCTTTTCTAAACTGAGACATATTCTACCAGATTGGTTGGATAAAGATGCGGCACTTCAGCAGTGGGGGATGATCTTCAGGAATTTCAGAGACCTTAGAGACCCATCCCAGCATAACTGCTCTAATCCTGTCTTATTATGAAACAGACAAATTTAAGTGGTTGAGATGTTTGAAAACTGTCAACTTGTTCAGTAGTGAGAGACTGAGATAAAACTTTAGATGCAAAAATACTACAGCCATGTTAGGTAGAGTTTTATTTTGAAAAGCAAAGAAAGTTGACATGGGTTTCAGTTATTCATTAAGGGTGTGTTTAGTATTGCTTATCAGAATAGTTAGTATATCTTATTGAATAGTTTTGTATATAATTTCTTTAAATTATCTAAAATAGTCTTCATTGCAAGAGGATGTATTTTAGGTAACCTGCTAATTCTCTTTTTTAAAGGTTCACATGGAAAATTGGAAAAATATAAGGCATTTCTAAAGGATCAGTATAAACAGAAGATAATGGTATGATGTTTATATTTTTATCAACCATCATTGATTGTTGCCAAATCCCCACTGGGCCATCCAGGGGGAAGAGGGGAAATGGCAGGAGCCTCATGGGCATGAGGCAAATGGGTGAGCTGGTGACAGGGTCACCACTCAGATCCCGGGAGTCAGGGGAGAAGCAGCAGGCAGAGTACAAGTTGGCTGCAGACTCAGCTTTATTCAGGAAGTATTTGGGCTTATATAGGGTTGGGGTTCAATCAGCTGTGGCCATCCCTCCACTCAGGGGGAGGGGGAGAACAGCCACCAATCATTTAGCTGTTTACTAGGTGTCCAGGTTAGATGGCTGCTTCCCATTGGTTGTTCATCCTTCCTTCCCATTGATTGTCCATCACTCCTCCTCCTGTATGGTTCCTCTGTTGGGACATGTCTGGGGCATGTGCGAACTTGTTCAGGCTTGTCTGTAGCCAGACCTCCTGGATTCGGGAGCCCAGGCAAGGGCCTCCCTGAATCTATAGTGCCACATTTCACCCTTTTATTTATTTATAAATATTTTAGTGGGACCATGATAGCTGGGGCAACCCCGAGCCTCTTCAGCTGTGCAGAATATAAGTGACTGTGCCTGTCTTACGTTGGACACCACGCTCATGTGGAGCCTTACCCGTCATTGATTACCAGTCATGAGACCATCACAGAGAAGGAATCATGGTCCCAAAGGGAACTCGAGTATGTGACAGATAAAAGGAGGTTGTTGTCAGGGCAGGAGCAGGCGGAGGGACTGTGGGCGGCACAGACACAGAAATGATCCAGAAGAGCTGGTGAGACACAAATCAAAACCTAACAATTGTAAATTATTAAGGCATGGCTTCAATGGAGGACAGCCAGGCTTACAATAGGCCTTTGGTGGCCTTTAGGAATGTCCGAGGCCTGAATGTATGCCCTGAGGACCTTGAAAGCAAGCTTTGTTATTTTGAGAATATATGAAAAAAAAAACCTGTAAGAAAACTTGTATGAAAGAAAACTCATAATCTATTAGAAAAACAATTGTGATCATTATAAACATAAGTAGTTAAGGCCTTCGATGTTATCAAAATTATTTGTTCTTATTTTTAAGTATGCATACATGTGTTTAAAAATGGCATGCCAAAATTTTAATATTAGCACACAATACAAATGAAAAAAAAATTGAAGTGGCCACAGACACAAGACACACAACATGTAAACACAGAACATATAAACATACAAGTACATGAACAATATTTTACCAGCAACTGTACAATTTACCAGCAACTGTCTTAAAATTACCCTTGAAAGCTATATCAAAGGCAGATTAACATTTAGGAAAACCTTATTTAAAGCAAGATTTCATATTAGTTAAGTCCAGCAGCTTAGCTTAATTATAAAAAAACATCTAGCAAGGAAAAGCATACTTATCCATAGTCCAGTTCCCACAATTTCTCTGGTAGGATCCAAGGTGCTAAAACCGCAGCCTCATTCCAAAATTCCTCCAGACCAGCAGTCTTAAACTTGAGGCCTCTAGTATCTAAGAGAGATTTAAAGACATGTATTGGGAGACAGTATCATCTGAAGCAGAAAATACAGCCAGGAAAGAGGGGGAGTCAAGAGCTACAGGAAGAACAGGAGAAGAGAAGGGGATGTCGGCAGGGGGTGGAATGCTCCCCCCCACAGACCTGTGAGCCCTCTGCAGAGTCCTCAACCAGAGAGGGGGAGGGAAGGAATCCTGAAGAAAAACAAAGGACTAATTTTGGGTTCTCTCCACAAGTTACAATTAATCACTTCCTTAGTGGAGGATCCTTTAAGGCTTGCTACAATGCCTAGTAGGATGGGAACAAAGGAGGCAGGAGGCATACGGCCTTCCTGGACTTCCCTCTTATGGGCCAGGAAGAGCACTCCCATCTAACTCTCTGGGTCCCAGACATTTTCTGGGGAAATCCAAGGAGCTAAGATTAAAGCTTCCTCCCAAAAATCTTCTAAGTCCTTCGGCGTCACTTTGATCCTATGTCAGTCTAGTGGAGCCTTAAGGGCAGTCAGCTGGGATGCCTTCTGATGGGATGGTAAATTACCCATTATGGAGAGGAAAGGTTCCCTAATGGAGCAGAGATGACTAGGAGGTGAGCCGACAATGTGAAAAAGTGCAGAAAATAAAAAGCAACAACTAGAACTAAGGTCAAAGTGAAAACAACTCCTAAAAGGGTAACCAACATTCAAGGAGAGACCTAGTGCAGGACAACGCAGAGGTGTTTTGAATCTAAGCATCCTATGCTTAGTGAGGGACTTCAGGGGTTCGTTACTCCCCCTGGCCATATACCCCTGGTCAGGCAGATTCAAAATAATCCACCTGGGCTCCGAGTTCTGAGGGGACCAATTTCTCATGTGAACTCTCTGGGAAAAGCCTTAATTTAGAGGGGCTCTTTGATCATGGGGAAATCAAATGAGCGACTACGTTCCTAACCTTAAGAGGAGCTCCTTCCTTGATCATCAGCAAATCAAGCAAGCAATTGTGTTCCTAAAGACAAACAGGGAAAGGGGAAGAGGAGGGGGCCACCTGCTCACCTTCAGGTGCCATAAGCACATGGAACACAAACCAAAGGGGCCACTCACTGAACTTTACCGGAGTGGGTGTCTCATCTACACTGAAGACAGCACCACCCCACGTTGGAATGCCAGATGTTGCCGAATCCCCACTGGGTCAGCTGGGGGGAAGAGGAAAAATAGCAGGGGCCATGTGGGCTTGAGGCAAATGAGCAAGTTGGTGACGGGGTCACCACCCAGATGCAGCCGGGAGTCAGGCGAGAAGCAGCAGGCAGAGGATGAATTGGCTGCAGACTCAGCTTTACTCAGGAAGTGTTTGGGCTTATATAGGGTCAGGGGTCCTATCAGATGTTGCCATCTCTCTGCTCAGGGGAAGGGGGAAAGCAGCCATCAATCATTTAGCTGTTTACTAGGTGTGCAGATCAGATGGCTGCTTCTTATTGGTTGTTCATCCCTCCTTCCCATTGGTTGTCTATCACTCCTCCGCCTGTATGGTTCCTCTATTGGGACATGTCTGGGGCATGTATGAACTTGTTCAGGCTTGTCTGTAGCCAGACCTCCTGGATTTGGGAGCCCAGGCAAGGGCCTCCCTGCATCGATAGTGCCACAATTGATAACATTTTATAATTTTTTCATCTCTTGCTATGTAGCAATTTTATTGACTGGATGTAACATTTTTTTGTTTATAGCACTTGTATTTTTGCTATGTTGGGGCTTGAACCCAGGGCCTTATATTTGCTTGGCAAGCACTCTACCACTGATCTACACACTTAGTCTAGCAATTCTATTGAAAATCCATGAACTTCTCTTTTTACATTCAGTATTAGAACACTGATGTTAGAGCATGACATCACTATAAGATATTTGTAGACTTCAAACTGTTCAGATAATTTTTCTTGTTTATTTAATAATTTAAAGTATATTTAATATCTTAAAGACCCATATCCATCCTTACCATTTAGGAAAATATTTTTATTTAGTCCATTTAAAAATAAATGTTCTTAGGTTTTTATTCAAAAATATAACAGGTTTTGAATTGTGGACCACATTCTAAATTTGCATAATGCTGATTCTATAAAGATGTCACCACTCTTCCGCCCACCTCATCCAAAATTATTTTTGTGTAATTTTCTTTTGGTCTTTATTCCTCATTTTAAATGCTAAAGTAGATGTTTTAGAAAATAACAGGAAACAGACCAGTGTTAATAAAGATTGTTATGTTCTAGCATAGGTAAAGCACACTCATTCTCTTTGCTCTTTTACTTTTCTATTTTATAGAAAGATTGGGTTAAATTATATTTTAATTCAATAAGCAAATTATTTCTATTATCATTTAATCTTTTAACAGATTCCATTAATAAATATTCTTATAAATCACGATCATGTATTAAATGTGTTTCACAAAAGGGAAAGAGTCCTTTTACTAGATACGTAGGATTCACAAAGCAGCTGTAAATAGACTTTCAAATAAAAATTCTATTTATCCATGGTGAAAGTATAAAATTCCAAAAATAGAAGCAATTGGAGAAAATCTATGAAAATCCATGTTTTTGAATATGTATTGCTAGGTGACTCTTTAGCACTAACATATTTGTAACAATAGTTTGTGATTAATACCTTACCAACCCCTTGCAACATTGAATATTTTCTCTCTTGATGTTTGCAAACTTGCTTGGCAAAATTTTTATATTTTGCAGATTTTTCCATAATAAAATTTTATTTTATTTTATTTTATTTTATTTTAATTTTAAGATGAACTGTTTTTTTTTTATTTCAGCTCATACAAACTTATTAGGTACACCAGTTCCCTCCCTTCCTCCTCCTCCCCCCGTACCCCCTGTTCCCCCTCCCCACCCCTCTCCTTCTCCATCCCCTAGTGCCTCCTGCCCCAATTCCCAAAGAGTCCTTTCTTGTGCATGTCTGATTTTCCTCTGGGCCCTCCTCTCCGATGACGTACAAGGACCCAGTGGCCTTTCCCTGAACCCTTTCCCGTGTTCCCCTTAGGTATAGGAACACTGCTGTGGCTGCCAATCCTTTACTTCCAAGGCTCTTGGTGCCTTTAGCAGATGCTAGACTTTCTGAGGTCAACAGTGTGTTGGACAATGTGCAGGGCATGCAAAGTCCAATTATGATTGCTTCAGCCCTAACTAGTATGGAGTATCTTACATATCATTGCTCCTCCCATTCGTTTGCTCTTACACTCTTACCGCTCCCTCTTCCACAAATTTCCCTGAGCTTCAAGATGGGGAGAGACTAAGCTGGCCTAGTTCTAGGTGGTTGATATAGAGTCTCTGAAGTTCTGGATTGTGGTTTGTTGATTTTCTTTTGCAGTTTTGCTGCTCCTGCAATGCCCTTCACTCCATCCTGGTGGGCATTGTATGTTACCCCCTGGCCAGAGACAAAAAGCTGTTAGAGTCTTGTGATAAAAGCACATTCAAAAGTAGATGTAATAAAAGTGGGAAACCATACTAAGGGAGGGGTCTATCACCCATTTGCAGAATGGTTACTTTTTATCTGCCAGACTATATGCCCTCCTCTTCTGGTGAGATCACACCCCCTCAGTAGTAAATGATCAGGAACAAAAGTCTGTGAACTTAATCAGATGTCTCATTACTTCTTTGTCTTATTACTCCTTGGTGGAGGCCTATTTTCCCTGCTGTAACATGGTCCCTTCTCTCCTTGTTTCTGGTGTGGCCCTCCTACCCCATCCCTCCTGTTCATAATCCTTGCAATTACTGTCTCTAGGTGAGCTGGGTGGGTTTGGTACTAGGAGCCACCTACTAGGGAGTACATACGGTGCTTAATTTTCTGGGTCTGGGATACTTCACTTAATATAATTGCTTCTAATGACATCCATTTCCCGGCAAATTCCAGTAATTAATCATTTTTGATGGCTGAGTAGTACTCCATTGTATAGATGTACCACGGTTTCCTTATCCACTCGTCAACTGTTGGACATTTGGGCTGATTCCATGACTTTGCTATTGTAAACAGTGCTGCTATGAACATGATCGTGCTTATGCTATCGAGGTGAACCTCTGCTGTATGGGGGGTTATTCCCAAAAGTGGAATAGCAGGGTCATATGGCATTTCAATCTTTAATTTCTTTAAGAATCTCCAGACGGCTCGCCAGAGTGGCTGTATGAGCCTGCACTCCCACCAGCAATATAGGAGAGTTCCCCTCTCTCCACATCCTCTCCAGCATTTGTTGTTGTTTGTATTGTGGATTTTTGCCATCCTGACCGGGGTGAGATGATATCTCAGGGAAGTTTTGATTTGCATTTCCCTGATGGCTAAGGAAGTGGAGCGTTTTTTAAGATATTTGTTAGACATTTTAATTTCATCCCTGGTAAAGTTTCTTTTAAGTTCCAGGGCCCATTTTTTAATTGGGCCATTGGATTCCTTGGTGTTTAGTTTTCTAAGTTCTTTGTGCACTCTGGATAGCAGAGTTCTATCAGATGTCTGATTAGTGAAGATTTTCTCCCATTCTGTGGGTTGCCTTTGAGCTCGTGTTATAATCTCTTTATATGAACAGAAGCTCTTTAATTTCACAAGATCCCAACTGTTGAGAGTTGGTAGCAGTGACTGTGCCATTGGATGTCTGTTTAGGAACTGTTGGCCTAGCCCAATCAGCTCGAGGGAGTTCCCTATCCTTTCAACTATGGTTTTTATAGTCTCTGGCCTGATATCAAGGTCCTTGATCCATTTGGAATTAAGTCTTGTACATGGTGACAAGTACGGGTCCAGCTTTAATCTTCTGCATGTGGAGATCCAGTTTTGCCAGCACCATTTGTTGAAGATGCTGTTCTTTTTCCATTGGATTCTTTGGGCCCCTTTGTCAAAGACCAAATGGCTGTATTTTTGTGGGCTTATATCTGGGTCTTCAATCCTTATCCATTGATCTGTGTGTCTATTTTTGAGCCAGTACCAGGCTGTCTTTATAACTATGGATTTGTAGTATAGACTAAGGTTTGGTATGGTAATACCTCCAGCTGTGTTTTTGTTACTCAGGATTGTTTTTGCTATCCTGGGTCTTTTGTGCCTCCATATGAACTTTGAGATTGTTTGGTCAACTTCTTTGAAGAATTGCTTTGGGATTTTGATTGGTATAGCATTGAATCTGTATATTGCCGTTGCTAGGATGGTCATTTTCACAATGTTGATTCTGCCAATCCAGGAACAAGGGAGGTCTTTCCACCTTCTGGTGTCTTCTGCTATTTCTTTCTTTAGGGTTTTAAAGTTTTCATTGTAAAGGTCTTTTACCTCCTTAGTTAGGTTTATACCAAGGTATTTCATTTTTTTAGGGGTTCTAGTAAATGGGATTGTTTCTCTCAAGGCTTTTTCACTTCTTTCATTCTGGGCATATAGGAAGGCCTCTGATTTTTGCACATTTATTTTGTATCCTGCCACCCTGCTGAACTTCTCAATTAGTTCCAGGAGCTTCCTGGTGGAGTTTTTGGGATCCCTCAGGTATAAGATCATGTCATCTGCAAATAGGGATAGCATGACTTCTTCCTTGCCTATTTGAATCTCTCTTATGTCCCTTTCTTGTCTTATGGCTTCAGCTAAGACTTCAAGTACAATATTGAATAGAAGTGGTGAGAGTGGACAGCCTTGTCTAGTTCCTGATCGAAGTTAGAATGCTTCCAATTGTTCCCCATTGAATATAATCCTTGCTGTGGGCTTGTTGTATACAGCTTTTATTATATTGATAAAGGTTCCTTCCATTCCCACTGTCTCTAGCGTTTGATCATAAAAGGCTGTTGGATCTTGTCAAAAGCTTTTTCTGCATCTATTGAGAGTATCATGTGGTCTTGGACTTTGGACTGGTTTACATGATGAATTACATTTATTGATTTGCATATGTTGAACCAACCTTGTGTGCCGGGGATGAAGCCTACTTGGTCCCCATGAATAATCTTTTTAATATGTTTTTGAATCCGATTTGCTAAGACTTTGTTGAGAATCTTTGTGTCTGTGTTCATCAGGGAGATCAGCCTATAGTTTTCTTTTTTAAGTGAATCTTTATTAGGTTTTGGGATTAAAACGATATTAGCTTCATAGAAGGAATTTGGTAGTGTTCCTTCCTTTGCTATTTGATGGAACAGTTTAAGGAGTATTGGTGTTATTAACTCCTTAAATGTCTGGTAGAACTCTGTGCTGAATCCATCTGGTCCAGAACATTTTTTGGTGGGAAGATTCGAGATTACTTCCTCAATTTCCTTATATGTTATAGGACTATTTAAATAATTCACAACTTCCTGATTCAATTTAGGTAAGTTGTGTTTACTTAGAAATTCATCCATCTCTTCTGTGTTGTCAAACTTCACAGAGTATAAGTTTTTGAAATATGATGTTATAATTCTCTGGATTTCTTGGGTATCAGTAGTGATAACTCCATGTTCATTTCTAATTTTGTTAATTTGGATTTTCTCTCTTTTGCTTTTGGTTAGTTTAGCTAGGGGTGTATCAATCTTAATGATTTTTTCAAAGAACCAGCTTTTTGACTGGTTGATTTTTTCTATCGTTTTCTTAGTCTCGATTTCAGATATTTCTCCCCTTATTTTGATAATCTCCTCTCTTCTACTACTTTTGGGATCAGATTGCTCAAGTTTCTCTAAAGCCTTAAGCTGCATCGTTAAGTTATTTATTTCTGATGTTTCCATTTTTTTGACGTAGGCATTAAGAGCTATGAACTTAAATCTTAGAACAGCTTTCATTGTGTCCCAGAGATTTTGGTAAGTTGTATTTTTGTTATCGTTCACTTTCAGGAAATCTTGAATTTCCTTTTTAATTTCTTCCTGAATCCAGTTCTCATTCACCATCATAGTGTTAAGTTTCCAAGAGTTAGTGTATTTTCTCTTGTTTGATGTGTTGTGGATGTCCAGCTTTAGGCCGTGGTGGTCTGATAAGGCACAGGTTAGAATTTCAACTTTTTTGTATATGTGTAGATTCATTTTGTGGCCCAATATGTGATCTATTTTGGAGAAAGTTCCGTGTGCTGCTGAGAAAAATGTGTATTCTTTGGTACGTGGGTGAAAAGTTCGATAGAGATCTGTAAGGTCCATTTCTTTCAGGGTTTGATTAAGTTCCAAAGTGTCTCTCTTAAGCTTTTGACCTGTTGATCTATCCCATGTTGAGAGGGCGGTGTTGAAGTCCCCAAGAATTATCATTTGTGGATTGATTTCTTGCTTTAGACGCTGTAGGGTTTTCTTAATGAATGTGGAGGGGCCCGTATTGGGTGCATATATGGTCAGTATTGTGAAGTCTTCCTGATGAATTGTACCTGTGACTAAAATGTAGTATCCATCCGTGTCTCTTATAATTTTCTTTGGTTTGAAATCCACTTTGTCTGATAGCATAATGGCTACCCCTGCCTGTTTTCTGCTTCCATTTGCTTGTAGAATTGTTGACCAGCCTTTTGTTTTTAGAGCGTGCCTATCTTTTGTGGTGAGATGGGTTTCCTGCAGGCAGCAGATTGATGGATTGTGATTTTTAATCCAAGTTTGTAATCTGTGTCTCTTGATCGGTGAATTAAGTCCATTAACATTTTGTGTTATAATGGAGAAACTATTAATTCCAGACATTTATTATGTTTAGTAGCTTTTATAAGTATATTGCTTTGCTTTTAATGGTGTTATATTTGCCTTCTTTTCTCCTGGATATTCCTTTTTTTTTCTTCTCGCTTGAGTATCATTTCTAGCATTTTTTGAAGGCCTGGTTTGGTGGACATGTATCCCTTCAAGCTGTCTTTGTGCTGGAAAATTTTTATTTCTCCCTCGATCATGACAGATAGTTTTGCAGGGTAAATCAGCCTAGGTTGACATTTTTGCTCATTCAATACTTGAAGTATTTCTCTCCAAGCTCTACTTGCTTTTACTGTTTCGACTGAGAAGTCATTTGTTATTTTAGTAGGTTTACCTTTAAAAGTGACTTGTTTTTTCTCCCTTGAAGCTCTCAGCACCAGTTCTTTATCTTGAATGTGGAGTGTTTTGACTATTATTTGCCTTGAGCTTCTATTTTGGTCGTATCTGTTTGGGGTGCGGAATGCCTCTTGTATATGGATGGGCCTCTCTTTTTTTAGATGAGGAAAGTTTTCCTTGATGATCGTTTGAAAATTTTTCTCAGGGGTGGTATTTTGAGATTCTTGCTCTGGTATTCCATGAATACGCATGTTAGGCTTCTTCAGGGTGTCCCATATCTCTTGGATATTTCTCTCAAGTATCTTTTTGGCTTTAACCTCTTCCATTGAGCTGGTTAGTACTCCCACTTTATCTACAAGGTCTGAAATTCTGTTTTCTGCTTCGTTAGTTCTGTTGATAAGACTCTCTGTGGCGTTCTGGGTTGAAGATAACTTGTCTTTTAGCTCAGTTTTAAATTCTGCTTGAGTTTATTTTAACTGCTGTATGCCACCTTTTGTTTCTTGCACTGTTTTTCTCAACTCCTCCAGATGTCTGTTGTGTTCCTCTTCAAAGCGATTGATTCGATTATGTAATTCCTCCCGGATTTCCTCTTTCATAGTATTGAACATGGTAATGATCATATTTTGAAAGACCTTATCCTGGGTGAGGCTTTCTTGGCCTTTTTCCGTGGGTTTGTTCTTGTTGGAGTCTAACATTATGGGATTAATTTCTTCAGTGGGAAATTTGTTTACTTGAGTGTTGCTTCTCATGGATTTGCACTTTGACTTTGGCATTGTCATTTTAACTCTTAAGATCTCTCAATTTCACTAAACTGAATTATTTGGCTTGGGGTCCTGGTGGGCGGACGCGGGGGGAGACTTACCTAGGGCGCGGGGTCAGGCCCGGCTGGACCACGCGCGCGCGCGTCCCGACCCGCAGAGCGGGGTGGGGTGTAAAGGGAGGATGGTCGCGTCGGCGTGGAGCTATTTAACGGGAGGGCAGCTGGGGCGGGGCCCGGGCGCAGGGGGAGGTCCTCCTCGTCCCTCGGCCCCCGCGCGGCTCCGGCTGGATGGTGGGAGTCGGAGCCGGGTCCCTGTGGGCTGACCTGGGGTCCTGGTGGGCGGGGCTCGAACGGGGACTTACCTAGGTCGGGGGGTGAGGCTCCGCTGGACCGCATGCGTGCGCGTCCCGACCGGCGGAGCGCTGTGGGGTGTAAAGGCAGTTCTAGGATTTTTTGAAGGCCTGGTTTCGTAGACATGTATCCCTTCAAGTTGTCTTTGTGCTGGAAAACTTTTCTTTCTCCCTCAATCATGACAGATAGTTTTGCCGGGTGTATCAGTCTGGGTTGGCATTTTTGCTCATTTAATATTTGAAGTATGTCTCTCCAAGCACTCCTTGCTTTTAAGGTTCCAGTGAGTAGTCATTTGTTATTCTAATAGGTTTACCTTTAAAAGTGAGTTGATTTTTTTCTCTTGAAGCTCTCAGCACCTTTTCTTTGTCTTGAATGTGAAGTGTTTTGACTATTATTTGCCGTCGCGATTTTCTATTTTGGTCATATCTGTTTGGAGTGTGAAATGCCTCTTGTATTTGGATAGGACTCTCATTCTTTAGTTGTGGGAAGTTTTCATTTATGATGAGTTGAAATATTTCCTCCGGTGCGGTATTTTGGAATTCTTGTTCTGGTATTCCATGAATGTGCATGTTAGGCTTCTTCAGGGTGTCCCATATCTCTTGAATGTTCCTCTCCAGTATCTTTTTGGCTTTAACAATCTCTTCCATTGAGCTGGTTAATTCTCCCACTTTGTCTTCAAGATCTGAAATTCTATTTCCTGCCTCATTTGTTCTGCTGATAAGACTCTCTGTTGAATTTTGGGTTGAAGATAACTTGTCTTTTAGTTCAATTTTAAACTCTGCCTGAGACTGTTTTAACTGCTCTGTACCTATTTTTGTTTCTTGAACTGTTTTTCTTAACTCCTCCAAGTGCCTGTTGTGTTCCTGTTCGAAGTGGTTGATACAGTTGTTTAAATCTTCTCGGATTTCCTCTTTCATGGTATTAATCATGGTAATGATCATACTCTGAAAGTCATTATGTTGGGTCTGGCTTTCATGGCTATTTTCTGTGGATTTGTTCTGGTCAGAATCCCTCATTATGGGATTGATTCTTTCAGCAGGAGATTGTTCTTCTTGGGTTTTGTTTCTCGTGGATCTGCAATTTGACTTGTACTTTGTTGTTTTGTTTTTTAGGACCTTTCAGTTTCTGTGTGTTTTTCACCGAATCCACTTAGTTGGTATTGTTACACTTGCCAGTTATTACTAGTGCTTGCCTTGGATGTTTGTGTATTGTTATAGTTATATCCTAGATGAGGCTACTAGGCTGTTAGTATGTCAGTTAAGTCAGATTATGTTACCAGGGGTGAATATTAATTTGGTAGTGCACTTTTACGATTTAGTATCTTGGTGAAATGTGGGGGTGAGTGGTATACTCCCTGGAGTTGTATGTTGTGGGGTGGCTGTATGAGAAAGTTGATCTACAGCATTGATACTTTAAAGGATCAATAAGGTGAAAAGAAAAAGTTTACTTATCTTTGGGTTGGATGAGAAGAAACTCGCCCAGGTGATATAATGATGGTAGTGGAGTCCAGATGTATGGGCTGTGTTCCCTTTGTTCCTTAGAATTTTGCTTGAGTTTCCTTTGGGCTCTATTGAATTCTGAGTAGCAGTGTGTCTTCCGTGGACCACGTGCGTAGGTCCCCGGTGGGCCAGAGAGGCAGAGGGTCTGATGTTGATGGCAGAATTCTTCACCTGCGACCTGGGAAGGTTGGCGTGGAGGGGGGCGGGGCCCTGGGGGCAAAGCCAGGGGCCGCACGCCCTGGTGCTGCTGGATGGGCGGTTCCTCGGTAGGGGGCAGGGCGGGGGCTGGGCTCTCTCTCTCTCACTCACCTTGGGCAGCAGGCGGCAGGCGGGGGGCGGGGCGGCGAGGAGGGGGCTGGGGTCGTCTGGGCTGCGGCGCAGGCCAAGCTGGAGTCGGCCTGGGTGCTCGCCGCCGGGTCGCGTGGGGCTCCGGGGTGGTAGGGCAGGTTATCTCTCTTTTTTCCTTTCTGCTAAAGCTAGGGCATAAGAATAGGAGTGGTGATAGTGGGTAGCTTTGTATCCTTCCTAATCTAATGGGGAATACTTCAAATTTTTTCCCCATTTAGAATAATGTTTGCCTTAGACATAGTATACATAGCCTTTACCATGTAGAGATCTGTTACCTCCATTCCTACTTTCCCCAGAGCTGTTATCTTGAACAGATGTTGAATTTTTTTCAAAAGTCTTTTCTGCATCTGTTGAGATGATCATATGGCTTTTGTCTTTGAGTCTTTCATATGTGGAATTACATTTATTAATGTACATATGTTAAGCCATTCTTTTATTTCTGTAGTGAACCTAACTTGATCATGGTATATGCCCTTTTTGCTGTATCTTCAGATTTTGGTTTGCAAGTATTTTATCAAGGATTTCTGCAGTTGTGTTCATTAGTGAGATTGGCCTTTAATTCCATTTTTTAGTGTTTCTTTGTTTGGCTTTGGAATCAGAGTAATACAGATTTGTAGAAAGAGTTTTGGAGTATTCCTTCCTTTGTATTTTGTGAAATAATTTAAGCAATAGTGGTGTTAGTTCTATGAACTTCTGGTAGAATTACGTACTGAATTCATCCATAATCTGGGCTTTTATTAGTTGAGAGATTTGCAATACTTTTTTCATTTCATTACTTGCTAAAGGTCTCCTTAAGTTATTTATTTCAGGGGGCTGGAGAGGTGGCTCAGGGGTTAAGCCTCTGCCTTGCAAGCAGAAGGTCCTGAATTCGGATCCTAGACCCCAGGTATAGACGCCGGGCGGAAGCGGGGGCGGCCTGCGTTTCTGGTCCTGGTAGGGCGGAGCCTGTGAATCCCGGAGCAGAGTAAACGAGGATGGAGGCGGTCCATGGGTGTTCCCGAATTCACCTGTGGTTCTACACACATGCACACACGCACGCACACACAATTGAATACATAATAATAATAATAAAATTATTTATTTCATCTTAATTCAACTTTAGTAGATAAAATGTGTTTAAAAATTTATTCATTTCTTTTAGATGTCCAATTTAGTAGAGTATAATTTTTTTCTTTTATTTGATCATAAATTTTTAGTATGTACTTATGATTCTCTGAGTTTCTCCTTTATATGTTTTTCTAGCTTATTTTTGTTATATTTTATTCTAAAATCCATATTTGCTTAAGATGCAAAGCAATTAATTTACTGGGCAAAGTAGAGATCTATCAGTCTACATAAACTATTAATAAAGTTGCATTTTATTGACAGAAAACTGGTAATTTTTTTCTCTCAAATTTTTTACTAATCATACAAGCTCAATAGCTACTCCCATCTTTTCCCTCCTTCCTCCCTCCCCAGTTGGCCCCACTTGCACTCTCTCCCCTTTCTCCCTTCCTTTCACCCCGCCTCCCTCCTCCTCTCTAACTGCCTCCCCCTTCCTCCCTCCCATCCCCCCAAACATCCTTTTGTGTGAATGCCAAACCTCCCTCTGAGTTCTCCACCCTAGTGAGGGTGCAGGACTGTGGCATAGCCAGGAGCCCCTTCTTGGGCTCCCTGTTAGTATGGGAACTCTATTATGACTGATAATCCCTTGCCTCTAAGGATCCTACTGCCTGGAGCCTTCTCCCCTGCGTCCATACTAGGTTGGCGGGGGGGTTGTTGACATGTCAGCCATTGTGCAAGTCAGGCGAAGTCTAATTCTGGCTGCTGCAGCCCTATCTTGTGTGGAGTATCTTGCATATTTTAGTCCTCCCCATCTTTAGGCTCTTACAATCTTGCCGCCCCCTTTTTAGCTTATTTTTAAGAGTTGTTGTGCTTTTTAAAAAAATATGTGTTACTTCGGTCTGGGTTGATATCTTAGGGATTAAATTCTTTCTCTCAATCAAAAGGACCAGCTGGCAGACACAAATAGTAGTGACCTGCACTTCTGTTCCTGGAAGTTAGAGCCTGAGAAACTCCAGAGAAAAAGAACTAAGAGGTAGAACAATCCAGAATGATTACAGAACTCACCCTTGGACCTCTTTAGGCATGTAAACTCAAGTGCCTTCTTAAACATACACAAGTATATACACACACAAGCATGCAAATATAAATAAATAAAATGTTACTCTTAATTCAAATGTATTTTTCAATATATATTTCCATGTATACATAATTTTCAATAATTGTCCTACACTTATGTTTTATGAATTTTTTGTCACATGTTCTTTTGTATTAGTTTTAAGGTTTAGAAAATTTATTTCTTGGGATTCCAAGATGACTGAATGGGTAAAGATGCTTGTCACACACGCCTGAAGACCTGAGTTTAATACTTAGGAACCTACAAATTAGAAAGAAAAACTATGACCAAAAGTTGTCCTTCAGCCTGCACATGCATGCATGACACATATGTGACATCTACACACCATGTAACTAAAATTTTTAAAATTTAATTCTTTGATTCTTGTGATATTTATTTAGGTATAATACATAGAATGTAAGCATCTGATTTTAAGCTTATTAATTTGTACGGTTTTTCTCCATTTAAGTTGTACACATTCATTGTTACTTTCCTAGTTATCAGAAATTTACATTAATAATGTCACTGAGATTGTTTTTCATCATGCTACAAAAAGAATATTACTTATTGGTTTATAGGAAATTACTGCCATATCAGTCAACAATATAAGGAATTTCTCATGCCATCTCTTGAATCAACATTAAATAAATGGCTATTAGTATTTTAATATTAAAGAGTGATTGAGAAAGACAGCCAATGTTGAATGCATATGTGTACCCTCAAAAATGTGTACAAACATGAACATGTACAGAAGCCACAAAAATACAAAAACAATATTAGGTAAAAGCTACCAGATGTTATAAATACTTATGTAATTATCTTTGAGCTTAAAAATATACAAAAGACTCTTTTTAATGTATGTATATGTAAAAGTATTCTTATTGGAAAAGAATTGATGTAAACCAAAAAATATTGTCATAACTATTTCAAAGAATAATATAGGAACAGAATTAGATATCATAATAAAGGGGAATCTATATTTTTTATTTTATTATGTATAAACTCTGTATCTTACTTTTAAACTATAGTACTAAGCACATCCTAAGATGCCAATAACCAGTTTTAGGTTGTGGGGAACACTGGAATACTAGCAATTAGTTATTAATTTTTATTAAAAAGAAGTTTTAAACTTATGGCTGTTGGGATTTTTGCATGTATATGTGTACATAATATGCATGTATGTGTGTATATATGTTCTCATATGTGTGGGTGCACATATTGCAGGTGCATATGCACATGTGTACTCATATATATGAAGACCCAGGGAAACAATGGTGTCTTCCTTAATCACTCTATATTTTCTGAAGCAGTGTGTTCTGCTGAACCTGAAGCTCACATTTTGCCTAGTTTATAGCCAATTTGTTCTGGGGATACACAAGGGATTGCAGATTGCTGGCACTCTCAGTTGATCATGAAGGTTCTGGGGAGCTGAGCTCCACAGAGTCCTAGCAAATGTTTTAGTCTCTGAGCCATCATCTCTAGATTGTTGAACTTTATAGTAACTTTTCATGATCTATTAAAATTACTTTAGTCATATCTTTATCAATTGTTACTGAATACAAATGTTTTGTTGGAATTTTTTTTTGGCCAGGATTCTAACATCTAAAGTGCCTTTAGAGTTTTAAATATTTTCTTTCAAATGTTTTTCAGTTTTCAGATGAAATTGAGGCAAAGAATGTAGAGGTATGTAAACTTTCTCTTGTGCCAGATTATGTGTAAGATGCATTATACGGGATCAAAAGATTGTTACTAACAATATAGATGTAAATAAATATAGATTGGTAGGGAAGAGAGTTGGTAACAAACACGGAAGCTTGCTGTTTCTATATAGTGTGGATGACTCTTCTCAAGACACAGAGCTCTCATCTATGGTTATGGTCTAAAAGAACAGAGTCTGTTGAATAGTGACAGCTTGTGCTGTAGACACTGGCTGAGATTATCTGTGGGAACCAGGAAATTCAGAGAAACTTAATTGGGAAATAAAGTGTTATGTTAACTAGATGTAGATTAAGTCAATATATTATTTATTAGTTTTTCCAAATTACATGGACTCCTTTACTGCAAAATTAACCTGAAGTTCTTTATTTTTGCATTCATTTTTTTTTGCCTTTTGATCAAGTACATGCTTCCCACAGAGTCCTTGAGGATATCACAGTCTTGCATTGACTGGACCTCTCAACTGAGTAATTTTTTTCTGCATTTAGGAAATGAAACACACTAAGAAGAAATTCTTAATTCTTTACATATATTCCAGTTAAATTTTTTGATTATTTTATTATATGCCAACACACATTCTGAAATATGAATCTGTTTTGTTTTTTAATTTGGTTCATGCATATACAAAGCTTTTTAACTTCACAGAAACAAAATATGTGAAAATTTTTCTTAGGAGAGATATTTAAGGCTTGCTTAATATAGCAACATGAAATTACATAATCATACTGGGTGAATAACAGTCAATGTCTGTCTTCTATACTCATATGAAACCTCTAGATTAGGAAGAATGAAGTGATTTCTGTTAAACAGAATTTTTGCTTTTTTTTCCTCTAGGGTTGCAGCTTCTCAGGATTCAACCCACAAGAAGTTACTCAACTACCTAGACATTTGGATGCTAAACAAATTTTTCTTTTCATTTTAAAATCCCGCAACCTTGAGGTACATAATCATTTTTATTACATAACAGCTTTGAAAATCAGATTTAATGAATCATATGTTTATTTAAAACTCTTTAAGAGTTAGATATTGAACAAAATTTGATTTTTTAACTGTAATTTTCATAGTAAAGGACATTGATGTCTAAACACAAGTTACCAAAAAAAAAGTGTAGAGAATGTATTAGTGTGTTCTTGTCTCTTGAGTTTGCAAATGTTGCTATCCACTGCTTGGGTGTAAGAGGTATTTTTTCTACTCTTACAGTCTCAGGACAGATTAACTTGTCATTTTTGTCCTAAATGTTTTTTGAAACCTCTTAGCAACAAGAATTTTGTGTATTCCTTTATTCCTAAAAGAGTCCCAGAGGATTCTTGTGTCATAACTCTGTAGCATAACCAAAGATGAAAAAGATCTCAGTGGCTAAAGTGGATAGTAATGTTAAATTTCTTATCATTCCCTCATTATTTATATCTTTTATAATGAAAAGTTAGCAAATTTTATTTACCATGGATAAATCCAAGTGCCTTAATACATTTGTATTGTATTTAATGACCTATGAAAAAGAATCGCTCCTACAGATTATACAACAATTTTTTGTTATGAAACTTTGCACAGTATAATTTTTATTGACTTGTGTTTGAAGAACAGGGTGGACTTTTATGAATATCTTTAAAACAAAGGTTGAATTCTGCTCAGTTTTGTAAGAAGTGACTACCAGGACTGCATGATATTATAAAAACTTCCACATAACAAAGTAAATTTTAGCAGAATAAAGAGACAACTTACAAGACTGATGGAAAATATTTACTAACTTAACATCTAAAAGGAGATTATTACCTAAAATCTCTAAAGAACTCCAAGAGGTAAAGAAAAGCCTACAAATCATCAGTCAATAAAGCAGCCAGTTCAGCAAACAGTTCTCAAAAGAAGAAATATAAATGACCAATAAATATCTGAAATAATACTAAAAGTCCTTAGCCATCAGGGAAATATAAATTAAAACTGCTTTGATATTCCATTCCATACTAATTTAGAATGACTGCTATAGAAAACAAATTATAAAAAAACATAGGGAAAGAACCATTACTTACTTTTAATAGCAATGTAAGTTAGTGCAGTCACTGTGAAAATTAGTATGAGTGTAAGTCACATAACCACAGATTTATGTGTCACACATTTTTATAGCAGTACTTTTCACAGCATCCAATATGTGGTATCAACCCAGATGCCTATTGACATATGAGTTATTAAAGAAAAGGTGGTATACATCTGCAGTATGATTTTATTCAGTTATAAAAATTAATTTATATTGTATTCAGGAAAATAGATGGAACTGAATGTTATCATTTTAAGTAAATAAATTAAGTAAATAAAGTAAATAAAGAAAAAAGCTTTCTATCTCTCATGTGTACTTCTCTCACATATGTACTTTCATATATGACATAAATGTAGGAAAGTGACTTTCAGGTAGAGAGAAATTTGATGGGAAGGGAAAGTGAGAACAGGAGAGAGCATTAGGAGAATGAAATGTAAAATATCTAGACATGTTTGAGGTAAGGAAAGAAACTAGTGGGATGGAAGAAGATGGATGGAGGAGGGTGATATATGTGGCAATGGATATAAGCAAGGATACATTGATAGAAATAAGCAAATATATGAAAATTTCATAATGAAACATTGTTTTGTACACCAACCTAAAAATAAACTAAGATTTCTGTGAATTAAAGCATATATCAATATACTGACTGTTTAAATTTCATAGTTTCTAGTAGTAATAGTAAATAATTTTAACTTAAGATACATTTGTCTTCAGTGAAAAATTAGAGAAGATATGGCATGTATTATACATTTTTGTGGTTTTGGTCTATTCTATACAAACCTTTCAATAGCTACTAGCCAGATAGGTTATTGAATAAATGACATGTAACTGGTAAAACTGATGATCTAAATTTTTACATTTTATTTCTTTTGATAAATTTATATACAAATGTAAAAGCTACCATAAGATTCATGTATCAATTATGTTTGGAATAAAATTAAATATCACATTTTATGGATCCTAAATACTGTTAGTATTTAAGAGATGCTGAGACTATAAAATGTTTATCATAGTTTTCAGATTTAGTAGCAAAATGCAAAATATTTCATTAATAATTTATCAATTGTATCTTGGTATATTTAAGTATATTTCTTTAAATTTATGTCATTAAGAATAATTTCCCATCCAATTTTTGGGTTTTTTTGTTCTTTGACATTTTTGTGTTAAATAAAATGAATTTATAGCATATTCACTCTTTGTTCCTTAAGCTCATCCCCCTCCTCCTGTCCAACTCCACACTTTCTCCTTTCCAGACAGTCTCCTTCCTAGTTTAATGTCTCTTTGTAGGTATGGCCCACTGAGTTTCATCTAGGATACCTGTAGTGGCCTGTGTCTGAATAATTGCTGGGGCAAGGATACTTATTAGTCCCCTTCTCTTGCCTGTTATTAATCTTCAGTAGTCTCCTAGAGAGGTATAGTTTCTCTTGAAACCATCTACCTTTCATTGTGAAATATTGATAGGCAAAATGTGCAGTTCATGTGGAAGAGGGTACATAACTATAGTGAGTTCAGCAGCACTGCCGTGACCAGAAGATTCTGTCTGGCAGCAACTCTCCTAGCACACTCTCCAAAGCAAATTTTGATCGGTTGTGGTTCTCTGCATTAAACACCTCCCATTGCAAAAGGATGCTTCTTGGTCAAGAGTTGAGAGCTTCTCTAGTTTGCGTATGACAGTAAGTGTTTAGGTGGCAGTCTGCTGTTAAGTATTTACAGTTAAAACTTACTAGTTTGTTCTCACTTCCATTAATTCTTGGCTTGGTTTACAGTACCAGGCATGAATTCCCTGGTGAAAAAAAAAAAAAGTGGCCCTTAAATTCAACCAGAAAGCAGTTGGTTGCTCCTATACCATATATGTTATTGTTACACCAATGGTCACCTCCTGCCAGAATGATTGTTTTTATAATTTGAAGCATTCACAGCTAGGTGAGAGGGTTGATTTCTTTTCTCTCCTGGCAACCTGCATAGTATCTTATGGTACTGGCCACCAAGGAGAAAGCTTACAGATGTGTTCCAAATTGTTTTCTCTTTGCCCTGTGGTGCATGCATATAATGTCTTCACTATAAGTTTCTGTAGGACAGCCAAGAGCAGTAAGAAATTCCAATACTGCTTTGGAGGTCTTTAAGACCTCTCTGGACAACAGCTCTTTGGGAGACACTGCACACTTGGCATTGAGAATTTTTGTTTAATCATCTGTGGATTCTACCAGGAGAATCTCAGGAGTTTCTGTTTCTCTTTTCTTACATGCTCTGTGTTCCCTCTTGTAAATTATATTTTTGGTTTCCACTGTATATTCTTATCTTTCTTGAGTTTCTAGGTAGTCTATGGGGGCATGCTGGAATGTCAGTCATTATGCAGGTCTGGTAAGGACAAGTCTCACTGCAGTGAGTTCCTAGTCCTATCTTGATCTTACGATCTCATAGCCCCCTCTTCTGCAAGGTTCCCAAAGCCTGAGGATGGGGAGCTATTAGGTTGGCCTGATTCTGGTATTCCTTGCTGAGGCATTGGTACTCTGCCTTATGGCTGCCATTGCTGTCCACATCACTGCTCTTCTGCTGCCCTAGGCTGTATCCTGTCAGGGTGTCGAGATCCTCTACCTCTATTCTAGGCTGAAAAGTTGTGTTCTTCCAATTTATGGTGACTAAAGCTGATGAGTAAAGGGAAATGCCTCTATCAGTGGGGCGGCCTGAAGAGAGACAATTTGGTATGTCACAGACGCCTAAACCCCCACAAGAGTAGATAAGCTAGAGGGAACCCTTGGGTCCAGAGAGGCATACAGGATGGTGGGAAGGAGTGGGAGGGATTGAAGGAGGAATGAGAGGGAGGGACCACGGAGAAAAGCAGGGATAAGTACTCAATATGTTTGTAAAAGTAGAAAAATAAAATACAAAAATTATATTTTTGTAGGTTTGTAATATAAGAAGTTTCTCTCTGGCTGGATATTACATCCTTAGTGATCTAATTTTTACTTTCCCATTCCCTCTGTGCACCACCCTTTATTTCCCTCCTCCTTTTAAACTTCCTCCCATTATTCTGCTTTCCATCTTCTTACTACTTGTGAAGGATCTACCCCCAACTCCAGATTTATGTTTCCTTTCCAATTTTCAGCTGTTATAAGTATTTCTATTTAATCCTATCTACCTGAAGATTTAGTGCTAGCTAGCATCAGCACATAAGGGAGAATATGCAACATTTTTCTTTGTATGTCTGGGATACCTCACCTGGTATATTTTTAATTCCATCCATTTACTGGATGGAATTTTTAATTCCATTCAGTGAATTTCATAATTTCATTTCTCTTGACATCTGAATAATATTCCATTGTGTGTATGTATCACATTTTCATTGTCTATTCATCCATTAATGTACATCTAGGCTGATTCCATTTCTTTGCTATGGTGAAGTTACAATGTACATGAATGTGCATGTCTCTTCGGGAAGATGTGAAGTCCTTTGGGAATATGTCCAGGAGTGATATAGCTGAATCAAATTTTCAGCTTTTTTTAAGGACCTTCCATACTGATTTCCAAAGTGGAAGCACCAGTTTTCACTCCCACCAAAAATGACTAAATACAGAGTCCCTTTTCCTACATTTTTAATAGCATTTATTATTACTTGTGTTTCTTATGTTAGCCATTCTAATTAGGATAAGGTGATATCTCAGAGTAGTTTTAATTTGTGGAACATTTATCAAAGTTTTATCTTTTTATTAACTTTTTTCTAAGCAAGTAAAACAGTGTCACTAGTGTATTTTAATACATGCATGACATCAGTACTTGCCGCACAATATTCTCCATTATACTTTTTTCATTGTTTATGCTTTAGAGTTTCATACATGAGTTTAGTGAAATTATGATATGCTTACATCTAAATACCCAATCTTATCTCCCTCTTTTTCCCACTACAAGTCTTTTTCCCTATCAGTCTCCCTTCTGCTTTCATGTATTTTCCTATGTGTGGCCCACTGAACTTCATCTTTATCTTAACTGTACCAAGGTCAGAAGAAAGCTTCCTCAGTCCCATTCTCCATGTAGTAGGAGCCTTGAACACTGATGACTAAGAGCACAGCCTTGACATTGGCAGGAGCAGATGGTATGCCTTGTGTAGAACAAAGTCTAGATCCTGATGGCATGTGCTAGACACATCAGTGGGTACATCATTGAGAAAAATGTCTTCCCTCCTCCCATCTAGCTTTAGCCCCTCAACAGTCTCCAGGGAGGTGTGAGACTTCTTGATATCTTTCCCATCCCATGTTGAACTGTTCATAGGCCAAATCCTGGACAGGTCTTGTGGAAGAACATAAGTTCAAAAATGCAACAGCCCTATCATGTGCAGAAGATAATGTCTGGTTATACCCCTCCCTCTTTGCTTTAGGCTTTTATAATCTTACCACTCCCTGTTCCTCAGTGTTTCCAGAGCCTTAGGGTGAGGGTGACTGAGATGTCCTAAATAGTCTGTAATCACTTATTTTCTACACTTTGGTCATTGTGATTTTCTGTAATAAACACCTTCCATTACAAAAGGAAGTTTCTAAGTTGAGTACTGAGTGTTCCTTCAATCTATATTTAAAATGACAAATGTTTAAAAGGCAGTTTGATATAGCGTATTTATGACTAAGCTTTAATAAATCATACCTCCAATTTAGGAACATGTCCTCCTATTTCATAGATTCTTTGTCTGGTTTACAATATAAGGAATATCATTCCTGCTGAAAAGTGGGCCTTAAATCCAGGAAGTTTCTGATTGCCCCCTTGATATTCATGCCACTATTTCCCTGATGGTCATCTCTTGTCAGGGTGGTTGCTATTATAGCTTACAGTTTCACAGGTTGATGAGACTGTTGGCTGCATTTCTCCCCCAGCAGTATGCATACTTTCTGATACTGTAAAAGTTAGCCAGCAAGGAGGAAGCTTCCAGACCTCTTCCAACTTTTTTTTTCTGTGTCCTATAATCAACATGTATGGTGTTTTCAGCAATAAGGTCTTACTCTAAGTTTCTGGAGGGAAACCAAGAGCAAAGACAAAAGCCTGTGTAATTGTAAGGACCTTTGAGACATGTCTGGCCAACAATTTCTTAGTAGGTTTCATATACATAGTACTTGGAATTTTGTTTAATTGCCTTGGCTTCTAATAGCAGTATTATAGGACATAGTTCATTATGTACTATCTTCTTTACTGTGTGTTTCCCCTTTTAGGATATGTCTTTTTGCAGGGAAGTTGAATGCTTTTTAGATATTTCTTAGATATTTGAATTTCTTCTTTTGTAAAATTTCTTTCTAGTTCCAAAGTCCGTATTTTAAATGGATTGTTAGCTTTCTTAAAGTTTTTAAAGTTTTTTTAAAAAGTTTAAAGTTTTTAAAATTATTTATTTATTTATTTATTTATTTATTTATTTATTTATTTATTTTTTCCACTCATACAAACTTGATAGGTACCCCATTCCCCTCCCTCCCTCCACCCCTTCCTGGATCCCCTTGTTCCCGCCTCCCTTTTCCCTTTCCTTCCCCCCCTCCCTTTCTCCCATTGTCCCTCCCCTACATCCTGGAGCATCCTTTAGTGTGCATGTCAAACTTTGATAATTATTCATTAAATATTCATTGAGCAGTTCTAGCATGGTTTTTATAAAAACATTTTATGAATATACTTAATATAATTTATTATAATTTGATATTCATGTATGTCTTTTTTCCTTGGGAAAAGTTGTTTAAAAACTGGAAAATTCACTTTCTCTCAGAAGATTCTATTACTCTCTTACATGACTGCTTTTGGTGGTGGTTTCTGCATAAGTTTAAGGTAAACATTTTTAAAGCTTTTTATATATTGGCTTAAAACATAATTGTTTTTTAGCAAAATAGCACTAATGCACAAATATCTTAGTCATTTCACACAAATAATTTTTTTAATGTCACACATGCTAAAAATCTTGTTTAAAGTTCTCTTTCACAGAAGTTAATACTTCAGTATGGACTTGAAAGATCTTGAGACCTTAGTATAGAGTTGTAACTTTATTTTATTATAATGGAAAAGCAAACAGAATGCTCAGAGCAAATCAGCAACATTGAAGGAGATTTTCAGATTGCATATCTAGACAAAGAGCAATTACTTGACTTAGATTTGTGGGGATTTGATGGAGTTTAAAAAGACAAAAGTTGTGCTATCTGGAAAATGTAAGAAAATAGAAATGGGTAGCACACCAGGCAGCATTTAACTTGAAGAACTACAATAATAATATTTTGGCAACATTCTTAGTGTTTTTTTAATTACTCTTAGAACTTGACTCCCAAAAATGGTGCAAAATGTGAGAAAATGAACAATTCTCACTCGTTCAACAAAAAGTCATATGACCTTTAAAGTCATAATGTATTTTTAGCTTATCATGCAAGATAGATTTCAAAGCAATTAATATTATCAAGGATAAAGAGCAGCTACTTAAAGTTTAAAAAGCAGTTAATTATTCAAGATGGCATAATCATCAAGTATTATTTGACAAATAAAATATTTTGAAACACATTTAATAAAATCTCTTAACATTTAAAGTAGAGACAGACATTTATATCAGTATAATTCAAGATTTTAGCACTTCACAGTCAGTAATTTGTAACATATATGGAAAATTATAAGTGATATAGAAGAATTGAACAAAACTGTCAAAATTTCACCTGCCATTTATGGAGTATTTTCCTGTCTTGTTGCATTTTATGTTATAACAGAGTACCACAGAACAGACAATTTATAATGAACTTAATGGCTCAAGTTCTACAAGCTGGGAATTCTAAGATCTAAGGGCAAATATGATCAAGGAGCTTCTTGATTGTCATCCCATTATAGAAGGCAAAAGAAAAAAAGTGATAGATACACAGAAAAAGAGAGGAAGTACAAGAAAGGAGAGGAATCTGTTCCCAAGACAACAGCAAGAATTCATACACTAAGGTGGTGCCTTCAGAATTCCAGGGCCCTCTCTTGTTCCCTACCTAGTATCACCACCCTGGAAAATCAATTTCCATAAATTAACTTCAGGACACATCCAAAACATAGCACCTTCCCAAAACAGTAGAATACATTTTTTGTTTATTTTTTTTTACCAATACATCTTGGTAAATATTTAACAAGATGAACTGTATTATGCATCCTGACAAATTTATAAAAATTGAAATCATAGAAACAAAGCATGTTTTCACAGAAAATGGTGACATATAAAAAAACCTCCAAATTTTTGAGAAATAACTACTATTAAAGTCAGGCATCTATAGAGAAATTAGGAGTTGATTTGAATATGGTGGAAATAAAGACATACTAAAATTATTAGAATATAAGTGGAATCATATTTAAAGAACATATAACATCAAAATGCCTACATGTAGAAGAAAAGGAGAAACTAGTCTAAAAATTACCGCAGGGGATTCTACTTTTACAAACTAAAAGAGAAGAACAAGCAAAGAGAATAATGGGAATAATAGTAGTGTAGAAGTTAATACAAGTAGATTCAGAAAACAAGGAAGAAAATGGAGAAAAGTCAATTAAATCAAGTGATGATTCTTTGAAAATTCTTCAAACAAGTAATACAAAGGAATTCAAAGTATATGCTTTCTGAAGAACCATAGTGGAAACAAAAACCTGAAAGCTTTACTTAATTGACTTATGCACCTAAGGCCAAAAAAGCGTAACCAGCCCCAAGAATAAATATGGTAAACTGCCATTTGTAGCAGTCTATCAGAGGTGTTCTCCTGCAGCAGAAATTATTACAAGATGAAGAAAGAAGAAACAGAATTTCTTTGTTGTCAGGCTGAAAGACAGTGAGCTTAACAAGCTCATGTCAGTTTATTTTCCAAGTGGGCATAAAATTTGACACTTCCTGTTGTTCATATATAAGGCTTTTTGTGATTCCTAAGCAACCAGTGGGGCAAACAAAAATGGAAATTATGAAATACCTTGAGACAAAAGACAAAAATATAAAAGATATCAGAATTTATTAAGATCAGAAATTAAAGTAAGGACAACACTTCTACTTTTACAGAAATGAATAATAAAAAGAAATAAAAGACAAGTACCTCAAATACCTGCCATACACACCTATCTTAAAGCAGATTCAGGGACTCGAGAGGTAACTCAGAGGTGAAGATTCTGTCTCACAAGAAGAAGATCCTGAGTTCGGATCCCAGGTCTCACCAGGCAGAAACAGCCGTGGCCTCCACTACCCTCCCTGATGGGCAAAGCCTGGGAAATCCCAGAGCAAAGCAATCCAGGATGATTCCTGAAGTCACTCTTGGTGGTCCTCCATAGGGATACACAGTGCCCTCTCTCTCTCTCTCTCTCTCTCTCTCTCTCTCTCTCTCTCTCTCTCTCTCTCTCACCACACACACACACACACACACACACACAAGAAATAAATAAAAAATTAAAGCATATTCAGTTCATCTTGGTGGGCATCAATATTATCATTCTCAGAAATATTAAAAAAAAGAGGAACCTTCTCTAGCTTGTCTTATATGTTAGGAAGCAGTGTCATTATACTAGATCTAAGAAAAGACATTACAAGAATAGAAAAATAAAAACTGTATAACAATGTCTCTTACTATGAATATGCAATCAAAACTCACAAAAATTACTCGCAAACCAAAACAGGAGCATATTAAAAAAGTTAAGCAGTTAAAAAAGATTAAACCATGGTTTAATCTGATGGATGTCTTGAAACCCCAAGCCCCAAAGAGCTAGATGTTTTCTTATCAAGGACACAGAAAACATACAAAGAAGGCACACTATTTTGCTGTGCTAATAGTCTGCTACCCAGATGTTAGATTGAATCAGACCAATCAAAGACATATTGTAGAACTTTGCATCTTGTGCAAACTTCTTTTCTCCTCTCCACAGATTTTAAGTGTAGATCATATAGTTAGATGAAGGCTTTAAACTAGGTGATATCAAAATACATTTTAAGTCTAAAATCCTATGTATTTTTAAGTTCCTGTCCATTTTTTATTTCTACTCATATTAAATTGGACAATTTTCATTTAAAATCTTTATTTGCACATATGCATATGTTCATGCACACTTATGTGAAAGTCAGAGCACTACATGTGGGAGTAGTTTCTCTCTTTCCACCATGTTCTCTGAATCAAATTCAGATTATCAAGTTTGGTGGCAAGTGCCTTTCCTTACTGAGCCATCTCATTGGCCCTGACAGTTTTGCATGTTGATTATCAAAAATTATTAAGGTTTGCATACGCTCCTATGATCTATGCCTTTTATGAGTATATGAATGTGAACTCTTTATTTCAGCTTGCACAATAGATTTAAATTCTAATTCATCTCATTTCTGAATGTAGTAAGAATTCAGGCTGCTACATTTGAATTTTACTATAATATTGCCATTTTTGCTTATAAAGTTTTCTTATAATATATTTATATTGTTTCCAGTTTAAGTGTCACATCACAATTTTATTTTATTAGGCTGTCTCATTCCAGAAACTGCTTTAATTTCACTTTGGATTATTGATATTGTAGAGTTTGATTTGCTATAGAACAAGGAAAGTAATTAAACCATCGATTATATTCTGTAACTCTTCAAATATTTGCATGCTGTATATCAGACTGTGCCAAGAACTTGAAATGCAAAGTTATACAACACGATCTTTGTTTTTTTGCAATTTCCCTACTCTTTTCTGATATTATATGTATTTTATATTTAATGTGCATCTGTAAGATGAAGAAAGTACATTTTAATACTCACCCAATGTAATGCAACTAATAAATTAACAGAGGCAGCATTCAAAATCAACTCTGCCTAAGGCCAAAAATCCATGATTCCTTTGATTATACCATTGTTCTGCCCTTTAAAAATAGATAAAATACTGATATTATACAAATAGCTTCCCCAAAATTGATTTCGTACACGTTTTTCTTTAAGCCTGACAGAAGAGATCAAGATTGTTTATTTGATAGAATTTCTGAAAGTTACGTAACACTTTTCTTGAGTGTACCTCTAAGTCGAAAAGATGCATTCTTTCAGGTAAGCCTAGAAACTAACAGATGTGTTCATTAAGTTAGAGTGAAATAAAATGAAAAAAAATTTACTTAAACATATATGAACCTATTTTGTTACTTTGAAAAAAATTATTTGGTGTAGAATAAATAATGGAAATATTTTAGAAGTTACTTTCTTAACATCACCACCATCATTCAGAATGTTGTACTTCCTTAAAGTTTTATAGAATCTCTTCAGTTCTATGAGCATTTCATCTGTCCTTTGAAAATTATTGACTTACTCTATGTATGTTCTTGTTTTTATCTAATCAGACTACAAATTTCTCATTTTTAATTTATTTTATAATTTTTGTAATTGTATTATAATTATAATTTTTGTAATTAGTTTTTATAATTATTTTGCTGAAATAATGAAACATTTGAGTGATTTTTAGTTGAAATGACTATATAACATAGTTTATATAGTAAGCAAAGTTACAACAGAATACAACAACTAAAACCCAAATTCTTTCCTTTTCTGTTTTTATGTTAACTAATAAATAAGGCTGATTAAAATAACCAACCTATTTAATGTAAAATTTTGGAATTTATTTTGTTGGTATATGTGTGAATGTGTGGGATGCATGTGTACATGTATGCCTGCACATGTGGAAAAAACTTGTGTGTACATGCATGTGGAAACCAAAGGTTGACTTCGCATTTCTTCCTTGATCACTCTCCATCTCATTTACTGAGGCAGAGTCTCTTACTGAACATGGAACTCACCAGTCCAACTAATCTAGCTAACCAGCTTACTCAAAGATTATGACTTCCTTTCCTACATGCTGGGACCAGTTTGCCACCCCCACACAGCGTTTGTATGGATGATGGTTCCAAACTCTGATCCTCACACTCGCACAGGAATTATTTTGGCATTTTTCCATCTTTATTTTTAATGTTGTATCATGAATATAGTGACTTTATAATATTTTCAACCCTTAGTCCCAAATCCCATTCTCCTTCCTTTTCCCCTTACAATGCTTTATCTCCTTTGTCAGAATCCCCCATATTTTAATCTTTTCACTTGTGTGGCCCACTGTGTTTCATCTAATCTGCGATGACTTATGCCTGACCTGATTCATGCTCCAGCAAACATCCTAGATCAGTGGATATACCATTGAGGAAAGCATCCTTTTTTACATTCCCATCAGTATTAGTACTCATCAGTCTCTCAGAGAGGTGTGGAGTGTCTTGAGATCATTCTGATGTTATGGTGAGGTGTTGATAAGACAGTTCCTGTGCAATTCTTGTGTAAGTGTACATATATGCCATGAAATCTTGTATATCATGTCCAGGAAATAATGTCTGGCCCACCACTTTTCCATTTCAGAATCTTACACTCTTACCACACCCTCTTCTTCAATGTTCCCTGGGCCTTGTGGTAAGGGTGGGTGAGGCTTATATGTCCTGTTTAGGGATAAACAGTCTATCGACCCTTATTTTCTGCAATTTGGCAAGTTGCACTTTTCAAGTACTTTAACTTTTGAGCCTTCTCACCAGTTCTTTAATTTAATATTTTTTAACATTAACATTCAGTATTTCAAACCACAATCGATATTCAAATATTTTATCCCTTCAGTAATTTGTAAATCAGATATATGTAAGGTATTTTGGAGTTTGTAAATGTTTTCATGCTTTAAGATCTAAAATAAAATGTCCTTAACAATGAAAATATTGGTAAGTCTATGTTCAAAACTTTGTCAAATATTTATGTTTAATCTTGATCTACCTCACACATTGTTTCAGTTACTCTGCATGGTTGCTAATAAATTCATGATAAAACAGCTTAAGGGAGCAAGGATTTTTATTTTGGCTTATTTTTTTATAGTCCAGTTACACTTCCTTTTCCAACTTGGTAAAGGAGCTTACACCAAAACCAAGAGAGAAGGGAACTTGGTCACACCAAATCCACAAGACTGCTGAGAAGAACAATCTTCACTTTCCAGACCAGCATGTTTGGCCAAGTATTAAGAAGAATGCTAACTTCCTTAACCAGTTCCCTCCATCTTCTTCACCTACCCAATAGCTTATTCCTACCCATCATGGTTTGGATCTTCCCCATCCATTAGACAATCTCTGCAGGCTTTCTCAGGGTTTAACTCTATTACCAATTCTTTACAGATATGACCAGAGTTCGAGTCATCAACCATCAAGTTGATACCTGTATCTAACTAATTAGATTACCTATTATATACTAACTAATTAAACAGCCATTAATACATGTGTAAAGTGTGATAGAGACTATAGTAAACTGAATAAGCAGAAAGTTTTTTGTCTGGAATTTAATAAATATCACTTAGATGATCTTGACTAGCTACTCAAACTTTCATGTTCATAGTTGGATCATTGACTAGATTCAGGATTCTTAAAATTTTGTCTCTGTTCTGAAAATATTCTGAAAGACAGGATTTTTGGTAATATTAGTGGCTAGAAATTTTGTAACTAAGCTCTTTAGAGATAACAAGAACATGTTACTCTTAGCATACATATATCTTGTCAATGTTTTTAAATATTTTAAATTTGTATTATTGAGAGTATGCCTGATCTACCTATCAAGCAGGCTTTAAACACGGGATTCTTCAAAAAATAGGAAATCTGCTTACTACAGACAAAAGGAAATGATACATTGCTTATTCCTGTTTAGTAGTTCTTTGTCTTACATTTATAGTTTAAATGTTCTTCCTTGGGACAGATGTGTCCTGTTATACTATTTTTTGCATTTATTTATATATTTATATGTATATAGACATACGTATGCTACAGTAGATGTGTTGATCAGAGATGCAACATACATGTGGCACATGCAGAGGTTAAACAACTATGGGAGGTGATTCTCTCCACTGTGTGACTTGGGGGCATTGAACTCAAGTCTTCAGGTTTGGCAGCAAATGCCTTTAACCACTGAATCATCTCACTTGCCTTGATGTGTCTTTTGATATATGATAGATCTCTCAAGTTGTAGTTTGACCTTTTCCAGGGGAAATCATTTAGTCAGAATCAAAGACTTGTCTAAGAATAAGCAAAATGTGTATACTTTAGTTATTAGAGCCTTTGGCCCATACCAAGTCCTCTGCTACTATGTTTGATAGCCAATCTATTATATTGACTCTGCACATATTGTCTTTACTCTCCAACTGCTTATTTTTAAGGTGGGGCTTCATAATTTATTGGCCAGTTTCCATTGTTTAGCTTGATTCATCTGATTTGTCTCACCTAAGAAAGAGAAATTTAATAGTTAAGGGTGAAAATGCTATCTTCAGATCCCACTAGTAAGCAGAAACTAATGATGTCACACGATGATATTCCTTCACAAATTTTCTGTACATTTTGACACTTGCTCTTTTAACCCGAAAGTGTCATGAATATAAAAAAATTTAAGAAGTTCTCTTTATTCACTTTGTTCAATACTTTAACTATTAATATAATTTTATGTAACACCCATATAATATATTTGTGATGAATATGTTTATGGGTCATACTTTAGTACATTATGGAGTTCTCTCGTTTCAGATATCAACACTTCACCACGTCCCTGCTACTAGTTCTATTTGATTAGGTAACATATGGTTTCCTACTGCAGCTATAACACATCATACAAAGCATTTTAAATTTATCTTTCTTGAAAATCTTTCTTGTACAAACAAAATGTGTTTATTTTATTGCTCCAATTCCTCCCTCCCACCCCCTTTTCTCCTACTCTTTCTCTACCCTTCCCTCTCTCTCACTCCTCCCCTTCCCTCTTCAATCCATCCATGTCCCATCTACTCTCTTGTCTCTGCATGTGGGGATCACATATAGAGCTCCCTTTGGGTGCTTGTGTCAGTGAGTCAGACATATGCTGTAGAATATGTGGCTCTTCAGTGGGGCGGTTTCTCTTCCCTTGTCCAATACCTGCTTCAGATACATTTTCTGAGTACAATCATTCTTTTGAGATCTTTGTTAGTCTTTGGAGGAATATTAATGTGCTAGCCATCATGTAGATCTGGTGTTAGTTCTAATTGCAGTGAGCTCCTGGATACAGAACCCCTATTGTGGCTGGAGTGTATTGGTTACAAGTATACCACCCCACTTTTAGGTTTTTACAATCTTACCATCCCCTCTTCTGAAAAGTTTCCTGAACATTTATGTGGGGAAAGATTTTGATAACCTGATTAGGGCTGAGTATTCCAAGTTCCCTGATATTCTGCACTCTTGGCCATTTGTGGTTTTCTGCCTCACTAGTCCTCCATGATAATAGGGTGGGTCTTGGTTGAGCTCTGAGAGCTTTTCTTATATTGCCTTGTAGTTCGCGGATGTTATAGAAGTTTCCCTATAACATGACAAGGGTCAGTGAAATAATGGCTAGTCAAACTCTGCCTTTCTTACTAGTCTCATCCTTTATTCTCGTGTTGAGTTGGAATAAATGATGACATATTGACTTAATTTTCAACTTTTTGACCATGTCCCTCAAGTATAGTTACAAAGAAGCAATAAAATTTCTAAAGGCAAGCTGTGAAGAAAAAAAGGGGGGCACATTAATTAAATTTATAGTTTGGAAACATAAAGAATAAAATTGAGCTAATATGACTTCTTTTGGCAGGTGTATCCTGATTGTTTAGTACAAGCTATCTACATCACATTCCAGGAAGCATTTCCAGAGTCTAGTAACATTTTTAATGATGAATTTAAACATGAGCTAGGAGATACCATTTATCTTTGGATGTCAGGTATGAATATGTCATTAAGAATTGATTACTTTTGGCTTCTAGAATCTTTAGATTGCAATATTTTGCTCCAACCAAAATGCTTATGACTCTTTGTCTTACAAACATTTCAATATTGATGCTTATGTTTTAAAATAATGATAATTACTCTATTTTGAAATATTCATTATTAAAATTAGTTACTAACTTTCTGAGTCAAATAATTCTGTGATAGAATTATAGAAATTTGATTGATGCAGAAATTAACTTTTCTCTGTATATGTATATGTGTGTATATATATATATATATATACATACTATATGTGGTAGATGAGTAGCTTAATCTGCTATGAGGTGCAGGAAATTTCCCTACAAATATGTTACAGACTAAATTTTGTCTCCCCCCTCAAAAAATAATTGTATACTGAAGTAAACCCTTGCTTCTTTGCATTCACCTTTGGTCAGTACACTAAGAGTCTTCTCTGTTTAAGACTGAAAATAGTCTTTATAGTATTTCAATTCTGTCTATTGTGATGTTCAATGATATTTAGAGGAGAAAGTTAGATGTCCCATTTAGAGTTAAGCATTCCACAGTCATCTATCTCTTCCATCTGCTCTTTATTGCAGAAAGAACGTTTGGGAATGAAGGCTGAGAGTTGCAGTAGTAGTAGGTTCTCCCTTAGAGTTTATAACCTGCTATCCTTGGGTTCTCAGTGTGGTTTGCAGTTAACAAGCATGAGTTCTCTCTTGTGTTGTGCCCTTAAATCCGGTAGGAACGTGGCAGGTTATTCCATGACATTAATGCTACTATTACACTGATGGGAATATCTTGTCTGTCTGATTCTTATATATCTTGCAGAATTTATAGCTGGATAAAACTGCTGATGGCTTTTCATCCCCCATCAACTAGCATAATACCTTCTTTACTGTACAACCTAGGCAGTAAGGAGGAAACTTCCAAAACAATTCTAGTTTGATTTCTTCATGTCCTGTGACTGAAGTGTATATCTTCAGCAATAAGGTCTTACCATCAGATTCTAGTGAGTAACCAAGAGAAAGATCAATAGCCTGTATTGTTTGGGGGCCTTTGAGACCTCCCTGACTAGTAACTAAAATGGAATTACACCACACTTGAGAGTGCTTTATTTAATGACATATTATTTCTGTGATGTACATATTGAAACAGTTTCTGCTATCCCTTTTCTCTTATTAAATGTTTTAATGTGACAGTATTTGGAGGTAGAGCCTTTGAAGAAATAATTGAGGTTTTTTTATTATTTATTCAACTGTGCACATGTGCATGCGCGTGTGTGTCTGTGTGTGTCTGTGTATGTGTAGAACCACGGACGAACCCGTGAACCACCATGGATGCCTCCACCTCCTTCTGCCCTGGGATTCACAGGCTCCGCCCTACCAGGACCAGAAGCGCAGGCCGCCCCCGCTCTGCCTGGCGTCTATACGTGGGATCTGGGATCCGAACTCAGGACCTTCTGCCTGCAAGGCAGAGGCTTAACCCCTGAGCCACCTCTCCAGCCCCATAATTGAGGTTTAATATGGCTGATCATGTGGGTGAACTTATGAAAAGATAGAGAGAAGATCATCTAGTTATCACTATTGTAGTCAGCTTTTTTTATTTTAACCTCTACACATGAGGAAAAAACACATAGTTTTGATTTGTATTTCTCTGAGAACTAATGTCATTGAGTATTTTTAATGTTTCTGTTGAACATTTATATTTCTTATTTAAAGAAGTGTTATTCAAAGAACCTATAAAAAAGGGAAGGAAAAAACCAATAAGGAAGAGAGCCAATAAACCTATAGGTAGGAAGACAGTACATCAAAGTACTTTGTTGGTAGCTGTTATTATACCCATAGAATAGGCATTTACAGTGGAAACCTTTGGGCCTAAAGCTAGATTAGTGAAGGGAAATGCACATATCAGTGGGGTGGCCTGAAGAAAGATAACTTGATATACCATAAGGCCTGAACACCCACAGAGTAGATAGGACAGAGTGAACTCTGGGGATAATAGAACATACCGACGGAAGGGTGGGAGAGACTGGGAGAGACTGGTGAAGGGAAGGAAGAGAATGGAACTGGAATTAACACCCAATATGTTTGTAAAAGTAGAAAAATTAAAAAAGGTCAACTTATCATACACAAAACAAGAAGTGTTATTCAGAATATTTACCAGTTTACAACTGAACTATAGTTTTTTTGGTTTTTTTTGAGATTCTTATAGAATCATTAGTTAAATGAAATAACAAATATTGTCTCCTGCTCAACATTAGTTATTATATGCAAAAAATTTTATTATATATTCTTATTATATGTATAAAAAGTTCTTATAATATGCAAAAATTGAGTTTGATGCATTTCCTCTCATCAGTTTGTGCTTTGGTTTTTCTTTCCTTTGAGAAAATACTCTAAAAAACTCTTACCTACGCCATGGTCCTAAAGTTTCTTCTGTGTTTTCTTCTATTAGTTTCACAGTTTGGGTTCTTACATTTAGGTGTGCATCATTTTGAATTGTTTTTTGTGAAGAGTAAGAGGCAAGAATCAAGTTTCATTCTCCTGCATATCAATATTCAGGGTTCCCAGTATGATTTATTAAGTCTGAGCTTGCTCCAGTTCATGTTTTGGTTGCCTTTGTAAAGAATCAATTGTCTACAGTTATGAGTTTATTTCTGGGGATCTTTATTCTGCCCATTGACCTATTTCGATTCCAGAATTATGCTCTTTGATTATTGTTTCTTTGTAGTATATCTTGAAAAAACCTGAATAGACTACTTTAAACTACCCACAGTCATTCACCAAGCACCAGATCTCCATCTTACCCATGCCTATGTGAAAGAGTAAGATGGAAATAGAGTTACAAATATCCTCAGTGCTAGAAGAGCATCTGTTGAAGGAGGCATGTTTCAGTGCATTCCAAGATTAGCCTTACTAAGGGATGTTAGTGAAGCCTAAGCAATTGGTATAATTGTTATTAAAAGAGCATTAAAACTTCTTTCATATCTGCACTGTCAGCAAGAGTATGTGTAAGTTATTTCATTCCATCCAGTGACCCAACTTGCTGTGCTTACTTTAAATTTTTGAAAGTGGAAGGATTTGATTTTTTTAATTTTAAATACATACAAGTCATTATTCTTGCTTACAGTGCAGATATGAAAGGATCTTTGGTAGTGAAGAAGAAATATGCAAAGTTCCTCAGAAATCAGTTATTATGCTATGTTTGGAGATACTGTTATCATGGTGGGATAAGAATCATTGATCCAACAAATGTTGGAAGAACTGCTTTACTGGATACTGCTAAAATGGGTGGCCTGTTAACCACAGATGAAGCTGTTTTCACACAAATGATAAGGACCCTGGAGTACTTATGATGAATAAACTGGGAGTGATATGGGTAGTAGCATATTGTAATTCCTAGAATAGTGCTTTGCCATTATCAGTGTAACCTTGGAACCTTGCTTAAGGCAAAGTTCATCACCAATAGCTATAAAGAAGTCAGCTGAAGAAAATGAAAACTGGTTGATATTTAGGCAATAAGTTACTAGTTTCAGTTGATGATATACGATGGTTTACTGTTGTCACTATTTCTATAGAGAACTAAAATGATTTACTTTGTATTTTAAATAGGCATTCATATATTCCTTGCTTGATGAATCATATATTAGTGTGCAGCTTTTAACTAAATCACTGGGTATTTTTTAGACTACAGTGTAAAAAAATGAGATTTTAGTGTTTGCTGTTGCCAGCAGCTTTTCTGTGGAGTGTAAGAATAAATATGTACATAGTAGGAAAGTAACCAATTATGTAATAAAATTTATGCAATAAAAATGTATTTGAAGTTAAAAAATCAAATGCTTCCACTTTCAAAAATTTAAATTAAGACAGCAGGTTGGTCACTGGATGAAATGAAATAACTTATACATATGACTAAACAAAAGAATTGTTATGTATATAGAAATAAGAAATTCGTGCCTAACTTCACAAAAAATGGAATCATCCCAGATGCCTATAAGTGAATAAATGGATAAAATATGATATATTTATATAGTTAAATACAAGTCTGTGAATGGTAGCAAGGAGGAAAACAGAAAGAAATTGAATTAGAACTAAAAGCAGTGGAGGAATCATGTCCTATGCATCTTTAGCACAATATGGTAACTATTGGTTTAAACAACTGATGACATATTTCAAAATGACTAGAAGAGTACAAAATTGTCACATAGAAAAAGATCAATGTTTGAAGAAATGAAAAATACTTTATGTACTAATTATACATTGTGCATATGTATCAAGTTACTATAACAGAAGCCATAAAGATACATAAATTTGAAAAAGTACATTTTTAAGTAATCCAGTATTCAAGGAAGAAATTATATTGAAAATTTGAAAACAATTTTGACCTAATGAGAAAAAATGATGTGCATCAAAGTTTATAATATATTAGGTATGTTGGTTCTTACAGGATAATTTGTGACTTAAAAGATAATAAAGACTGAAAATCAATTTGTTAAATATCCAGTTCATATGGCAAAAGGTAATTTTGGAATTCAATTCCCTTATTTTTTGTGGTATTTGTCTCTGCACATTGTAGGATTCCTAGCTGGTCAGATAATTCAATGGATAATTGAGATTTCTGGGGAAGCTTAGCAAGTTGAGTTTGATGCTTGGAACCCACACAGTAGGAGAGAACTGACTCCTGAAAACTGTCCTTTGACCTCCACCTACATGACATGGCACACAAGCATGTACATAGAAATAAAATAAATAAAAATTTTAAAAATTCCTTAGAAACTCAGTATTAACCACTTCCAGTTGCAAAAAGAAGACTCTTGGTTTTCAAGGACTGGGAGATGCTCTGTTCTAAGGGTATGATAAGAGCAGTAGGACATCATATAGCAGTTTCTTTCTGCTTTGGGCCTTAATGCCTCCCCATTCATAGATTCTTGGCCTGGTATACATATCAAGTATGTTTTTCCTGCTTAAAAGATGGCCTTTTGTTCAGTCATAAAGTGACTGGTTATCCCCATAGTATTCATGCCACTATTGCACCAATGTTCACCTCTTGTCTAGGTGGTTGTTATTTTAACTTGCAGGATTCAGAGTTGTGTAAGAAAATAAATTGCTTTTCTCCCTCAACAGCCTAAATTATTGACTAAAAGGACATCTTATATTAACAGGTATAAAACCTCAAAAAGGATTTTGGACCCAGTGGAAAATGAATGAACTCTATAAAACCACCATATATGGTGGCAAGAAAACACCTACAAAAACAGTTAGAGAAAAGCTCATGACCAGCCAAGAATTCATAGCACCTAGTAAGTAATGTTTTTTACAAGTTGGAATCAAAAACGTAGCCAAAGTTAAATACTTAGGTTGTCTTTTTTTTTCTGGCAACTTAATTTTTGTGACAGTCTTAAAAATAGCATTTGATTTATAGATTGTTGTTATACTGATGTATATTAAGACCTTTCTCTACTTGCCTATAAGAGTATTTTTGCTAACTTTTAAAAACCTTTTTGTTTTTATGCATATTATAACTATTCTCACTTTTAGCTGTGTCGCTAACTGGATGATAATGTATTTTGTCAATAGATAAGCTTAACATTTGTATTTAATATATATTAATTAGATTGTGTCCTATATAAGTTTTTGTTCAAACTTACCTAACATAATAAAAATACCTATCTGGATTTTTTTGTACATTTTTTATTATTATTTCCGTTCATACAAACTTAAGAGGTCTATCTGGATTTTTTAAATACTTTTTTACTTCCATAGTTGATTTACTTACTTAATTCATTTAGAATTTACTTTGTGTTAAGTATGATTATATTCCTACTTTTTCTTTCTAAAATAACTAATTCATTAAATATTTCTCTTATTAGCTATTTTAAATATCATTTGACTTGAATTTCTCCTATTCCTTCAATTAAATGCCCCAAATTTCTACAACAGGGCTATTGAGAAATAATTATTATTTCTCTCTCATTTATACTGTACATATAGTTCCAAACAGATCTCATATACCGGCCTCAGCAGGGTGTCAGGATAGCCAAGTGGTCTAAAACACCATACTCAAGCTCTGCTTCCTATGCAGGTCTTATTCTTTACCAGTGAGGGAGGTAAGGGATATGGTGCAACATGCATGTGTGAGGTTGTTTATATGCCATGCACCTTTGTGCATGCATGTGGTGACCACACCACAGCTGGCTATCAACTGGCTTCCTACATTGCTTTCTGCTTTATTGTCTTGATAAGGAAGTTCTTTATTGTATTTATTTATTTATTTGTATGTATTTATTGTCTTTATTTCTTGATAAAGAAGTTCAGTTTCAGCTAGGCCCACTGACCAGTTAGCTTTTGGTATCTGTCTCTGCCCCTTATTTCAATCCCCTGCCCCCAGTGCTGAGGTTACAGGCATGAGTAGCCATACTCAGCTATTTACATAACTAAGATTCATACTCAGATTTCTGTGCCTTTGCTATGTGAGAGATTGCTATCCCCTGTTTGGGTTCTCAGTCTCCTTTACGAAATAATTTTTAAAATGGACTGAGAAAGAAGCTTGTGCATTTTTAAATTGGAATTTGAAAGAAAAACAACAAAGCAGACAAACTGTAAACCCTAGCTGCTTCTGGAAGGAGAGAGATAATGAAGAGGAAAGATATAGCCATGAGCTTAGTGCTCAAAAGGCGGGCAACCTTAACAGTGCTGTATAATGGAAGTCAGTAAGGGCAACTTCCGGAAGTTGGTTTTCTCCTTCCATCATGTGAGTTCTTGGGATCAAGTTCAGGTAGCCAGGTTTGTGTGGAGATATTTGCAAACCCTAAAAACTGTAACAACTTTTCTGCAAACCCCCTTCTGTGGTGCATTATCAACTTTAAAGAACAGCTTCTGTGTTTCTCCAAATAAACATTCTCTCCTGTGTATGCTCACCTGGAATTCTGGGCTTGCTTCAGCCTTGTTGAGTGCTAAACAATTTTCTCAACTTAGCAAGATCACTGGATCCTATTTAGATATTCACTTGTTGAACTATATACTAAAAGTTCATTTTAGAACAAAATTGACATAATTGAAGGTTTCCCTCACTTTTTTCTGTTCTGCACTATCTTGTGTTACCTGTAATCAACACAGTAAAAGCAGCTCTGTGTTTTGATTTATCTAATTTTTCAGTTAGAAAACAGAGTAAATCTAGCTCCTGTTACTCCATATGGCTAAAAAAATGGAATTATATGTATTTTTAAAATATAGATATTTAAAAATTATCTTCTATATTTAGTCACATATTTGTCATTTTTTATTCCTGAGTTGTTAAATCTTAATTACCATCTGGTGCCATTTCTCTTCAGCCTAGAAAATTTTGTTTTAATATTTCTTATGGTGTAACAGTTACCCTTAACTATTGCAGTGAGAAAGCACCCAAAGTCAAACAACTTAAGGGAGAAAGGGAGATTTATTTAACTTACCATTCCAGAGGGGGAAAACAGACTATCATGGCGGAAGTGGCATGGCTGGCTGGCCTAAGCTGAAGGCAGGCTAAATCACACCCAATCGGAGAGGCTGAGGCTAGATTCCCGGAGAATCTCTCTTCCTCTTTTGTGGTTCCTCTACTACTGGGAAGTTCCAATGAGATCTGGGGAGGTTCAGATCAGATCTAGGGCTGATCTTTATATTATCCAGGTAATCTCTCAGGTGGTCTCAGCTGATTTTAGTTAATGCCAGATGTGTCAAGTTCACACCCAGAATTAACTATTGCACATGGTTTAGGTGAGATAGTGAATTTTCTCAAATCTATTCATCTAAGATTATATATATCTTGTCTTTGTTGAAGGAATTTCTTTTGCTAGATAGAGAATTTAAGTATACTTTCTGTTTGTTCCCGCACAGTATTGGTTGATTTTTTTCTGATGTGTTATTTCCAATTTTAATTCATGACACTGTTTTTATCATTGTTCCACTAAGTCTACGGCCAGCAAACTTTACCTGTGAAAGGACAGAGAGTAAGTATTTTGGCCTTGTTAAAGATACATGTGTGTCATTCAAATTTTGTCAGCTAGTAAGCAATGAAAATGTGCTTAGGTTGGGTTGTTCTGGAGATTGTAGTTTTCTCTGCCTTATGCACCTTTTAACTAGACTGAGAAATTTCTTTCTTTGTTATTTCTTCAAACATATTATTTTCTTCTATATGTCTACTCTACTGGAATTTCAGTTTAACATGCATTGAATTAACTGATACATTCATGATTACTGAACTTATTTTTTATTATTTTCTTTTTCTCTGTGTCCCATAGGTATTCTCAAAGTCCAAACATTGTGTTCTGGGATAGTCACCCACTGAAATATCCCTTTGGTCCTTTTGGCCATCAGCTGCTTTTTTCTATTTGGAGTTTCCCCTTCCTATCCTACCCATGAATAATCCATTCACTATCAGATCAAGCTTTTAATGTGCATTTGAGATTTCTCTCCGTATACATAGTCTTCTCAGGATTTTTAAATCCCATCCTGTTTCAACCTGCTATCCCAAATCTATCCTATAGTAACTAAAATGAGTAGTATCTCCACTTTCTGTTGAACCTTAATATTTTTTAACATATATTAATTATACATAGTAAAAGGTTGCATTATGACATTTTCATGTGTGCATATAATTTTTGTCAGTCATTTTGGTTTCCATTGTTCTCTTGTTCTCTTCTCTCTCACTGATTACCTTTCTTTTCTCAACTAGACCACTTTCTGCTTTCATGTCTTTTGTTTTGTTTGTGAGCCAATGCGTTCCATTAGGATTATTTACAGTAGCCTAGATGAGAGTTTAAAGTGCATATGTTCCTTACCAGTGACAACATCACTGAATAAAATCTTTCCGTCCCTAATAAACCATTATCTTTGTATTAATCCTCACAAAGGAGGGGGATTCTGAGTTTCTCTCCTCCCCACTATAGTATATTGTCAATCCAAATCTATGGAGATCTTGTGCAGGTAATCATGTCTGCTGTGAATTCCAAAGTGCAACAGCCATGTCAGTTAGGAGCTCAGCATTCTGCATTGTTCACCACATTCTGGTTCCTAAAGTTTTTTGCCCCTTCTTCTGTGACATCCCATGAGCTTTGACAGGGGTGTTATAGATGCCTGATTTATGGCTAAGTATTAAGCAATCACTTATTCTCTGTACTTTGTGTCTCTGAAGTTGCCACTGACCACTGCAAAAAAGAAGCTTGTCTGACCAAAGCCAACAGTAGCAGTAAATAAGCATAGTTATTTAGAAGGCAATTTGACATGCACATTGTGTCCATTTAGCAAAACAAGACCAGAAACACTCCACTAGAGTCTATGACTTCCCCAGCGATAAGCGTTTGATAAGGTTTACAATATCAGGCATGGATTCCTTACAATGGAACAGGCATCAAATTTAACAAGAAAGAATTTGGTTTACCACCATACAATAGACTTGACCCTATTGAAACAGTGGATTCATCTTCCCTTCAACTGATCAGTATTGTTGCACACAGGGTTCATGGATGAGTAAGATTTGTTGGTTATCTCCCCCAGAAGCCTGTATTGCACTATATGGCACTATGAAAGGTAGTTAGCAGGAAGAAAGCCTCCTGCTCAGTTTGTCTTGATTTTTCTATGTCCTGGAACCAGGGTAAACTGTGTGGCATCTTCAGCACTAGGGATTTAACAAATTGTTCTCGTGAGCAAGCAAGAGACATGGCAATGGTCTTCATAGTTGGGACTTTAGCCAACAACTTGTAGAGAGGTAGCCCAGTTATTTTTCTTGATTAGCTTACTAATATCAATTTTCTTTTTTGACTTCACTTTTAGTTTTATGTTTAGTTGCTTCCAAGGTTCTAATTTTGTTTTTAAAATTGAAAAATAACATTAGAATATGTTTCAACACAAATTATTTTGACACATATTTCCATATGCCAAAGCATAATTAGAATTCTTCAATTTAATTGACCTGTTAAATACATAAAACATTCAAATATATGTAGTAAGACTGGAGAAGGTAAAATACAACTGTTTCAGAGATGTTGGTAAAACTTTCACGTAATAAAAAAAATTACCACATTAAGATATTGAAAAAATAACCTCTCTAAAACCAGGCCTCTTATACTATTTTTAATGTGATATATAATGGTAGACTATTTGCTATTTTCTGTTACAGCTTAAAGATTATTAAAGATTATATATATACACACACACACACGTACGTATGTGTGTATATGTAAAAGTAAGAGAAGGATTCTATAACCTAGTAATTTGGTACATGCTATGTAACAGTATTTCTTACTATGAAGCAAGAGCAGAAAGGCCCCTAAAATACAAATTCCATGAAGAAAAGACCAATTTTCTTTATCATACTTTAACTCTATGCAAAGTTGACTATATTCTATATAAGCTTGCACTGTGGAGGCAAAGTGGCTAAGTAAAGAGCTCTTTATGGGATGTCCAATGGAGCATCTCATTTCAACACAGCTTTTGCTTTTCCAAGTAAGTTTCTGCCATTGGAGATTTAAAATGGAGTCCTAAACAATAAATACCAAAATGTATTTATCAAAGCTTCAAAAAATTTGGTAATTCCACTGAGTCCTGAAACTCACTCAGAGGGAGGTGTGGCATTCACACAAAAGGATGCTCCAGAGGATGGGAGGGAGGAAGGGGGAGGCAGCAGGAAAGGGGGAGGGAGGGAGGGAGGGGGATGAAAGAAAGGGGGAAAAGGGGGAGAGTGCAATGGGGGACAACTGGGGAGGGGAGGGGGGAAAGAGAGGACGGGGTATCTTTTGAGCTTGTATGCTTAGGAAAAAATAAAATGTGGGAGAAAAAATTGGTAATTTTATATTCAGATATAACATTAATTTTTATAATATTCACTTTCTGATGTGGATTCAGACTATATAGTGCTGAACAAATATTTAAGTGTTACAATACAAGATTGAAACCAGCTATGTTTATTGTACTATCTTACATAATGTTCTCCTTTTAGATTTATTTTAGTGTATTTTATTCAGATACGCAGAATAGCAGGGTAAATAATACTTCCAAATGTATGAAAAACTTAAAATTTTGTCACTCTTTAAATCTTTTCCTTATATATTGATTTTATAATTTCCAAATCTATTCCTCTCTTTCTAGATGTTACAACTCAACCAAAATTGGCAGGCATCTTTCTTACAGCAACACATAATATAGTTTTTTGGGAGTAAATAATTATGAGAAAACATCTTTGCTTTTTATTGATCATTATGTAAATTTTATGCTTTTGAATATTTAATAACAAAAATTTTATAATTAAAATTAATTGACATACTTTCGATAATGTTTTTGGCTAGTAAAAGAACCAAGAAATGTTAATTCAGACTTTGCTTAACAGTTGAAACATACTTCTCTTCTAAGAAATCCTACTTCCAAGTTTTTAATGTGTCATATAGTTTCCAAATATTCAATATTTGTAAGACATTTCATGACAAATTCTGCATCTTCAGAAGTTATTATTTAAGGGTCCATAATCTAAAGTGAATAATTGCTCTTAGTTTAAAAGAAGTCTTATACTATATTTATTATGAAATAATCATTTCTATTTGAAAAACATAAGAATGCTGCATGCCTTTGGGCTGGAGAAATGATTCAGGGATTAAGACTCTGCCTCACATGCAGAAGGTCCTGAATTTGGATCCCAAGTCCCATGTAAAAATGTCAGACAGAAATAGCAATGACTTGCACTTCTATCCCTGAAAGGTTGGGACTAGCAGTGCCTGGGAAATCCCAGAGGGAAGCAAAAAGAAGATAGAAGCAATCCAAGATGATACCCAAAGTCACTCTTGATCCTCCACAGGGACACAGAGAACCCTCTGATTCATATACTCACTTACACACACACACACACACACACACACACACACACACACACACACACACACACACACAAATAGATAGATAAATAAATAAGTAAATAAAATACAGTTTAAAAAATGTGCCTTAAGCATAACTGATTTTCTGAGATGCAGAGGCACAGACTTAGTCTGAGATACATAGTATAATTCTGTCCCAAAACAAGCAGACATATCTGTTATTGAGAAATTTAATAATCACCCATATAGAAAAATATTTTAGGATTCAATTCTAAAACATGTTAATACTTTTATGTTTTGCCTGAAATCATCTAAGTATGTGGCAATAGAAGGGAGGGGTTATAAGTTTAATCGGTTGTTACTTTTCTGACATTGCTCAGAAGTAAAATTGAATTATTTATGTTCAATTTGAGGTATGTACTTAATATGTATTATCTAATAAAGTTATAGATTTAGTAATTATCTTATTTGAGAGTTGACGTGTTATTATCCTTTTATAAATAAGAAATTAAAATATGAAGAGATTAAATAACTTGCTGTAGGTGACATAACTGATGAATACTAGAATATGATTTTGCATAAAGGGAATTTTTTCCCTCAGAGTTTCAACTCTTAACCATTTCATATACTAACTTTTGGTTATTTTATTTTATTGACTCAGAAATATATTAAGGCTAAAAATTATCATGGTAGCATAAAAGTTGTAACTTATGGGTTATTAAAGCCTTAATTCTTCATTCATAAAATAATAGGAATGAGCTTGTAGATCTTTTCCTGGATTCAATATTAATAGGTGAGAAAAACATAACACAGACATTAGTAGAAGAGTCAGAAAGGGACAGAAAACAGGAGGAAATTTCATTTGTTTCACAATTTCATGTGTGGGCAACTCTAGCCACAGTAAGAAACGACTTGGGGCCAAAGTGGTACAGAGGCATAATAAAGTAAAGGTCTCAAATTTCCAAACATCTAAGAGGAACAGAGCTTTCACTGGAAAAGTATGTACTGTTACATAACCACTGCTTTTTCAAATTAGGGTAATAACCCTAATATTATTATTCATATGAAGGATTGTAAAAGGCATTTGCATGCAAATATATAATGTACTTTAAGCATATTTCTTCCATGACTTATTACTCTCCTTTCAAAGCTCTCTCTTTCCCACTAATTCCTTTTATTCCCCCAAGAATGAAGGAGCCAGAAAGGCTTTTAGATGAGATGGATGAAGGGTAGAGGAAGGGAACTATTTTCCTGAACGATATACCATTAATATGTATGATTCCTGCTTCAGAAAATGCTCAGATACATGCCATTAAAATCATGTGAAAGACATAAAAGTAGGAGGGAAACTGGTAGACAAGAAGAAAGCTTGTAACAGGAAAAGGAGAGAGAATGGGGTTTATAAATAAGGGGCAAAAATAGTATAAATCAAGGCTTTTGGGTGTATTGAAAATGGTGGACTATAGAATACTTGTGGCATTTTAAGACAAGATTACGTAAGCGCACACACATGTGTGTGTGTTTGTAAACGTCTGTTTAGATTGTGACTGATAGATGTGTTTAAAGGGAGAATATCATACAATCTGTATACTTATTTGAAGTGTGAAATTTTCCTATTTTGACACACTAATCTTTTTTAAAAATTCTGTCTTCTGAGCTTTTCTATTAATGAATTTCAGGGAGTACTCTCTATTAAACAGAAATTCAGGGTTCTTGACAAATTCCATCTTTTGGATTTATATAGAATCTCACTATTTGAATTCACCTGCATCCGGAGAATAAAAAGGAGTAGACCTTATCTTCAGTGTCTTATTTCAAAAGCAACTCATATCACTTCCAGCTACATATTAGGTTGTGGAAAACATAATATGGTTTCAGGATGTGAATTTTGAATTATTGTAAATAGATCGACACACATCTTTATTAATCAAAATAGGAACTATTACAATTAATACACGTTTTTCAAAAGAGAAATAAACATTCCTTTAGCATAAAAATCTGTGCTTTGGAATTCAAAGAACTTCTGGAGAGTACATTTCTCTCCCACAGGATGACACACAGGAAGATTTATACAGATTCGATTTATTTTAATTCTTTCAAAGTCCATACATGAATACAATTGATTTATACCATTTTTGCCCCTTATTTATAAACCCCATTCTCTCTCCTTTTCTTATTACAAGCCTTCTTCTTGTCTACCAGTTTCCCTCCTACATTCATGTCTTTTACATGTGTGGCTCAGAGTTTCATCTAATATGATTTTAATGGCAATGTATCTGAGCATTTTCTGAAGCAGGAATCATACATATTAATGGCATACTGTTCAGAAAAATAGTTCCCTTCATCCAGTATTATCACCAGTCTTTCAGGGAGGAGTGGAGCCTCTTGAAATCTATCCCTTTCCATGGTGAATTGTTGATAGGACAAATCTTGGGCAGATATTGTATAAGTACTTCAGATAATGGATGTAATAGCCTTGTTGTGTCCAGAAGATTCTGTTTGACTTTGTCCCTCCTGCACTCCAAGCCCTTACTGCCCCCCTGTTCCATGATGTTCCCTAAGCCTTGGGGTGAAGAGTGATTTAGGTGTCTTATTTCATCTAGAATGTCTGCATTAACAGTTGCCTGAGCACCTGCTCATTACCAGTGGATAATTTTTTGAATAAATAAGCTCCAATTCTTTTGTATGGCAATAATCTGTCAGAGGGGTATAGTATTTCATGAGATCTTTCCTCATCCATGGTGAAATGTCATTGCAGATCTAGTGGAAGCATACATTGCTGCAGTGAGCTCTTGGGTGCAGCAATCCTGTCACAACCAGAGGATACTGTTGGCAGCTGCATTCCCACCCTCATGCTCTTACACTCTTACTGCCGCCTCTTCTACAAGGTTCTCTTAGCCTTGGAATGGGAGTGTGTGTGATTTTGATGTCCTGTTCAGGGCTGAGCTCTGCATAGTAACTTATTTTCGGCATGTTGGCCAGTCGTGGTTGTCTGCATACTTTTCCTGTTGCAAGAGAACACTTCTTGGTTAATGACGTGAGTTTCTCTAACCTATTAATCTCTAATAATAATAATCTAATCTATAATTATAATTATAGATAATTGCCAAGTGCATGTGTAAGGAAAGACCACAGGCTCTAGGTGGGATCTCTCTTAGTACTAGCTATAAATTCTTCATCTTTACTTTTTTTGCATAGTCTTGAGGATCCTATAACTTTTCTCAACTTCAGGTGGTTTATTCAAGGAATAAATGTTGGTACTTCATGTGAAAGTGGCTTTTACTTAAAACTACAGCAACTCTTCATAAAAGATGTTATTATGTTGATAGCAAACAAGATCATTTTTGTTGTATATGATGAATTAATAAATGTTTAACATTTTTGCTTTTAATTTTTTAATAAAAAACAATTGCTAGAATTTCCACATAAACATGGAAATTACTTTGTGTGTTCAGTTACTATCAAGAGTATAAAGGGCTTCCAGAAATCTCTGTGAGACAATATGGTTTGTTTGCAGTTGGTGGGTATTCCAAAGCTGGATTCAGTCATAATTGTGGAAAATCCCTAAGTATACAGATCACATCATTTCTTTATTGTAGTTGTAATTGTATTAGTAGGCTTTTCCATAGTCTCCAGTGTTTCTTCTGGCTTAAACACATTCAACTTGTACAAGACTTTAAATAAGTAATAAAATTCCTAAGCTCCATTTTCCCAAGAAAATGAAGTGTTCAGGTCCTTTCCTTGTTCTACTTTACCTTATCACTCCATTACTTTTTTTGACAGGCAGTGACTATTCTGAAGTGACTGAAGAGTGACGTGGCTTGGCAAAGGCAACTAACAGAGTATGTGGTTTTCATGATCTTAGAGCAGCCTTCTCCACAACTGTATGTGGAACACAGTTCATGAACCTGAGTCCTTCCTTTTTTTTTTAATTTTTTTTTTATTTATTCAATTGTGCATGTGTACGTGTGTGTGTGTGTGTGTGTGTAGAACCACGGGTGAATTCGGGAACCACCATGAACGCCTCCACCTCCTTCTTGTTTACTCTGCCCCGGATTCACAGGCTCCGCCCTACCAGGACCAGAAACGCAGGCGGCCCCCGCTTCGGCCCGGCGTCTATATGTGAGGTCTAGGATCTGAACTCAGGACTTTCCGCCTGCAAGGCAGAAGCTTAACCCCTGAGCCACCTCTTCAGCCCCGAGTCCTTCCTTCTAAAGCTGTGTGTGAAGCAGCACTCATGACCCTAGAGAACTTCTTCCCCACTGCTGTGTGTGGAGAACACTTACAATCTTTGAGTCCTTTGAGTTCTTCTCAATGTTGTGTGTGGTGGTGAAAGAAGATAGAATGACCTCTGTTCCAGGGATACTGCTGTTTTGATGTCAAACCCTTTCATCCAAATCATAATTTCTTCTTCTTGACATTTGAGATACTTACTGTCATGGGAAGTTAACTTTTTTGCTGAAATTTAACAAAAAGAGCTTTCTGGTTTTGTTTTTAGTGAAATAAGCAATGGACAGTTTGCTTTCCAAACAAACTGGCATGAAATTTCCCTTTTTAGGTCTGGAATGTAAGCAAGCAGTTATAGAATTTCAGAATCTGGAGTGACTCAGAAGTTGTAACTCCATTCTTTTTTTAACCAGCATATTTTCAGATTATTTACAAGGCTAAAGTTTTAATATTCATTTCTTTCATTGTGGTATAATACCACTTAAGCTTTTAAAATCAAAAAATATTTTATGAAAATAAATTTTTAATAAATTTTTTATAAAATAAAATTTTATGGCTCTCTCCAATTTTTTAAATATTTTTCATTATTATTTCTGCTCATACAAACTTAATAAGTATACCACTTGCCTCCCTCCCTTCTCCTCCCCCCCCAAACCCCTGCTCCCCCTCCCCTCACCCCTCCTTCCCCATCCCTCAGTGCCTTCCCCCCCAATACCCAGAGAGTCCTTTAATGTGCATGCCAGACTCTCCTCTGGGCCCTCCTCTCCGATGATGTACAAGGACCCAGTTGTATTTCCCTGAACCCTTTCCTGTGCTCCCCTTAAGCATAGAAACACTACTGTGGCTGTCAATCCATTGCCTCCAAGGATCTTGGTGCCTTTAGCAGATGCTAGACTTTGTGGGGTCAATAGTGTGTTGGATATTGCGCAGGGCATGCAAAGTCCAATTATGATTGCTTCGGCCCTAACTTGTGTGGAGTATCTTGCAAGTCATTGCTCCTCCCATCCTTTTGCTCTTGCAATCTTACCGCCCCCTCTTCCGCAAATTTACCTGAGCTTCAGGATGGGGAGAGATTAGTCTGGCCTAGTTCTAAGTGGTTGATATAGAGTCTCTGAAGTTCTGGATTATGGTTTGTTGATTTTCTTTTGCAGTTTTGCTGCTCCTGCAATGCCCTTCACTCCATCCTGATGGGCATTGTATGTCACCCCCTTGCCAGAGACAAAAAGCTGTTAAACTGGACTCTTATTATAAGAGCACATTCAAGGGTAGATGTAATAAAAGTAGGAAACAATAGTGAGGGAGGGGTCAATCGCCTATTTGCAAAATGGTTACTTTTTATCTGCCAGACTATATGCCCTCCTCTTCTGGTGAGATCATACCCCCTCAGTTGTAAATGATCAGGAACGAATGTCTGTGAACTTAACCAGGTGTCTCATTACTTACTTGCAGTCCTTGATGGAGGCCTATTTTCTCTGCTGTAACATGGTCCCCTCTCTCCTTGTGTCTGGTGTGGCCCTCCTACCCCATCCCTCCTGTTCATAATCATTGCAATTACTGTAGGTATTACATAGATTTATCTTTGAGTGTCTCAAGGTGGGCTGGGTGGGTTTGGTACTAGGAGCCACCTATTAGGGAGTATATATGGCGCTTAATTTTCTGGGTCTGGGATACTTCACTCAATATAATTGTTTCTAATGACATCCATTTCCCGGCAAATTCCAGTAATTCATCATTTTTGATGGCTGAGTAGTACTCCATTATATAGATGTACCACAGTTTCCTTATCCACTCGTAAACTGTTGGCTGTTGATTTGGGTTGATTTCATGACTTTGCATTTGTAAACAGTGCTGCTATGAACATGGTCATGCTTGTGCTATCAAGGTGAACCTCTGCTGCATGGGGGGTTATTCCCAAAAGTGGAATCGCAGGGTCATATGGCATTTCAATCTAAATTTCTTTAAGAATCTCCAGACAGCTCGCCAGAGTGGCTGTATAAGCCTGCACTCCCACCAGCAATGTAGGAGAGTTCCCCTCTCTCCACATCCTCTCCAGCATTTGTTGTTGTTTGTATTGTGGATTTTTGCCATCCTGACTGGAGTGAGATGATATCTCAGGGAAGTTTTGATTTGCATTTCTCTGATGGCTAAGGAAGTGGAGCATTTTTTAAGATATTTGTTAGACATTTTAATTTCATCCCTGGTAAAGTTTCTTTCAAGTTCCAGGGCCCATTTTTTAATTGGGCCATTAGTTTCCTTGGTGTTTAGTTTTCTAAGTTCTTTGTGCACTCTGGATAATAGAGCTCTATCAGATATGTGGTTAGTGAAGATTTTCTCCCATTCTGTGGGTTGCCTTTGAGCTCGTGTTACAATCTCTTTATCTGAACAGAAGCTCTTTAATTTCACAAGATCCCAACTGTTGAGAGTTGGTAGCAGTGACTGTGCCATTGGATGTCTGTTTAGGAAGTGTTGGCCTAGCCCAATCAGCTCGAGGGAGTTCCCTATCCTTTCAACTATGGTTTTTATAGTCTCTGGCCTTATGTTGAGGTCCTTGATCCATTTGGAATTAATTCTTGTACATGGTGACAAGTACGGGTCCAATTTTAATCTTCTGCATGTGTAGAGCCAGTTTTGCCAGAATCCATTGGATTTTTGGGGCCCCTTTGTCAAAGATCAAATGGCTGTAGTTGTTTGGACTTATATCTGGGTCTTCAACCCTTGTCCATTGATCTGTGTGTCTATTTTGGAGTCAGTGCCAGGCTGTTTTTATAACTATGGATTTGTAGTAGAGACTAAGTTTTGGTATGATGATACCTTCAGCTATGTTTTTGTTACTCAGGATTGTTTTTGCTATCCTGGGTCTTTTGTGCCTCCATATGAATTTTGAAATTGTTTGGTCAACTTCTTTAAAGAATTGCTTGGGGATTTTAATTGGTATAGCATTGAATCTGTATATTGCCTTTGGTAGGATGGTCATTTTCACAATGTTGATTCTGCCAATCCAGGAACAAGGGAGGTCTTTCCACCTTCTGGTGTCTTCTGTAATTTCTTTCTTTAGGATTTTAAAGTTTTCATTATAAAGGTCTCTTACTTCCTTGGTTATGTTTATACCAAGGTATTTCATTTTTTTAGGGGCTATAATAAATGGGATTGTTTCTCTCAGAGCTTTTTCACTTCTTTCATTCTGGGCATATAGGAAGGCCTCTGATTTTTGCACATTTATTTTGTATCCTGCCACCCTGCTGAACTTCTGTATTAGTTCCAGGAGTTTCCTGGTGGAGTTTTTGGGATCACTCAGGTATAGGATCATGTCATCTGCAAATAGAGATAAGTTGACTTCTTCCTTGCCTATTTGAATCCCTTTTATGTCCCTTTCTTGTCTTAGGGCTCCAGCTAAGACTTCAAGTACAATATTGAATAGAAGTGGTGAGAGTGGACAGACTTGTCTAGTTCCTGATTGAAGTGAGAATGCTTCAAGTTTTTCCCCATTGAGTAGAATCCTTGCTGTTGGCTTGTTGTATACAGCTTTTACTATATTGATAAAGGTTCCTTCCATTCCAACTGTCTCTAGCGTTTTGAGCATAAAGGGCTGTTGGATCTTGTCAAAAGCTTTTTCTCCATCTATCGAGAGTATCATGTGGCCTTGAACTTTGGACTGGTTTATATGGTTTATTACATTTATTGGTTTGCGTATGTTGAACCAACCTTGTGTGCCGGGGATGAAGCCTACTTGATCCCCCTGGATGATCTTTTTGATATGTTTTTGAATCCGATTTGCTAAGACTTTGTTGAAAATCTTTGCATCTGTGTTCATCAGAGAGATTGGCCTATAGTTTCCTTTTTTAAGTGTATCTTTATTAAGTTTTGGGATTAAGACGATATTAGCTTCATAGAAGGAATTTGGTAGTGTTCCTTCCTTTGCTATTTGACGGAACAGTTTAAGGAGTATTGGTGTTATTAACTGCTTAAATGTCTGGTAGAACTCTGTGCTGAATCCATCTGGTCCAGGACATTTTTTGGTGGGAAGATTCGAGATTACTTCCTCGATTTCCTCATATGTTACAGGACTATTTAAATATTCACAGGTCTGGAGAGGTGGCTCAGCTGTTAAGCCTCTGCCTTGCAGGCAGAAGGTCCTGAGTTTGGATCCTAGACCCCACGTATAGACGCCAGGCGGAAGCGGGGGTGGCCTGCGTTTCTGGTTCTGGTAGGGCGGAGTAGTTCCCGAATTCGTCCGTGGTTCTACACACACACATACATACACACACATATGCACACATGCATATGCACAATTAAATAAATAATTTAAAAAATTTAAATAATTCACAACTTCCTGATCCAATTTAGGTAAGTTGTGTTTACTTAGGAATTCATCCATCTCTTTTGTGTTGTCAAATTTCACCGAGTATAAGTTTTTGAAATATGATGTTATAATTCTCTGGATTTCTTGGGTATCAGTAGGGATACCTCCATTTTCATTTCTAATTTTGTTAATTTGGGCTTTCTCTCTCTTGCTTTTGGTTAATTTATGTAGGGGCGTATCAATCTTACTGATTTTTTTCAAAAAACCAGCTTTTTGACTGGTTGATTTTCTGTATTGTTTTCCTAATGTCAATTTCAGATATTTCTCCTCTTATTTTCCTAATCTCCTCCCTTCTACTGCTTTTGGGATCAGATAGCTCTAGTGTCTCTAAAGCTTTAAGCTGCATTGTTAGGTTATTTCTGATGTTTCCATTTTTTTGATGTAGGCATTAAGAGCTATGAACTTACCTCTTAGGACAGCTTTCATTGTGTCCCAGAGATTTGGTAAGCTGTATTTTCATTATCGTTCACTTTCAGGAAATCTTGAATTTCCTTTTTAATTTCTTCCTGAATCCAATTCTCATTCAGCATCATAGTGCTAAGTTTCCAGGAGTTTGTGTATTTTCTGTTGCTTGTTGTGTTGTGGATGTCAAGCTTTAGGCCATGGTGGTCTGATAAGGTACAGGCTAGAATTTCAACTTTCCTGTATATGTGGAGATTCGCTTTGTGGCCCAATATGTGATCTATTTTGGAGAAAGTTCCATGTGCTGCTGAGAAAAATATGTATTCTTTGGTGCATGGATGAAAAGTTCAATAGAGATCTGTAAGGTCCATTTCAGTAAGGGTTTGATTAAGCTCCAAAGTGTCTCTGTTAAGTTTTTTGCCTGTCGATCTATCCCATGTTGAGAGGGCAGTGTTGAAATCCCCAAGAATTATCGTTTTGGGATTGATTTCTTTCTTTAGATGTTGTAGGGTTTGCTTAATGAATGGGAGGGGGCTCGTATTGGGTCCATATATATTCAGTATTGTGAAGTCTTCCTAGTCAATTGTACCTGTGACTAAAATGCAGTATCCCTCTGTGTCTCTTATGATTCTTTTGGTTTGAAGTCCACTTTGTCTGATAGTATAATGGCTCCCCCTGCCTGTTTTTTAGTTCGTTAGCTTGGAAAAGTTTTGACCAGCCTTTTATTTTTAGGATGTGCCTATCTTTTGTAATGAGATGGGTTTCCTGCAGGCAGCAGATTGATAGATTGTGATTTTTATTCAATTGTGCGTGTGTGTGTATGTATGTGCGCATGTGTGTATGTGTGTGTGTAGAACCACGGACGAATCGGGAACCACCATGGACGCCTCCACCATGGACGCCTCCACCTCCTTCTGCCCCGGGATTCACAGGCTCCGCCCTACCAGGACCAGAAGCGCAGGCCGCCCCCGCTTCTGCCTGGTGTCTATACGTGGGATCTGGGATCCGAACTCAGGACCTTCTGCCTACAAGGCAGAGGCTTAACCCCTGAGCCATCTCTCCAGCCCGGATTGTGATTTTTAATCCAAGTTTGTAATCTGTGTCTCTTGATCAGTGAGTTAATTCCATTAACATTTAATGTTATAATGGAGAAACTATTTTTAATTCCGGACAGTTTATTATGTTTAGTGACTTTTGTAAGTGCATTGTTTCACTTTTAGGTTTTGGTAGTATTATACTTCCCTTCTGTTCTCCTGAATATGCCTGTTTTTTTCTTCAAGCTTGAGTATCATTTTTAGCATTTTTTGAAGGCCTGCTTTGGTAGACATGTATCCCTTTAAGTTGTCTTTGTGCTGGAAAACTTTTCTTTCTCCCTCAATCATGATGGATATTTTTGTGGGGTATATCAGCCTGGGTTGACATTTATGCTCATTCAATACTTGAAGTACGTCTCTAAAAGCTCTTCTTGGTTTTACTGTTTCAATCGAGAAGTCATTTGTTGTTTTAATAGGTTTACCTTTAAAAGTGACTTGTTTTTTTTCCCTTGAGGCTCTCAGCACCATTTCTTTATCTTGAATGTGGAGTGTTTTCACTATTATTTGCCATGGGGAGTTTCTATTTTGGTCATATCTGTTTGGGGTGCGGAATGCCCCTTGTATATGGATGGGCCTCTCTTTTTTTAGATGAGGAAAGTTTTCCTTGATGATAGTTTGAAAATTTTTCTCAGGTGTGGTATTTTGGGATTCTTGTTCTGGTATTCCATGACTACGCATGTTCGGCTTCTTTAGGGTGTCCCATAACTCTTGAATATTTTTCTTGTGTATCTTTTTGGCTTTAGCAACCTCTTCCACTGAGCTGGCTAATACTCCCACTTTATCTTCAAGGTCTGAAATTCTATTTTCTGCTTTGTTAGTTCTGCTGGTAAGATTCTCTGTTGAGTTCTGGGTTGAAGATAGCTTGTCTTTTAGTTCATTTTTAAACTCTGCTTGAGTCTGTTTTAACTTCTCTATGCCTGTTTTTGTTTCTTGTATTGTTTTTCTCAACTCCTCCAAGTGTCTGTTGTGTTCCTCTTCAAAGTGATTGATGCAGTTATTTAATTCCTCCTGGATTTCCTCCTTCATAGTATTGAACATGGTAATGATCATGTTTTGGAAGTCGTTATCCTGGGTCAGGCTTTCTTGGCTATTTTCCATGGGTTTTGTTCTGGTTGGAGTCTATCATTATGGCATTAATTCCTTCAGTGGGAGATTAGTTTTCTTGGGTGTTGTTTCTCATGGATTTGCAGTTTGACTTGGACATTGTCTTTTTTAAATTTTTTTATTATTATTTATGCTCATACAAACTTCACAGGTACACCGGTCCCCTCCCTCCCCCCATCCCCTGCTCCCCTCTCCCCTCTCCCCTCCCTCCATATCCCCCAGTGCCTCCCCTGCAATCCCCAGAGCATCCTTTACTGTGCATGCCAAACTCTCCTCTTGGTCCTCCTCTTCAGTGAGGTACAAGGACCCAGTGGCATTTCCCAGAACACTTTCCTGTGTTCCCCTTAAGCATAGGAACACTACTGTGGCTGTCAATCCCTTGCCTCCAAGGATCCTAGTGCCTTTAGCAAATGCTAGACTTCGTGGGGTCAATAGTGTGTTGGACATTGAACAGGGCATGCAAAATCCAATTATGATTGCTTCGGTCCTAACTTGTGTGAAGTATCTTGCATATCATTACTCCTCCCATCCTTGTGCTCTTACAATCTTACCGCCCCCTCTTCCGCAAATTTCCCTGAGCTTCAGGATGGGGAGAGATTAGGCTGGCCCAGTTCCAGGTGGTTGATATAGTCTCTGAAGTTCTGGATTATGGTTTGGGCATTGTCGTTTTAACTTTTAAGACTTTCTTTCAATTTCTGTGCGTTTTTCACTGAGTTGAATTATTTGGCCTGAGGTTTGGGGTTGAGCCTGATGAGTCCGGGCTGGACTGCGCCTGTCCTGGGCGGGTGGGGAAAAGGGTGCTCTTTAAGCTGGGGAATTGGAGCGTAGTCCAGGGGAGTCCTCCCCTGCCTGGCACATTGTAGGCTCCGGCTGGCTGGGTGGGGGGGAGCTTACCTAGGTCACCCTGAGTCCCGGCTGGGCTAGGCGTGTCCCGGGCGGGTAGGGAAAGGGATAAATATTCTTAAATGGACATCTAGTTTATGGCTTTACTTAGCAGTATTTAAGCTGACCTCCAACTCCAATTCCAATAGATATTATTCCCCCTTTTTCTGTGAGCAGAAGTGGCATCATGACAGAAATTAAGTTATTTTTTTAAACTATGGCTTCCATTGAGTAATTTTGCTCTATGATCCATATCCATTGCTCTATGGGAAATAAACTACCACACTGTAAACGTTGGCATGGAGAAGTCTATACATTGAGGAATTGTAGCACATTGAGAATTGATCCTGGATCCCTTTCAAAATTGAATGTTGAGATCAGTGACTACCCTAGCGGACACCTTAATTACAAGAAGCAGAACCTAGCTGATCCATCCTCAAGTTCATTGCCACACAAATTACACGGCAATTAGAATTATTGTTTCAAGGTCATTAAATTTCCATGTACCTCACAGCAATAGCTAATATATTGCTGAGTTCATCATCAGAGAAAGCTTAGTTATTTTCAAGCAGAATGCTATCATTCATTTCCTGTTATAAGTCCTTATACGAAAGTAAATAAAATTTGTGTAGGCTTTCATAAAGTCAATGGTAATGATTTTGAAAAAATTCTACCAAGTTTTCTCAATTCAAGAGTAAATAAACATTTATTAATAGATCATTCAAAGTTGAAAGATGGATGGGAGCACATGTGAAACTGAGAGAACATGCTATTTTTATTTTTTTTGAAGTTTTGTTGAATATAGTGAAGTAAGCACAAGTAATTTGATGATACTGCTGAAATAGTTATGAATGATGTTTTAATAAACAATTTCATATTAAAATATGTATTAGGAATCAAAGACAAATTAATGGATATTTTCAAAAAACTTTAAGATGACCATAAAAAATGATGACAACTGGTAATCTAATATCTGCACTAGTCATGATAGTTTACATGCATTCTGAAGGATCATGGAATATTGTGTATGTATTCATATGTGTGGATATAGGTACACATGCACATATGTCCACTTGAATGTAGAAGGCAGGATAGAAGGTTCACATCTTCCCCTCTCATTTGGCACCTTATCTTTTCTTTTTATTGATAAATTTCATTCTTTGACAATTTCATATGTGGATGTAATATATTATAATTTTTCTCCCTTTCCACCTTTTATCTATCTTTTTTTAGTTCTCTTCTTCTATACAAATTTTCTCCCAGTATTCATGTCTGTATGATTTATTTTGTTTCCCACCGGACTTAACCAGGGTCCTCTGTGATACCATGAGTTTGGGGCTATCTGTTGCAACCTAGTAGGCTCATCAGTGGGTACGCAACTGGATATTTTGCTAGTCTTCCCTGAATCTATTATTGTCTGTTGCGCCTCTGTAATGGATAGCATCTCATGAGCTCCCCTCTCATCCATTGTTAATTGTTGGTTGGGCTAGTTCTGGGCAGGCTTAGTGTCAAAAACCATTGATGTGGGTTCTTGGTTACCACGGCCATGTTGTGTTTAGAAAGCGACATCTCAGTCCTTTTCCCTACCTTCTGGCTCTTCCATTCTTTCTGTCCTCTCTTGTGTCAGGATAGTTTCTGAGAATTAAGAGGTAGAATAAATGCTGAGAACTGAGCCCTCAACTGTCACTTATTCTCAGCTTCCTAGATAGTCCTGGGTTTTAGCATTCACCTCCAGGACTTCTCTGATTTAAACTGATAAGAGTCTTTGTGCCCTCTGGGGCCATAATACCTGCTTAGTCATGGATTTTTTTTTTTTTTACTTGGGTCAACAAAACCAAAAGTGAATTCCCATTTACACCTGAGCTTTAAATTCAATACAAAGATAGTTGATTACCCCTGTAAATAGCAATGGTAAATTGTATCAACAGGCATGATTTGCCCAGTCAGTTGGTATTGTGATTAATAATGCTCACAGATGGTTATGACAATTGATGCCTTTTTTTCTACAGCAGCCTGCAATGCACCTCTGACATTATAAAAGCTATGTAGCAAGGAAAGTTTCTAGGTCAATTCCAGTTTGATTTCTCTATAGTTTGTATCCAAAATTGTAGTATGTTCTGCAATTGGGTCACATTAACTAATTCTGTGGGCAAGCAAGAGGAATGACAAGAATTTGTGCATTGTTTCAGAGGACTCTGGAATCTCCCTGGCCAGCAGCTCCTACAGAGCTAATTCATACCTGGTGCTGGTTTTGTTTAATGAGTCATTGTTTCTAGGGCCATCATCATAAAGCCCTGTGGGATATCTGCATTCAAATTCTTTTTATGTCTTCATTTGGGTTGCAAGACTAGAGATTTCCCATAATCCAGAACATCAGAGACTCTATATCAACCACCTGGAACTAGGTCAGCCTTTGTGGAAGAGGGGGCAGTAAGATTCTAAGAGCACAAGGATGGGAGGAGTAATGATATGCAAGATACTCCACACAAGTTAGGGCTGAAGCAATCATAATTGGACTTTGCATGCCCTGTGCAAAGTCCAACACACTACTGACCCCACAAAGTCTAGCGTTTGCTAAAGGCACTAGGATCCTTGGCGGCAAGGGATTGACAGCCACAGTAGTGTTCCTATGCTTAAAGGGAACACAGGAAAGGGTTCTGGGAAATGCCACTGGGTCCTTGCACCTCATCGGAGAGGAGGACCCAGAGGAGAGTCTGGCATGCACATTAAAGGATGCTCAGGGGATGGGAGGGGGAGGCACTGGGGGCTGGGGAAGGAAGGGGAAGGGGAGGGGGGCACAGGGGGGTGGGGGTGGAGGAAGGGAAGGGACCGGTGTACCTGTTAAGTTTGTATGAGTGGAAATAAAATAAAATAAAATAAAATAAAATAAAATAAAATAAAAAAATAAAATGTTAAAAAAAAAGACTAGAGGTTTCCATGTAGTTTTACATGCCACTTTCTTTCTTTTTTTTTTTTTTCTGCTCATACAAACGTAATAGTTACCCCTGTCCCCTCCCTTCCTCCATCCCTCCCTGGACCTCTCTGCTCCCTCTCTTCTTTCCCCCTTCCTTTCCCCCCTCCCTCCCTTTCTCCCAGTGCCCCCTCTCCTCATCTCTGAAGCATCCTTTAATGTGTATATCAAACTTTCCTCTGGGTCCTCCTCTCTGGTGAGGTGTAAGGACTCAGCAGCATTTCCTAGAACTCTTTCTTGTGTTCCCCTTAAGTATAGGAACACTATTGTGACTGTTAATCCCTTGCTTCTAAGGATCCTAGTACCTTTAGTCCATGCTAGACTTTGAGGGGTCAATGATATGTTGGTCATTGCGCAGGTCATGCAAAGTCCTATTATGATTGCTTTGGCCCTAACTTGTGTGAAGTATCTTGCATATCATTACTCCTCCCATCCTTGTGCTCTTACAATCTTACTGCCCCCTCTTCTGCAAATTTCCCTGAGCTTCAGGATGGGGAGAGATTAGGCAGGCCTGATTACATGCCACTTTCATTTTGTAACCTTCCCAAACTCTCATCTACTCCTTCTCTGATTAATTTATTTCTTCTATTCTTCCAGACTAGTATTCCCCATGTCTTGTCTCATTTTATCCATGAGCTACTTATTATCCTCATCTTTTATGAGGCAACATATCCCAACTGTCCCCTTTCTAGTTTCCTGGATTCTGGAGGTACTTAGGTAAATACATAAAATTGAGATTTAACTAAAGTTAGGATTCATATACAAGAGAAAGCATGCAACATTTTTTTTCTGTGTCTATATTACCTAACTCAATATAATTTTTTCCAGTTCTGTCCTTTTACCTGAAAATTTTCATGATGTTATCTTTATGTCTGAAAAAATTCCATTGTTTCTGTGTCACATTATCACTATTCATTCATCAATAAATGGGACATCTAGGCTGGTTATATTACCTTGCTATTGTGAATAGAACAGCAATGGATATGGATGTGCATGTGTCTCTGTAGTAGGATATGGAGTCCTTTAAGTACATGCCTAAGAGTGTTATAGCTGGGTCATATGTTATTTCAGTTCCTAGTTTCTTTAAAGAATATTTACTTATTTATGTGTATGTATGTATAAGGCGAGAGAGAGAGAGAGAGAGAGAGAAAGAGAGAGACAGTGCTGTGGTGCAAGAGTGGAGGTCGGGCTGGAGAGGTGGCTCAGGGGTTAAGCCTCTGCCTTGCAGGCGGAAGGTCCTGAGTTCAGATCCCAGAACCCACGTATAGACGCCAGGCGGAAGCGGGGGCGGCCTGCGCTTCTGGTCCTGATAGGGCGGAGCTTGTGAATCCCGGGGCAGAAGGAGGTGGAGGCGTCCATGGTGGTTCGCGAATTCGTCCGTGGTTCTACACATACACAGACACACACACACGCGAGCACATACACACGCACATGCACACAGTTGAATAAATAATAATAATAAAAAAAAAAGAGTGGAGGTCAAAGGACAACTTTCACCTTCCACCATGTAGTCTCTTGGGGACTGATTCAGGTTGCCAGATTTGTGAACAAACACCTTGCCTAAGCCATATTTCCAGCCCTTCTAGTTCTACCTTATTTTTTAGAAACCTCTAGAGTAATTTCTTACACTCCCACCAGCATTTCAAGAATCACATTTTCCCATAATTTTCAGACAAGTTCTCTTCTTAAGTCCAGAACTTGCCTATTTGTTAGACTAGATGGTCCATGTGTTCCAAGATCTGTCTGTTTTACCTATCCTTAATAATAAGGTTCAGTAATATTTTGGTTGACCAGTAAACACTTACATTGGATGTTAAATGTTTTCAATACCACACTTGTACATAGTGTTTTCAGGGTCTTATTCTAAACTGTAATTATAGATATTTTGATAAAGAGCTTGGAAAACACAACTTGAAAGTATATGTGGTTATCAAATTGCTTTTACTCCAATTCCCAGTACAATCTTCTTGTTATTTGTCATTCTTAAAAAATGGAAGGCAAAATTCTAAATGATAGAAGCTTATGCCTCCAGCTGACCTTTTCTTTTATCACTAAATCAAATTTATTGGTTATGAATTTATATTATGATTTGTCAGTGTCAGCATGTTTTGATTCATTTATTGCACTGAAAGTCTTTTGTTATTTACTTTGTTAACATTGCATATTCTTTTATATAATTCTTCAGTAAATTTCTGAAACCCCTATTTATATAATTTTTTACTTTAAAGAATATTTTAGAAATGATTATAGAGATATTTTATATGATGCTTCTCATTGATAAATAAAGAGGTAGCTGAGTGAAAATTTAGGGTTCAAATTGCATGTCTTTCCTCTTTATGAATCAAATCATCATAGTGTCATTGTGTATGAATTAAATTACCAAATATAGGACATTCACTTGTACATATAAAGAAGATATTGCAATGGAAATTAAAAGCAAATAAGACAAGGAGATCATTAACTAGTAACCTAAGAGTAAAAGTACATATTAAATGGCCTAGACTGTGGTAGTTCTGTATCTATCCAACTACATGACTTTGAATATATTCAAATCTCAATTTTATGATCTACAAATGAGGCAAACCACAAGAAAGTCCAATGACTCTGTTGTTTTTGTGGCAATGCCTTATATAATTGTCAGTTATAAGTATATTTATAATAGAGTAGCTTATGTAATATGAAGGGACTTGAATAACATTTTGAAATTGAACTACAGTAATTAGGTACCAACAATTTAAAAAATATTAAGCTTCCATTGTTAACACTAAAGTGCTACCAACATCCACAAATGAGAGAATTTTGAAGTGAATATTCATCTCACTCAGTAAACTTATCAGCTGTAGCCTGACTTCAAGTCTTCACTGTATTCAGAATCCCATGTCATGAGCATCACCTGTATTGGGGCTTTTATGCTCTTACCATTTAATAGGAAAATGCTTTCAATGTTATCATCTTTTAGATGGCAGGAATTTTTATTATTATAAAATTACTAGCTTTAAACATGCCTTCTTTTAAAACAGATTTTCCTACATACATTGAAATATATCCTAACTTTAAAATTTTGTACCTTTATTTACTTATATGATTCAATTTAACTTTTAAGAGTATTGAATCACTATGTACATTCACTTGTACATATAAGAAGATATTGCAATGGAAATTAAAAGCAAATAAGACAAGGAGAGTATTGTGGTAAAACATTTTTCACATATTGTATTCCTGTGAGATATCTATTGTAAAATTGCTGCAGGCTGTCATTTTTGTCTGCCATCCAGGATTTGCTGGCCTAAGTGCTTTGTACTAAACTTGGTATCCATCACAAAGGGGAGGGGAAATTGCAGTTCGACCAGACAGTTTTGTTATTCTTTTAAAATTAAAAGCATATGAAACAGATATGGCTTCTTAAGGTTGTTTTTTATAAATAACATAAACTTAAATAACAAAACAATAAAGTTCAAATACAACTTAAAATAGAGTTTAATGCTGTAACCACAGAAATAAAGCATGATTATTTATGGGAAGAACATTGTTAAAAGTCATAATCCCAAATATGAATTATACAAAAGATAGATTATGTTACTTGAAAAAAATGTAAAGATTTCTGAATTTTATTTTTAGGAATTATAGAATGTTATTTTGTGGCAAGTAAGATGAAGTACAATATTATCATCACCACTGCTATTTTATATACAAAATGTTGAAAGTTACTTTTAGCAATACTCTTTCAATTTAAGCAGTAATGGGAAATTTTCCCCCTTGTTAATAGGTACAGGCACATTCTAAGCCTGTAATTTTGTAAAACTACTTCATTGGTTCAATTCCATAACCAAACTTTAACAATATTTTTTCTTCTGAATAGAGATTAAGTGGAGCATTATTTCACTAGAAAGTATTTCAAATACTTCTCATCTTCCACAGTTGGAGTTGGCTTGATTATCTGACAAATCATTTCAGCAGCCTTTAGGTCCGAAACTTCTTATATAACATCATTAGCATTAACATTACCATAGCAGCCATTTCATAAGCAGACAGGGATATTTAAATAATCATTATCAGATCATCAAATCTAGCATACTCTTAAGGGTAAATTAATTTAAGAAGAAACATTACTATTACTAACATCATGATTGTACAACCAGTTTTACAACTTTTTACAACCTTTAGTTACTAAATCTGATTTTTGTGTATATTTTTCAAATCAATCTTTAATGCAGTCTCTTAAAATAAACAAAATGCGCAAGTCCAGCTTGATAAGTTTTTCAGTAGTTTTCCAGCCTTTCTTGGTTGTAAAAAAAAAAAAAAAAAAAAAAAAAAAAGAAAGAAAGAAAGAAAGAAAAAAGTCCACTTAAAGAAAGCTCCCTGCTGAAACTGGTTTCTTATATACCATAAATGATTAGGTTATTGCCATAGGAAGAAAGTGGGCTGTTTTTTGTTCTTTCTTTGTCTTTTTTCCTCTTACGGGAACCCCCTTTTGATTCAAAGCAACAAACATTTCTCCTCCACTATGTGTCCATTTAGCTGATGCGTATGTGTTGTAATGGTTTTCCAGAATCAACTCTTTGAAGTTGCAATCCTCGTTGCATTCTTTCTGTTAAAACAAAATCATTATCCAAATGAGATTTTACTAAACTCATAGTAAGCAGGAAATAGTTTGTAGAACTGAAGCGTATGTAACTTATTTTAAACCTCAGACTAAACAGAACTAAAGTAGTTTCCTAGATCCACCTATATAATATGTTTGCCAGAAAAGATTCTTAAGGTTAATAAATAACACAACATATATTTAGTTGTGTAATGTGTCTTCCAAAGTGTCTTTTTTGGCAGTCAGCTTCCCACACTTCTTTAACACCTAAGACTTTTTTCCTCAGTACCTCTCATACTTCTGTGCCAAACCACTCGTTCTTTATTGGAAATTGGTGCAGTCAGTATAGTCTCTGCTTCCATAATGTAAGGACCTACTTCATAAGCTTTATTTCATTTACTACTGCATTCCCTACAATGTAAATGGAAATGCATAGTTCATTTGTTCATCTATGCATTCATTCTAGCAAATCTATGCTATGTAATTTGCCTACATGAGATGTCATGTGAGAGAATTAATTATGTGTGAGAATAGAAAAGTTGGTTATGCTTTATTACAGCCAGATGAACTGTTGCATTTTTCATATTGTAATAAAGTTTAAACAATTAGTACTCACTATTCAAAGTCCACGATTGTAAGCTTTATATTGATAAATGAACTGAACATGTGAGCAATGTGAAAATTGGGTGAATACTAACAAGGAGCTTTAATACTGACAGATGGGAATTTTAGAATTCAAGTGTCTAAAACACATATGGGAATTTAAAAGTGGGAGAATCCTTAGAAATCAGTTGTGCCAAGTTATTTTTCATATGAAGAAATCAAAGTTCAGATAGTTAAAGCAACCTAAGGTCACAAATAAAACATTTTTTAAATACTGAAGTGCAGTGTTTAATGAATTCATCAACTTATACTATAGGAAGAAGTCAATTAGAGGTTTTCTTCTTAAAAATTTATTTTATTGGAATAATTAATTGAATTTCATGCATCAGTACAGTGAATTTATACCATTTTTGTCTCTTTTTAGCTAATCCTCTCTCCCACCTTTTTCCAATTTAAACCTTCTTTCCAGCCAGTTTCCCTCGTGTTTTCTTTCTTTTTTTTTTTTGTTTGTGGTCCACTGGGCTTCACTTGGGTTACTTTGCCTGACACAAGCCTGAATACCTGCTGGAGAATGACCGTTATCTCCATGAATAAACCCTTCAGAGCACTAGCTGCTTTACCCCATCCAACCTTAACCTTCAACTAGTCACTGAAGAAGGTGTGCTGCCTCTTGAGATCTTTTACCTTCAACAGCAAAATATTGATAGGCTAAATCTTGTTCAAGTCTTGAAGAAGTAAACATATTTGTAGTGAATGCATGGGTGCAGAAGCACGTGACATCCAGAAGATGCAATCTTGCAGCACAGTTAGTTCCTCACCCTCTGGAACTTATGTTCTTGCAAAAGCAAATGTTGACATAAGTCTGAAAAATAACCCTAAACTATGAAAGATTAATACCTTTGCATACAGTTTTCCATCTTTGTTCATTGCAAGATAGTATTCACTTTCCACCCCTTTGATTGCCACAATTCCAACCGCCACTGTCCTGATTTCCATGATATCTGCAAGAAATCACAGAGATGTCAGTTATTGACTCATATTGAATCCCACTCCCCCAATACATACCCACAAAAGCCAAAGTAATCATTAAATATTGGAAGTACAAGCTGATGGCTTTTTATTTCACAGAAAAATATACCTGTATGCAAATAAATTGTTTCATATTCATGTTTATTCTCTGAAACTACCTGTCTAATCTATTATACAATGATAACAGTAAATATTTTATTGACTCCATACCATAAAGGAATTGTTCACATGTTCTTGTAATGAACTTATCAGTCGCGAAGATCATGAGGGAGGTACTTTTACCCTACTTCACTGAACTAGAAATTGAAGCTAAGTAATTTGTCAAATCCTAAGAGCTGGTAAAAATAAAATTAGAGTTTGTATCTAAATAATGTAGCTCAATGATATGAAAGTATATAATAAACTAACATTTTTGCCCTCCTATTTAGTTAAACTTTGTCATAAGACTATTTTCAATAGAATAGTTCTTAACTTTACTGAAAATTAATATAAAATAAAATTTTAATTAAAATAATTATAAATAAATAAGAGATTACTGCCTCTACAATGGCTTTCAATTGTTTTAGTATATGAAGATATTACTTGAAATTATGACTATCATTTGTACAAAAGGTTTCACATTTCTATAAATTTAAATCTTTGTGAACTTGTGTTTTGTAAATGTATTTACACAAGGATGCTACCGTTTTTCTTTTTTATGTTTTCTTTCAATACTACATTTTAATGATTAATATTAACTCAGCAAAATGCCAGTAAAGGTTTTCAACATTATAGAAATAAAAAGTTTTGTAAAGCTTTTAGAATTTTTATTGGTGCACATGTCTATATGTAATGATGGGTTTTTTTGACATTTTTATTCAAATATATTATGTACTGAGCATGTTCACAGGATTCCCTTCTACTTCTCCCCATGCCACTCACTATCTTGCTTTCATCAGATCATCTCTCTTCTATTCTCATGTCATATATGTGTTTCTATGTGCATGTGGAAAATCTAGAATCCATATGTGAGAGAACACATGTGATATTTGGTTTTTTTCATTTTGTAAATATAATCTCCATTTCCAACCATTTGCCAGCAAATGATATGATTTCATTATTCTTTATGGCTGAATAAAACTCGATTATGTGAACATGCCACATATTTTCTCCTCATGTTTCTGAAAGACTAATGATTCCATGACTTGGCTCAGCTACTGAGCTAAAATTATCAAATATTTACATGCAATATGGCTATAGCATTCTTGACAATCTAGCAAGTTTTTCATGTAACATGACATTAATTTTACTTTGTACATAAAGGGAAATCTGGAAAGATTCTCTTACCTGTGTCCAAGAGAATAGAAAGAAAATTATTTATATATTATTTCAAAGAGCTGCTCTTATTATATTACCATAATAAACATAGAGAGAAGATAGGACAAAGCATAAAGTGCTCTGGGCTGTTCCACCTAGAACTCAGAGACAACTAAACAATGAAAGAAGTAACAGGTATGTGATACGTTTTGACAAGTTGTTGGTCAGAGAAGTCTCAAAAGCCTGCCAAACAGTATAATTTTTGCCACTGCCCTTGGTTGCCTGCCACAAACTGTCAGTAAGTCCCTGTTATTGAAGATGCAATACACATGGTTCACAGGACATGGACAAAAGAGAACACCTGGAACTGCTTGGGAAGTTTCTTCCTTGCTTGGTAGCTTGCACAGAACCAGAGAGTAGTATGGGAGTTACTAGGGGAGAAAAACAGTCAAAGGTCTCATCAATCTGTGAAATCTGAAAGTTGCAACAAGTGACTGTCAGTGTAATAGCAGAATGAGTATCAAAGAGACAACCAAGAGCTTTCTGATGGGATTTAAGGTCCTGAAAGGACAAGAGCAGGCTATGATTCTTTAGTTAAGGAAGAAAGTTCACCTTACTATTTTATAAATACTTGTTATTATCCTCATAGATTGGAAAACACTGAGCACTCAACCTAGAAGGAGTTTATTGCTGAAAAACACAACTTGTCAAAGTGCAAAAAGTAAGTGTCCGTGGACTACTTGTCCCTAAACAGGACATATATACCTCACCCACCCAAGGCTCATGAAGCATCAAGGAAGAGGGGACAATAAGATTATAAGAAGCTGAAGTGGGAAAGTGATGGGCCAGACATTATCTCCTGCACATGGCAGAGTTGTGATATACAAGATTTCATGACAGATGTGTATGCTTACACAAGAATTAACATGGGATCTGTCTAAACATCTTACAGTGAAAGCAGAAAGATATCAAGAAAAGGTTTCTGAAAGACTAATGAGGACTAATGCTGATGGGGATGAAAAGGAGGATGCTTGCTTAATGGTATACCCATCGATCTATGCTACTTGCTGGAGCATAAAGCTTGTCAGGCATATGTCATCAGATATAAACTAAATGAAACACAGGGGGCCACAGGAGTGACAAGATTTGAAAATAGAACAGAGTCTAACAGGAGAGATGAAGACTCATAAGGAGGAAAAAAGGGGAGCTGGAACTTGGGACCAAGAGGTGAAAATTGAAAATATTTCAAATTCACTATATTCACATATACAACATTAATGAATACAACATTAAAGATGGAAAAAAGGAAAAGAGTTTACATGTTCACTTCATCCTCTTACTCCACATTCTTGTTTCAGTATTACTATCTAGTTAATATAGTTGGTATTCATATCATGAAACTAGTTTAATTTTTTCATTTGTGCACAAAGAAGCCACTTTCTAATATATTATGCTTAGCATTAGTGAAAGCTCATCTTTGAGAATTTCATAGCTTCTCATCAACTGTAGTCTATGAAGAAAGTACTAAGATAGATATTATTTTTAAGCATTAGTGGAGCATTGTGAAGTACATAGGACCCTATTATAATTTTGGAAGACGAATTAAGAAACAGTTTGGTTTCTTAATTTCAAAAGCTCAGATCTCACAGAAGTAGCAAATAAAACACGTGGAAATGTGTTTAATAATGTGTTTTGGAGAATGAAAAATTTTTCAAATTGTCGACAAGTATATATATGGCAGATTATGATGCTGAACCCCAACTTACAGACAACTGCTATATTTGGAGGTTCTTAGCTGATAACTATAATTCTTTTTAAAACAAAGAAAAAGCAAAGGGAAATAATACAACAAGCAGCAGATTCCCACTTCAGAACCTTGTACTTATAAAGAATACTAAAGATTCTTGATTCACCTTGTTTTTAGTGTATTCAAAACTACATTAATCTACTTAAGAATGCAAAAAAATGTGATTTCTAAAGATCTAACCACTAAGAAATTTTTTCAGTGAACATTTCCCTTTCCTCCAAATTGTTTTACTCTTGGGATTCATTCCTTTACTCAGTGTTGTATCTTCCTTTAGACAAAAAGAAGAGTTGGTAATGCAAAGGTTGAGGAATTTTTCATGATCTGTTGGAATCAGAGTCTAGAATCTATCATGTTTTCTATATTTTCTTCTATGGAACAATTGTTCACAAACTACTGTTGAATAGTAGAGTTATTGGTGGTCACTGGTATGTGAATACCTTCCCTTTTTTTTTTTATTTCCACTCATAAAAACTTAACAGGTACACCGGTCCACTCCTTCCCTCCAACCTCCTACCACCCTATACCCCCCTCTCCTCCCCCTCCCTCTCCATCCCCCAGTGCCTCCCCCTTACATCCCCGGAGCATCCTTTAATGTGCATGCCAGACTCTCCTCTGGGCCCTCCTCTCCGATGAGGTGCAAGGACCCAGTGGCCTTTCCCTGAACCCTTTCCTGTGTTCCCGTTAAGCATAGGAACACTACTGTGGCTGTCAACCCCTTGCCTCCAAGGATCTTAGTGCCTTTAGCAAATGCTAGACTTTGTGGGGTCAATAGTGTGTTGGACATTACGCAGGGCATGCAAAGTCCAATTATGATTGCTTCGTCCCTAACTTGTGTGGAGTATCTTGCATATCATTACTCCTCCCATCCTTGTGCTCTTACCGCCCCCTCTTCCACAAATTTCCCTGAGCTGCTGGATGGGGAGAGATTAGGCTGGCCTAGTTCCAGGTGGTTGATATAGAGTCTCTGAAGTTCTGGATTATGGTTTGTTGATTTTTTTTTCCAGTTTTGCTGCTCCTGCAATGCCCTTCACTCCATCCTGATGGGTATTGGATGTCACCCCCTGGTCAGAGATAAAAACCTGTTAAACTAGAGTCTTGTTATAAGAGTATATTCAAAGGTAGATGTAATAAAAGTAGGAAACCGCAGTGAGGGAGGGGTCAATCACCCATTTGCAAAATGGTTACTTCTTTTTTTTATTATTATTATTTATTCAACTGTGTGCATATGCGTGTGTATGTGCCCGCGCGCGCGCGCGCGCACGTGTGTGTGTCTGTGTCTGTGTAGAACCACGGACAAATTCACGAACCACCATGGACGCCTCCACCTCCTTCTGCCCTGGGATTCACAGGCTCCGCCCTACCAGGACCAGAAGCGCAGGCCGCCCCCGCTTCCGCCTGGCGTCTATACGTGGGATCTGGGATCCGAACTCAGGACCTTCCGCCTGCAAGGCGGAGGCTTAACCCCTGAGCCACCTCTCCAGCCCCCAAAATGGTTGCTTCTTATCTGCCAGACTATATGCCCTCCCCTTCTGGTGAGATCATACCCCCTCAGTTGTAAATGATCAGGAACGAAAGTCTGTGAACTTAACCAGATGTCTCATTACTCACTTGCAGTCCTTGATGGAGGCCTATTTTCTCTGCTGTAACATGGTCCCCTCTCTCCTTGTGTCTGGTGTGGCCCTCCTACCCCATCCCTCCTGTTCATAATCCTTGCAATTACTGTAGGAAACACCTTTCCTTTTAAGTACAATTATATTGTTTTGTTCCCCCAATTTTTCTCCGTTCCTGCCTATCCAGTTGATCATTTTTCCTTTGTACTTTGATACTGAAGAGATGATAAGCATTGTTAGTCTTATCCCTCCACATATTAATGATAAAGGTACAAAAATGTCTTCACAAAGATTATACCTTCAACTGGGATGAGAACACATTTAAAACGGCTAAGTTCCTGTATTTTTAAATGTCTGACACTAAAAAAAAGAAATTTTCATATCAGGAAAAATCAATGTATCACAAATTCATTTGCTTGAATAGTATTAATTATTACCAGAACCAATATCTTATTAATCCTGATTGTATAGTCTGTTTATGTTGTGTACTGTATTCCTCTTTTAATCAAAATGACCAGGAAGGCAGACATTATTGTTATTTTGTTGAGGTGCACAGTGGGAAGTGGTGTTTTCAATATCTGCAAACATCTGTAGAAGTGTTACATAAAAAGCTGACGGAATTTTGTCCCTGCCTTCAAACCGGAACCTACATAATATCATTATACTTAGTCTCTTAGTCTATATATATTGTTGCCTTCTGTGGCTCTCTTCTTGTAAGAAATTTGTTCATCTCTAGTAAATTTATTTCCAGTAGAGTAAGGCATATCACAGAGATGAATCAAATTTTTGACATAAAGATGGTGGGGCCGTACTGAGAATGATAAAAATATGAGGTAACAGGAAAAAGAGAGAATCCACTTATAAAACATAAAGATGAACCATTGACTATTTATAGTCTTGCTAATAACACTTTCAATAACAGCATAAATCCATTATTTAGGATATTTTTCTTTAAAACTATGGAGTATGTCCTGAGTGTTCCTATTTTTTTTCTGTGATATAGTCATTCATGAATTTATCTAAACCCTTTTTCCTGTTTAGAATTTATGGCTGTTTCACACTTGGGATGAGCAGAAAGGAGCCTTAGGATAAATTGCTATAGTGAAAAATAATTTCTGATAACTTCCAGAATTACAAGTAGTTCCTTAATCTTGCATTTTGGATACTGGTGAATAATATCTTGCTTTTAAGCTTCTTGATTTTAAAGTGACTTAACTGTCCTGTTCAAAAATTATTTTCATGCCTTTTTACGCAGAAATCTGCTCCAAATCAATTTCTTTAATATTTATTTTCTCTGACCCTTTTCACTATTAGTTTGAGGAGGTACATTTGGATAAGAAAATATAGATAAGTATTGTTATATTGAAAAATCGTGTGATGTTTAAGCTATTTAAAACATTTAATTTTGACTTGACCAAATATACTTTCTGGGACATGTTAAAACTAAGAACAAATAACAACAAAAAAGCAAAAACATTTCCAATGTTAATAATGTCTAAATTTTCTCCATAACTTGATTATTAAGAAGTCTTAATGTTACATATTTATATCACATTAAATTGCTATAAAGTGTATTCACATTAATGCATATATACAAAAATAATGTGACTAAAGCATACAAAAACTCAAAATATGGTAATAAAGATAGTAAAATGTAGATAAAAATACCTGAATAGACATCTTTACCAAGAAGATACATAAGTGCCAAAAACACATATAAAATAACACTCAGTAACAACATCATTAAGGAACTCAATAAAAAATGAATGGTAGATACCTCTTGCAGTTCGCCTGCATGGTTGCTGATAAATAACCATCAAACAGCTTTAAGGGAACAATGGATTTATTTTCTTACAATAGTCCAGTTACAGGCTGTGGTCCAGCTTGACAGGAGAGTATGTGCCCAACACCAGGGCCGAGGGAACTGACCACACTGTTTCTACATAATGGCTAAGAGAGAGACGATCCTTACATGCCAGAGCAGCGTGTCTAGCCAAGTATACTCAAGGATGCCAGCTCTCTCAACCAGTTCTCAGTGATTTATTTCAGGGCCTAGTCCTACCCACCATAGGCTGGACCTTCCCCATCAGCTGGACATTCTCCTTCAGGTTCGCTCTGAGCTTAACTCAACTACTAATTCCCCACAAATGTTCCCAGACACCTGTGCCTAACCATGACAATACTTCTCCATAACTGTTAGACAATGACTAACAGTACTGCAGTGATGTGGAGTCACCCACACACTTTCCTCGTTAGAGGGAATTCACAGTGCAACCATTCTGACAGGATCTTGAGAACAACTTCCTTTTTTTTTTTTTCTTTTAGCCTAACATTCTTTTTTTTTAATTTTTTAATTTTTTTTCCATTCATACAAATTTAATAGCTACTCCGGTCCCCTCTCATTCTCCACCCCTTCCTGGGTCCCCTTTCTCCCTCCCCCCTTTTCCCCTTCCTTTCTCCCTTCCCTCCCTTTCTCCCATTGCCTGCTCCCACCCACCCCCCATCCCTGGAGCATCCTTTAGTGTGAATGTCAAACTTCCCTCTGGGTCCTCCTCTCTGATGAGGTATAAGGACTCAGTAGTATTACCTAGAGCTCTTTCTTATGTTCCCCTTTAGTATAGGAACACTATTGTGCCTATTAATTCCTTGCCTCTAAGGATCCTAGTGCCTGTGATCCATGCTAGATTTTGGAGGGGGTCAATGATATGTTGGTCATTGCGCAGGTCATGCAAAGTCATATTATGATTACTTTGGCCCTAACTTGTGTTGAGCACAACTTTCACGCAGCAAGATATGTAATTTTTGAGTATAAAGTGTATGCTCATATAAAAATCCAATTGTGAATGTTTATAGCCAACTTGTTTCTAATAACTAAAATTGAGAGATATTCAATAGATGAATGATCAAGCTGTGCCATTACATTCATACATTAGCTATTAGTGATTTTGAAAATGCACCCATCAAGGCATAAAAAGGTATAGTGAAAATTCAAGTGCATATTGCTAAGTGAAAGAAAAGTAACAGGATGAAAAGGTGAATGACAGGATTGTTTAAACAGTGGAAATGCTATATGAAATAGCAAAACAGCAGATGCAGTACAATATACCTCTGTCAAAATGCATAGCACATCACAAGACAAAGGCTAAACTTTACTTTATGCACATAATGTTGGTTCCTTAGTTAGAGCAAATGTTCTTCAATCACTTAAGATGTTAACAATAGAACTATGGAGAGATACAAAGACAACATATGAGACCGCTTTTTGCTAATCTTTCAGTTGATGTGCACTTTGACTCACAGGACTCGTATTGTCTTTTTTAAAAGTTAATGAACTGTCTTCAAAATGTCTTTGCTTAAACTTCTAATAGTAAAATTTAAGAAGTTATAGACCACATACATAAAAGCTGTTTGTTGTTCTCAGTAAGTTTTCAGTGTGTAAAGAGGTACTAAGACTAAGAAAGTTTTTGAAAACAGTTTTCCTAAAGCAATTTATTTTCCTGATGCTTTTGCAATCTTATCGTGTTGCAGATCTTTACAGTTGTGTTATGAATGTCTTTGGCTAACTTGTAGTCATCTATAAATATGGGGTTATAAATAGAAGCTTCAAAAATATTCAATATGCTCCTAAATGCCCAGAGAATTATTAGGGGCATTTTAAACTATTGAACTGCAAATCACAATTAAATTACATAAGCAAATAGTAAACTGTATAAAACATTAATGCCTGATCAGTGTGGTTACTCATTTAATATTAAGTGGAGCTATTTAAAGCATAAAACTAAGATATATATTTATTCTGTTATGCTTTTCATATACATCCAAAATTACAAGGATAGGAAAAGACATTTTCTAAATAAAAGCTCTATTTTTAATCATTGAAATCCTATATCTCAGTGTTATATTTTTCACATATCTTCCACATATTTCTCCAATTATCATTTCATATGCTGTTGTAAATGCAAAATAATTACCTTTGAAAAGCAGTTTGGTTCAACCCAGTTATCTCCTGTCTTTCCTGGACATCTGCATTCCATTTTTGCCTTTGGTTAAGAAATCCCCCTTCAAATTTATTCTTTTAATCAGGGCAGGTTTAAGATTTTCATACACTCCATTACTCTCATCTAGGTGACGCATGACAAAATATGTTCATAATATTGCTTAATAGAAGCAATATTTTTAAATTATCTTAGAGTTTGGCACATTTTTTCTTTAGAAATTTTTGATGCTGAACAAGAGAGATTGTTTAGGGGTTAAGCCTCTGCTTTGGAAGCAGAAAGGCCTGAGTTCAGAACTCAGATACCACATAAAATCATCTATCAGAAATGGCGATGACCTAGTACTTCTGGCCCTGGAATGTGGAGCCTGGGAAACTTCAGAGCAAAGCAAAAAGGAGGTAGAGTAATCCAGGATGATTCCTAAAGCCACCCTTGGGCCTCCACTGACAAACCCAGTGCCTTTTCACACACACACACACACACACACACACACACACACAAAATGAAGAATAATAAAAAAAATTATTTGATGTTAAGTAAATCACTGGATATGCATTTGCTCTAACTTGTTTGCAGTTTTTATACATTGTTTTCCAATGTATTAAGATTATTATATTTAAATTTAACTCAGTGACTTTTTGTTAAATATTTCCTAATCTCTATTTTTTATTTTATTTTCAGCTTTTAATGACAATGTCTTGTAAGTGCCAGCATTTACCAGTCAATGCAGAGTTCCATCAGGGAGATCTGTGGGGATTAAACCAGGACAGTGTCAGAGGGGCCTCAGCAGTACTGAGACTGAGACTAAGACATATTTATTCTAAACTACTCAGGTATTATACATGAAAGTTTGTCAACCATCTAGTCTTTCATAATAGCCAAAACAAATCTTATAAAAACAAGAAGTAAGGAGTAAGTAACAGGAGAACATTCAATGGTAAACTAAATTATTATGACTAGCTTAGTACTCAAACAGCAGTTTCAAGGTAACAGCTCTTTTACCACAATTCTGGGACCATTCAGGCCTGTTCCCAATTAATAAATCACACGGTGAAAATGCAATGAATTGATCAGCATCACTTCCTGCCTGAGACTGACCAAGGCAGTAAACAAAATATCCCAAAGGGACAAAGGAACAGGAACAAAGAAATTAAAACTGCTGATCTTGATACTCAGATTGGTCAGTACTCAAAGGGCCCTGGGAAGGCCTGAACCAGTCCTAAAATATTTTGATTTTAAAGTTCTAAATGTACTTTTGCCCTTGCTGTTCTCATCAGATCTAAGTTCCATGCTTAAGGGACAAATAAATAAAGTGTTACTATCCTACTGAAATTCTTAATAAAAAGATTCTGTTTCTTTTTCTCCAGTATCAAATTTTGTGAACATATTGCCTAAATGGGTTCATCTTTTTGTGGTCAGCGCTTGTAGTTTGACTTCTGATCTGTAGCTTAGTTTTATCTTGTCGAGGTCAAATCCAAACATTTGTGGATTTACTTCTGTATATCCTCTGGCACTCTTCATTCTATTTCCATTATAATTGCTGTGCTTTTACTAATCTAGGATTACTCTGGCATATTATTTTACTTTGTGATTATTATTTTTTAGCCAGGAGTGGTGGCACATGCCCGTCAACCCAGCTACCTGGGAGGTTGAGCTAAAAAGTCACAAATGGAGGTAAATGAAGGCAACACAGCAATATTTCAATGCATTAAAGAAAAGATTATCTATGTAAACATGTCTGTATTGCTTTTGGTCAACTTATTCTATTATTTTTATTCATAAAGTCATTTTCATCCCATTGTCTGACATATTATTTATGCTAGGTTTTTTTCATTTTGCTTTGCTACCAATTCCTTATACTCCATAGCTGCACTATTCTTCTTTGATCCCTTTTCAAATGTGAGTAAAATTCCCTTAAATTATACTGGAATTAATTTTGAATTATAAATTGATCTATGACCCTAATTGTATATCTTATTATTGTAAACAGTGATTTCATTTTTCAACATTTTTGTTCAACGTTGTATTATTTTTTACTGGTTTGACACCCCTGTCTTTTGCTTTTTATTGACTTTTGTCTCACTTCTTAGCTATATCTGCACATTAATTTATTTCATGTTACCCATTCTTGAATGACTCATTACACTTTAAATAACTCTGATTATAGTGCCACTGATACTCTGGATGCATCCTCTGAATTCTCTGAATCTGTTTATGATTTGCCCCTTTAGAAGTGTGAAGATGATTACACTCATCATCCCCTCAGCATTTCCTTGTACAGAATGAATCCCGGATTCTTCATCACATATTTTACTTTAAGCCAGCATTTTAACAAAAACTGGATTAAGATAGGGAACTGGTAAAAAAAATTTTAAATGTATAATTACATTTTTAATAAAAAATAAGGTGATATAAAAAAAGATAGATGGCCTATTGTTCATCATTAGTCTAAATTTAAACAACTAATTTATACTATGGTAATATAGGCTCATCATATATCTTAAAAATATTACTAGTCAGTTCATCTTATATACTAAAAAGAACATTTCCTCCCCAAAGATTAGTGGGGATCTCAGAAAAAACGACTGCTCTTGAAGAGTGTCTCTGGGGCAGATACAGGGAAAGGAAAGAGGAACCTCCTCTCTTATGACATTGTTCACTCTTTACTAACGCAGGCAACCCAAAGGAAGCACTGGAATCCACACACAAAGGGACAGGAATGTGGGTGGAACACGGCAAGATTGAAGAATCCAGAAGTTGGAGTAGGAAAGGAATCAAGGCAATGACTTAAATCCATTTTGTTTACAAATGAAAATTCTCAATAAAAAATTAAGAATTAAAAATAAAGAGGAAAACTTAAAAGAGAACATTATTCATCAGTTCATCATACATAGTAAAAAAATACCTGATAAATATTTGTATATTGAAACACTTTTCAAAGTTGCAATATAGTTTATTTAAATATAAGTTTTATTTTTCTTTTCCATTTTCATGTATATATGTGTAGGGATGCATGTTCATGCGTTTGCTTGTGTGTAGCCCAACTTTGGCTGGGGAGGGGGCTGGAGTGATATCAGGAATAATCCTTTATCATTCTTTCATTTTATCCTTTTGAAGTTTGGTTTCTAGAATTCAGAGCTCATTGATGGGGCTTGTCTAGCTCACCAGTTTGCTTGGGGAATTCCCCATCTCTACTTTTCCAAGCAGGAATACCAGATGGGCCACCTTATCCACCAATCAATTATATGTAGTATGGGGATCTGAACCCCAATTTTTTTGCTTACACAGCAAGCCTTCTTCCATGTCCCAGTAAGATATTTCATGTAAAAAGAAAAATACTAAATATTCTTATTTACCAAATGACAAAAATTCTTATGTTCTTTAAATAGTAATGAAGGAAATCATATTTGTGAATTAATAAACTTAAAAATATCTTTTCATTTTCACAATAAAAAGATATTAAATGAATGTAAGCTTAAAATATAAGTGAAATAGCATCAAAGATGACAAAACATTTAGTCCTGATCCAATTACTAAAATCTTTCTATGCCTAAAGTATTAGTTCACTTGTCTTATTTTTTACAAATTATTTTTACAAATTTTACAAATTCTAAATAATGAAATAAAAGCATTCTATTATTCTAACATTTGCAAATACTGCTCTACAGAGTAAACATCATTGATAGTATTGTTTCATGTCCCTCAAAGTTATGCCAACTACAATGATTGCCACAATCTCTTCTGCAAACAAGCAAAATTATTTTAAAAATATTCATTAAATGTTGATTGAAAGAATCCATTTTAGGCAGAAACTTTACCAGCCTGAAGATTATCTTTAAAAATTGTACATTTTCAAATATACCACACTATAAAAATTTAAAATGTAAAATGTAAAGTTCTTTAGGCTTATTAGTGTATATTTAACTTAGCATCCATTATACTTGATATTATTAGCCAACAGGCATACTAAAGTTATAAATCTAACAGCATATGATGATGAATGGAACTATTTATAAAATAATGGAAGTCATCACATCTTGATTAAATGATGAAAGGATGAGTAATTCACAAACAGATTTGTCTCTCCTCTCTAATTGCCAGACAACCATATTTCATGTATTTGTGGAGGCACTCAAATTATATTCTTTTCTAAATAGCAAGTATATTATTAGCTCTTTTAGAAGCAGTACCTCACTGATAGCTTATGTTGAGGTTACCATATACACAGGTCTTTATTCATGTAAAAAAATCACCTCACCATAATTTGAATCCGCAAAACTTCTTTTGACATTATTTTTTTATATTTATTTAAACAGAGTGTGTGTGAGAGAGAGTCTGCATATTCAGACATTATGGCAGACATGTGGAAACAGATAACAACTTGTAGGAGTTTATTCTGTTCCACCATATAAATTCTGGATATTAAGCTCAGTTATTAAGCTTGCCAACAAGTATCTTCACCACTGTCCCATCTCACCAGCCCAATTTGTTTTCATGGTAAAGTGTCGATCTGTGTATTTAGATGGAACCTTCACTACTACTGCAATAGTTACTCTTTCTGCTATTGTGCAACATGAGGGAAGAAAAGGGGAGATTTATTTGGCTTATGGGTTCCAGAATGAAGATACAGTCCGTTATGGTGGGAGAGGCATGGCACTGGGTAGAAGTTTGAGGATGCTCAGGTCACTGCAGACATCATGATAGAGGCTAAGAGAGCAGTCAGAAGACTGCTAGAGCAGATTACTAACAGAAGAGCAAGGCAGGACTATCCATCCTCAAGTTCCATCCTCTGTGATATACCTTTCTCCAGCAAGACTACACCTTCTAAAGGACCTTCCCAACCATTAACAATAGCTAAGGATTCAAACACATGAGCCTGTGAGAGATAACTCACATTCAAACCTTGACACTGGCCTTTTACAATTTTTAGTTTTCAATTTAGTCACCTTAACTTTACTTATAAATTTCCTGATCTATTATAGTGATATAAATGTATTAAAATTGTGATACCCAACAAATTAGCTATTCCTTTCATTTTTATTGGTAAATTTAAATTGTCATGTAACGTTAAACATTTTATCTATGGTTTTCAAAGCCCATTGGAAGGTATATACTTTGAACTTAGCATTTTAAAGCCTATTAAGCTCCCTGTTCTCGCATTGTCATGTGTTTAGGTTGTAGGTCCTCAACCAGGATAGCACAATGTCATTCATTATATCATGCATTCATTCAATCATGTGTGGCATTAATTCTTGCTCTTCAATTTCTATTTTCCTTTCATATTAATGAGTTAAAATTTTATCTGGTCATTCAAAATAAATATTACATTTTCCAGTATCCCTCAAGGTAAGTGTGAGCATATGACATAATGCAGATGCCATGATGTAAATGAAGTATCCTATGACAGCGTTCAGGACTCCTCCACAGTAAGCACTCAGCTGGGACTTTTCTTCTTATACTGATTTCCACACAGAGAGGGGACACAAGGGACTTTGCGGAGGTAATAATCTCCAATACACTGAATATAAAACTTTCCAGATTCCTTCTTTTGACATGAACCAGAGAGATTGTTATTGCAAGATAACACAATTGATAAATATGGCTGATAATGTTAAGCTTCTATTTGCTTCATTTTACTCTAAAAAATGCCTTTAACAGATCTAAGGCAGAAACTTGGAGTATACTGAAAAAAATAGGAATAATGACAAAAAAGTAGTAGACAAATTGTTACTAAAACCCTAAAGTGTGATTCCCATCAAGTCAGTATGAAGCTCCAAACATATCAAATACAAATGAAAAGCCATACAGTGAAGGAATAAATTTAGCATCATGATTATGGAGAATAAATTGACTAAAATTACTATCAAGTCTTTACTTATTTTAAAGATAAAAATATTTAGATGATTTATGTTAAACAAAAATGTCATTCATTAAGAGGTTAGTAAGTAAAAAAAAGTCTTTAGAAAGTATATCAGTGTAATTTAATGATAGAACTACTTTGATTTTAAACAGTACAAGGCATAGGAGTTTATTTTAGCAGGGTTAGAACTATACTGCAGTTAGAAGCAAACTACATGGTTATGCAATAAGAAAGTGCTAGGTGACATTTATCTAGTAGCATATTACTAAAGAATGTCATGGAAAATGGCTGTATTGTACTTACAGACTAACATTTCTATACTGACTTGCTGACCATTTCTCCTTTCAAACAAGCAAGAAGTGATTCTTGAATCATACAAGATTTGTTTACTCTGAAGCCACTTAAAGTGTTTTTTTTGTCTGACTTTGTTATTTATCATTCCAAAACAATCAGAACAATTTAGATACCATGATCCCATAGTATATGAGAAATTACCTTACTTATGTGAAATAGAAATAATTAAAGCAATTTCTTTCTACCATCTAGAAAATCTCTCTGGTTTTTTGAGTCTTTTCTAAAATCTCAAACCTCTTCAGTAGCATAGCAAGCTTTCATTGTACAAAATTGGAAATAACATTAATACACAGACATAGATACTATGATATTACCATGTCTTTGACTACAGAATTTGGTTGGGTTAAAAATACTTGAGAACACTGTCATCAAGAATGAAACTGGTCATGAAGGAAATCAATATGAAGACTCTCTCACTCCAGCAGTAAGATAATTTAAACGTCCAGCTAAGACCATGCTGCCTGTCAGTGCTATGAATTCACTCTCACCAGTGTCACTTTTTGCAGCTTTCAAGTGGGTTCCTTTTTTAATATCAGCCTAAATAATAAATTCTTATGTGGAATACTTATATACTCTTACATAAAAAAGAAATAAAAGTGCCTAAGTTTGCACACAAAGGTACTTGAGATATTAAAAAGGATTCAAATGTGCCAAGTTGTTTTCAGAAACTTTATGTTGCCTCTATTTATATAATTCAAATATGCATCCAGTATTTCTGTCCTGTTTCCATTCATGTCAATATTATACCAAAACTTCATTATCTTTTTCCTAATAAATCCTAATAGTATTTTAACTACACTTCTGTTTCCAGCCTTTTAAATTTTACATATTTTCCTTTTATGTATTTATGAATAAGACAGTTACTCATGAAATTTCCAAAACTTAAGAGTACTCCACAACAAACAAAAGAAAGCAAACTTTTACTTAAAATTTTTATCTCTGCAAAAAAAAGACTATAGTTTATTCCTTTCTTTTTTTCTGTCTGAAAATGTCCAGCACTTTTCTCTGCTCTGCTCCTGAGTTCCTGAAATGATTGAGTTCTCTACTTCAGTATTTCTCAAACATTGCCTCATGACCTAGACTATCTTAGGCTTGTGCAAATTAAATTCCCAGTATTTATACTGGAATTCTACTTGGCAGGCTCTCATGAAATGCTGAAGTACAGATAAAATTACAAAAAACATATTAACTGGTGGATCAGATTATAAATTAGCAAATGAAAGTAATTAATTATTCCAAGATTAAAGAATTAATGAGTGCTCTAATTTAAGTGTTTATATAAAGTCTCAGAAATAAAGTTAAAACATAAAAAGGAGCATTTGGCTTGCTGAATTTCCTCTGAATTCTTAAGGTAGTCATGGAACTTATCTAATTAGTTAAGCAAAAAGCTCTTTGGATAAATCAAGCAAGTGTTTCATCTTGAATTCTGTTTCATGATGCCAACTAAAAAGAGTATAGAGAACTCCAAAGAACTCTACTTTTCCCATCAATGTAGGATTTTCTTCTATAGTACAGATTAAATCTCTGTTAAACCTACGTTTATTTTTAACATATAACTCTTTTTTAAACTTTACTTATTTATTTATTTATTTGTTTGTTTGTTTGTTTGTTTGTTTGTTTGTTTTGTGTGTGTGTGTGTGTAAGAGAACTGCAATGACCATAGATGAAAAAGTGTCTTTGTAAAAAGATCTAGAGTCTTTTGGGAATATTCCAAGGAGTGGTATAGCTGGGTCATATGGCAGTTCCATTTTAAGCTTTCTGAGGAACCTCCACACTGATCTCCGTAGAGGCTGTACCAGTTTACACTCCCGCCAGCAGTGAATAAGTGTCCCTTTTTCCTCACAGACTCACCAGCAATCTCTGTTGTTTGTGTTCTTGATTTTAGCCATTCTGACTGGGGTAAAATGATTGCTGGATTGGTTTGATTTGCATTTCTCTGATAATCAGAGAGGTTAAGCATCTTTTAAGGTATTTGTTTGACATTTCAATTTCTTTTTGAGTGAAATTCCTGTTTAGTTCCAGGGCCCAATTTTTAATTGGAATGTTCACTGTCTTGGTGTTTAATTTTCTGAGCTCTTTGTATACTCTGGAGATTAATCCTTTGTCAGATTCATAGCCGGCAAAGATTTTCTCTCATTCTGTGGGTTGTCATTTTGCATGATTAACTGTTTCTTTTTCAGAACAGAAGCTTTTTAATTTCATGAAATCCTATTTGTTGATTATTGGTCTTAGTTCCTGGGCATTTGTAGTTCTACTTAGAAAATCTTTACCTAGACCTATCAATTCAAGTGTACTTCCTATTCTTTCTTCTAATAATTTCAGAATGAGGTCTTTGATCCATTTGGAGTCGACTTTTGTATAAGGAGAGAGGCAACAATCAATTTTTATTCTTCTGCATGTAGATGTTCAGTTTTCCCAACACCACTAGTTGAAGATGCTGTCTTTTCACCAGCATGCATATTTGGCACCTTTGTCAAAAATTAAGTGGGTGTAGGTGTGGGAGTTTATATCTGGGACCTCTGTTCTGATCCATTGGTCAAGGTATCTGTTTTTGTGCCAGTACCAAGCTATTTTTTTAAACTATAGCTCTGTAATATAGTTGGAAATTTGGCATGGTGATTCCTCCAGCTGTCTTCATATTGCCAAAAATTGTTTTGGCTAATCATGGGTTTTTATTATTCCATATGAATTTTGAGATTATCTTTCCAGTTCTGTGAAGAATTGCATTGGGTTTTTTAATTGGAATTTCATTGAATCTGCACATTGCTTTGGGTAGGATGGTAATTTTCATAATACTGATCTTACCAACCCATGAGCAAGAAAGGTCATTCTACTTTCTAGTATCTTCTTTAATTTCTTTCAGCAGTGTTTTGTAGTTTCCATTATACAGGTCTTTTATTTCTTGGTTGAATTTATTCAAAGATATTTTATTTTCTTTGTACTTATGGTGAATGGGATTGATTCATTTCTTTCTCAGCTTTTTTTGTCTCTGGTATATAGGAAGGCTACTCATTTTTGTATGTTGATTTTATAGCCTACCACTTTACTGAAATTGATTATTAATTCATGTAGTTTCTTGATGGAATTATATTGATCTCTCAAGTATAGAATCATATCATCTGCAAGCAGGTATATTTTTACTTCTTCCTTACCTATCTATATCACTTTTATTTCCTTCTCTTGTCTGATTCCTCTAGCTAGGACTTCAAGCACAATATCATTTAGGAGTGGTGACAGTGGACAACCTTGTCTCGTTCCAGATCTGAGTTGGAATGCTTCAAGTTTTCCCTATTTAGAATGATGTTTGCTTGTCATATATAGCTTTTATTAAATTAAAATATGTTCTCTCCATTCCTGTTTTCTACAAAACTTTTATCAGGAAGGGATGTTGGATTTTGTCAAATTCCTTTTCTGCATCAATTGAGAGGATCATATGATTTTGTTTTTTCATTCTGTTAATGTGATGAATCACATTTATTGATTTTTATATGTTAAACCATCCTTGTATTCCTGGTATAAACCTGACTTGATCATGGTGTATGATCCTTTGAATTTGTTTTTGAATTCAGTTGACTAGTATTCTATTGAAGATTTCTGCATCCGTGTTCATTAGTAAGATTGGCCTATAATTCTCTTCAATGTGTCTTTGTTTGGCTTTGGAATCAGAGTTATATTGGCTTCATAGAAAGAGTTTAGGAGTATTCCTTTTTTTTCTGTTTTATGGAGTAATTTGAGAAATAGTGGTGTTGGCTCTCCTCTGAAGGCTTGGTAGAACTCTATACTGAATCCATCTGGTCCTGAGCTTTTTTTTTAGTTGGAAGACTTGTAATTATTGTTTTAATTTCATCTCTTGTTTTTGGCCTGTTTAATGTGTCTGTTTCATCTTGAGTCAATTTTGGTAGGTCATATGTGTTTAAGAAATCATCCATTTCCTTTAAATTGTCCAATTTAAGAGAATATAAATTTTGAAAGTATTTCCTTGTGAGTCTCTGGAATTCTCCAGTATCTGTTGTAATTTCCCCCTTTTCATTTCTGATTTCGTGGATATGAGTGTTCTCTTCTTTTGGTTAGTGAAGCTAAGAGCTTGTCAATCTCATTTATCTTTTCAAAAAAAGCAGCTTTTGTTTCATTGATTTTTTGAATTGTCCTTTTCAATTTCAACTCATTGATTTCTTCTTAGATCCCATGTGCTCCATTCTTCCCATGTGCTCCATTGGTTTGCTCCATTTTTTCTAAGGCTTTCAGGTATAACATTAAGCCTTTTCTCAAGATCTTTCATTTTTTGTGATATAGACGTTTAGAGGTATAAACTCTCTTCTTAGAACTGCTTTCAAGCTGTCCCTTGGATTATGATAGGTTCTATCTTCATTTTTATTAACTTCAAGGACATTTTTAATTTCCTGTTTTAATTTTAATTTCCTGTTTTATTTCATTTTTGACCCATTCCTCATTCAAAAATGTGTTATTTAGTTTCCATGAGTTTGTGTGGTTTCTTTTTTTTTCCTTTGTTGCAGATATCTACCTTTATTCCAGGATGGTCAGATAGTATGCAGTGAATGATTTCAATTTTTCTGTGTATATGGAGGTTTGATTTGTTTCCTAGTGTATAATCTATTTGCGAGAATAGTGTTTGGATGAAATGTTCCTTAGATACCTGTAAAGGCATTTGATTTATGGTTTCATTTAACTCTAATGTGTCTCTATTTAGTTTTGGGCCTGTTGATCTGCACAATGGTGTGAGTAGGTTATTGAGGTCTCCTACTACTACTACTGTGTTTGGGTTAATTAGTTGTTTTGTCTCCTGCAGTATTTATTTGATGAATTTGGGTACTTCCATGTTTGGCGCATTTATGTTTAAGATCATATAGGAAGAGGGGGCGGTAAGATTGTAAGAGCACAAGGATGGGAGGAGCAATGATATGCAAGATACTCCACACAAGTTAGGGCTGAAGCAATCATAATTGGACTTTGCATGCCCTGCGCAATGTCCAACACACTATTGACCCCACAAAGTCTAGCATTTTCTAAAGGCACTAGGATCCTTGGAGGCAAGGGATTGACAGCCACAATAATATTCCTATGCTTAAGGGGAACACAGGAAAGGGTTCTGGGAAATGCCACTGGGTCCTTGCACCTCATCGGAGAGGAGGACCCAGAGAAGAGTTTGGCATGCACATTAAAGGATGCTCCGGGGATGGGAGAGGAAGGCACTGGGGGATGGGGAGGGAGGGGCAGGGGAGGGCACCATAAGGGGGTGGGGGGATGGAGGGAGGGAGGGGACCGGTGTACCTGTTAAGTTTGTGTGAGTGGAAATAAAAATTTATATAAAAAAGATTATAAGATCTTCTCGCTGGAATTTTCCCTCTATTAAGATGTAGTATCTATTTGTATTTTGTATGGTTTGCTTTAGTTGGAAGTCTATTTTGTCTGATATTAAGATGGCAACTCCTGTTTGTTTCTTCTTTCCATTTTCATGGAGTACTTTTAATCATCCTTTTACCCTGATAAAGTGTTTATATTTCAAGATGACATGGGTTTCTTGGAGGCAGAGAATTGATGGATCATGATGTTTGATCTAAGTTATATGCCTGTATCTCTTGATTGGAGAGTTAAGCCCATTGACATTTAAAGTTATTATTGAAAGGTGTTTAATGGTTTCTAACATTTTATTGATCATGTGATGTTTGCCTGTTTTAGTTCCTCACTCTACTCTTGTGCTGATATTATTTCCTTTAGCTTCTTTGATGCATTTATCCTTCTCTTCTGTCTTGTGTATTTCTTCCAATATTCTCTGTAGCCCTGGTTTAGTGGTCACATAGTCTTTTAGCTTGTTTTTCTTATGAAATATTTTTCTTTCACCTCATATTATGACCAACAGTTTTGCTGGATATAATAATCTGGGTTGGCATTAGTGTTCATTCAGAACTTACATTGTGTCTCTCCAAGCCCTTCTGACTTTTACCGATTATATTGAGAAGTCAGTTGTTATTATGATAGGTTTACCTCTAAATGTGACTTGTTCCTTTTTGTCTTGCAGCTCTTAAAATCTTGCCTCAGGGTTTCTTTTTTTTGTCCTGAGTATTTGGTGTTCTATATGCCTCTTGATTCATGATGGGTATCTCTTTTTTTAGGTTAGGGAAATTTTCTTCTGTTACCTCATTGGTTATACATGTGTCTGTTTCTGGGATACTCATGATCAGTATGTTGGGCCTTTTGATGGTGTCCCAGAGTTCCTGTATGTTCCATTCAAGTGAGTTTTTCAGCTTATTAGTTTCTCTCTTGACTTATGAATCTCTTCTATCTTATCTTCCAGTTCTGACATGATCAGTTATATTTTTTGAGACTCTCCATTGAATTTTTTTATTACAGTATTTAGATTTTTTTTGTTCTAGTGTTGTTTTGGTCTAGGTTTTTTTCAGTGTTTCTATGTTTGTAGATCACTTTGGGTTTTTTCAGTGTTTCTTGATCTGTTTTCAGACTCTCTATTTTTGTTCTATTTGTGTCTTGTTCTTTTGTATAGTCTTGGAATTCCTTCCAAGACATTTATCTATGTCTTCTCAGAGCTGTTTGAACATATTTATTAACTGATGTTTGAAATTCATTGTCTTGGTTATTGTTCTCTTGGATACCTTCCAATGGGCTATTCTCTGTGGGATCTGACAGTTTGGATTCAGCGAATGAGAGGAGATATGTTTTCTTGGATTCTTGTGTTCTTTCTGTTTTTGCTGTGAGATGTTGGCATTTTTAGGATTGTACTTTTATTTGTTTTTCAAAGACCTTTTCTCTCTTTATTCCTTGAAGTTTGGTGATGTATGAAAGTTTCTACTTGGACTTATTTCCTATATGCATCTGATTAGCAGGGCAGGAGAGGGGGACACCAGGGCCTAGGTACCCCAGGGGCTCAGCTTCCTGGATGGACACCTTCAGGCCAGGGCACACACCACTGGCCCAGGGACTGACTCACCCAGGTTTCAGAGGCATCAGGCAGAGAGCAAAATGTTCCATTTTATATCTTAACATTCATCCTAATCATTACCATCATTTTATGGTCATTTGCCTGCAACTTCACATTAAAATAATATCTTTAAGGAAACATTCAAGTGACTTTTGGTGCATTTTTATGAGGAGGTTATTATTCAGGGCCTTTATGAGTTTCAGTTTAGTTGCAATGTTTACTACAGCAAACCTCATTTGCCAGTTTTCTCTCTTCCTGTATATGAGTGTCCTGTCTTTCAGTGTCTTATCAGCAGCAGCTCATTGACCTAAAGATGATGGCATGGTCTATAAAACTGCAGTTTTCACTATATATTGTCAGTTTTAGATATTTTCTAAGTTGCAAGTAGAAAGAAGCTTACAATTGCACATTTCTTCCAGAATACTCATTCAAACTAATCCCTTACTTGTTCCTTTCCTCAAAATCCGTACTTCTCAATATGACAGACTATAATGGGCAGCACGGATATCACTGAGGAAAGAACATCCTTCTAAGAAATGGTGTCAGACGCACAAGAGTTCTTTCAAGCTTCATATACTCTGAATAAATTTTGATTAGTTATCATTTTGCCTTTCAACCTATGAAAGTCACTCTACCCCTAACTCCTCCTTCACAAGATTTATTGCAATAATAAGCTAGTGACAATAACAGAATTGTCCTGAACAAAAGGTATTTAAGATTAGAAAAAAATTGTAATCTATTCAAAATCAAGTAGTTAAAAGGTATCTTATTTCCCCAATAAAAGAATCAGCTTTATCCTTTGACCATAACAGTAACTTATTTTTAAAATGTAGCCTTATTTCTGGAGACATATCATATCATTTCAGAGTCTAAAAATTGACATTTGCATGTTTGTTTCGTCAAAACACTTTAGTAAGCGGTAGAATGATTCCTTTACAGAGACTCTCTTGCTTTTTCTCCTTATCTAGGTCACAAATACTGTAAATACTTGAAGGGGAGAATGGTGATGACATATAGAAAGTCAGACAGAAGGAGCTGCGGAGAAATGTCAAAAATGGTGTCACTAGGCTTAGTTTGCTGTTCTACAACATTCACATAGTAGACTTGGTAAGAGTAAACAGGAAGTTTCCGCAGAGCTACCTTGGGAAGAAACTTAAATGGATAGTTGAGTTTGGTTTTATATACCATAGGAGATGAAGAGACAATGAAAAGCTGAGAAAAATACTTCTAATAGCAATGTAACAGGATTGTCAAGAGGCAGAACACATGAAGAAATGATAATAATAATATTAAAGGAAAGAATGAAAATTTGTTCTAAGCAAAGAGTTGCTAGAATCAGTGGTGAGAATATTCTCTGCAAAATATTTGTGTAAATGGTTAACACAATCCTAAGCCCTATTCTTTTTTTTTTTTTGAAGATTAGATCTTTTTTTTTTTATTTCAGCTCATACAAACTTATTAGGTAAACCAGTTCCCTCCCTCCCTCCTCCTCCCTCCTCCTCCCACCCGTACCCCCTGCTCCCCCTCCGCACCCCTCTCCCTCCCCATCCCCCAGTGCCTCCCACCCCAATTCCCAGAGAGTCATTTCTTGTGCATGTCTGATTTTCCTCTGGGCCCTCCTCTCCGATGACGTACAAGGACCCAGTGGCCTTTCCCTGAACCCTTTCCCGTGTTCCCCTTAGGTATAGGAACACTGCTGTGGCTGCCAATCCTTTGCCTCCAAGGATCTTGGTGCCTTTAGCAGATGCTAGACTTTGTGAGGTCAACAGTGTGTTGGACAATGCGCAGGGCATGCAAAGTCCAATTATGACTGCTTCAGCCCTAACTAGTATAGAGTATCTTACATATCATTGCTCCTCCCATCCTTTTGTTCTTACACTCTTACCACCCCCTCTTCCGCAAATTTCCCTGAGCTTCAAGATGGGGAGAGACTAAGCTGGCCTAGTTCTACGTGGTTGATATAGAGTCTCTGAAGTTCTGGATTGTGGTTTGTTGATTTTCTTTTGCAATGCCTTTCACTCCATCCTGGTGGGCATTGTATGTTACCCCCTGGCCAGAGACAAAAAGCTGTTAGAGTCTTGTGATAAAAGCACATTCAAAGGTAGATGTAATAAAAGTGGGAAACCACAGTAAGGGAGGGGTCTATCACCCATTTGCAAAATGGTTACTTTTTATCTGCCAGACTATATGCCCTCCTCTTCTGGTGAGATCACACCCCCTCAGTAGTAAATGATCAGGAACAAAAGTCTGTGAACTTAATCAGATGTCTCATTACTTATTTGGGTCCTTGGTGGAGGCCTATTTTCCCTGCTGTAACATGGTCCCTTCTCTCCTTGTTTCTGGTGTGGCCCTCCTATCCCATCTCTCCTGTTCATAATCCTTGGAATTACTGTCTCTAGGTGGGCTGGGTGGGTTTGGTACTAGGAGCCACCTATTAGGGAGTACATATGGCGCTTAATTTTCTGGGTCTGGGATACTTCACTTAATATAATTGTTTCTAATGACATCCATTTCCCGGCAAATTCCAGTAATTCATCATTTTTGATGGCTGAGTAGTACTCCATTGTATAGATGTACCACAGTTGCCTTATCTACTCGTCAACTGTTGGACATTTGGGCTGATTCCATGACTTTGCTATTGTAAACAGTGCTGCTATGAACATGGTCGTGCTTGTGCTAAGGAGGTGAACCTCTGCTGTATGGGGGATTATTCCCAAAAGTGGAATAGCAGGGTCATATGGCATTTCAATCTTTAATTTCTTTAAGAATCTCCAGACGGCTCGCCAGAGTGGCTGTATGAGCCTGCATTCCCACCAGCAATGTAGGAGAGTTCCCCTCTCTCCACATCCTCTCCAACATTTGTTGTTGTTTGTATTGTGGATTTTTGCCATCCTGACCGGAGTGAGATGATATCTCAGGGAAGTTTTGATTTGCATTTCCCTGATGGCTAAGGAAGTGGAGCATTTTTTCAGATATTTGTTAGACATTTTAATTTCATCCCTGGTAAAGTTTCTTTTAAGTTCCAGGGCCCATTTTTTAATTGCTAAGCCCTATTAATGATTTAATCTATATCCTGGTAAAATCTCAAAGTATTATTGATATTTAAAGACACAAAGATTTACCTGTAATGGTACAATGTTAAATATGTCAAAACTGAATGTTTGCATGTACATATATACCTTAACTAGGATCTAGAGGAAAAAAGTCTTCCTTTTGAATGTAAAATCGTTTGTCATTTATCAGTAATCTTCCAGAATATTTCAACCTCTTTATACATAGGAAGTCTTTGCTAGCTTAAGTTACTTTCATATTCTCATTTTTACATCTTTCAAAGTTGCATTTTCAGCTCAAGTGAAATCAATATCGCTTAAATATAAGAAAGGGAAAGGAAGGCAGTGATAGAATCATGGAGAAGAGGGCAGACAGCTCCTGCTGGTGCAGAGTGGCTGGTGCTTAACAAATGATCCAACAAAGCTGAAATAGAATCATGACAGACTTGCAAACTATGTATCCATGCTGAAAAGGAGAATTGTGAGTCTGAAGATATTTCTGGGCAAAGCCTGGATCTCCAAATACATACAAAGGAGCATGGAACAATTCAAGAAACTCACATGAGAACATCTAAGTTTAGTAAAACTATATAAGGAATGTGTCATTCAACTTGAAAAATATTTTGGATAGAATTTTATGCAAAGTATGTCTGTGAATAAGATACTATGAAAAGCAGAAACTTAAAAATTATACCCCTGATATAAATCAGACACTACAGGCAAATGGTTAATACTTGTCTCTAATTCCAATTGGACCAACGCAGAAGTTGACATAAAAAATTTCAAATTGAATTTTCAATTATAGTTCTAGTTTCTAATCAAATACTAACATTTTTCTCAAAAAACTCATCACTTTTATTAATTTTTGGATACCTTGAGAATATATTTACTAGACATACACTATCTACCAATATAATAAATGACCTGTTCTAGGCAGTATTATAGTAGTCCATCTCCAATGCCTAAATTGAACAGAAATACATGGTGCTTTCATAGAGATACAATTGTAACATATGTACTATTAAAAATATAATTTCTCCACTCAAATTCTACATTGAAAGATAAACATGATGTTACACTCGTGCTGCTACTTTATTGTTTTGGCATCAACTAAGGATTTGCATAAAATTAACCAGTGTTAGCCTATCCATTGTACATATATCTATCATTTAGTACTTATGAATTTTCTTTTGGAATAAAATATGCACAATTAGTTCAAATGACTAGAAAGATTATAAATGTCAAAGTACTGATGAAGAAAAGAATATGTCACTAGTCCTGTTGATGAAAACTTCTGAAGCTAGGAAGGCCTCGAAGAAATCCATCTAAATAAACATTATTTGAATCAGGAAAAGGAGACCAGCAGGAAAATGACCAATAAAATGAAAGAGTTGAGGTGAAGACCATCAGAGAAGATTTGTTTCATTCATTAAGTAAATCTCACTCATCTTCTGTGGTCTGTATGGATGCCAGCTATCTATACTAGGTTTGACATAAGAGAATTTGATCTGAAAAATATTCCTTCAAAAAAGAGAATATAAAAACAGAATCAAATTGAAAAACAAAATAAACAAACAAAACCTCTTCTTATATATTTGCCTTAAACAGAAAGACCACATAATTCTGGATTCTAACATGTTTGTGTTCAGGGCAGAAAGTTAAATTGCCAAGATGGAGAAGCTGGAGAAGTTTCACAAGTGCCAAATGTTTAATCATTATATACATGACTGGTATCAAGAGTCATATTTTTTCAAACTGTATGAATACAGTGTGTGGGTTAAAATATTTGTTCTATGACTTTGCTGTTAGAACATTTTTGGAATTCACTAAAACTCCCACCTCGAATATTTAGTAATGATCGCCTGGACTGTGAAGAAATGTCGAAATATAAGTTGAGCAAACAAAGGAATCATGGTACTACAGATTTAGAATTTAAGTTAATTTGAGTGTTTTCATTCCAGACTTTGTATGGTCAGAGAAGTATATTGTATTACATCCCACTAAATTTTAACTCCCAGAGTAATTTCTATGTACATCATAGCACATTAGTACCTATCTGTAGTGTGATGATGTCTTATTAATCGATATTATTGATATCTAGGAGCAGTAAGTTTTGGAGACCATGTTCTTAGTCTTCACATGGGACTGGGGAAAGCCTATTACATTTCTTCCCCTCCTGAGTCTGATGCTGACCTTCCCTTTGAACATAAGATACTTTATCTATATTTTCTTTTCTCAGAAGGCCATGAAAAACACTAACATAAACACAAAACCTGTTTTTGACAAAGACAAACCAGAGAGTGGTGTGGTATGATATCAAGGGAAAAAGTGATAGCCATGAATACCATGCCTATGGGTTGAGAATTTGGCTTGGTGGTAATGTTCACTTGTATTCCCCAAGCCCGGGGTTAAATCTGCAGTGCACATGAAAAGGCTAATGGGCTATGAGTAAACTACTAAGCATTTAACAATGGATTCTTCAGGGAAAAGATATTTTCTTTTATGTAGCTTTTTTCCTCAAGTCCTACCTATTTCCGAAGTGTCTGACATCTGTATCAGAATACAAGCATGATATGAGGAAGACACAAGTGAGAATCTTGAAAGTGATACACACTATTAGCTCCAAAGAGTTAGGTGAATTAGCTCTAGCACATTACCACATGCAAGTCACAAGTACCATGAAACTCACAACCTTACCTTAGCTCATAATACTGTATTAGATAGCTTTTAAAGAAACTATATGTGGTAATTTATAGAAATCATATATTTATCCCCAACTATAAATTTACATCATATAAAAATTATAAAATAGTATAATAAATAGAAAAGGACCTTAAGTTTTATTAAATTAAAGATGGAAGAAAATATTTCCTTTATGAAAAGGACCTTAAGATTTATTAAGGTAAAGATAGAAGAAGGCATTTCCTTTATCAACTTGGGAAGCACACTGAGCAAAATCTGACCATTTACCACTTTTCACTCTTCTGTCTCAAAACAGTAAAAGAAAACATCACTACAATAATGTGCATCCAATGAACAAGGAAGTTCAGAAAATGTACTGAATGGTTTTACTAATTACAAATCTTCATATTCTAAAAAACCTTTTGAATTTGCCACTGGGCATGTATTGGTTGTGCTGCTAAGGGACCCCAAATGGGAACAGTCAGTTGGAAGTCTACTTCTCCATGGTTAAAATGGCTTCAGGTACAAATTCCTTTTTTTTTCACAGCTTGCACACCAGAGCCATGTGTTCTCTCTCTCTCTCTCTCTCTCTCTCTCTCTCTCTCTCTCTCTCTCTCACACACACACACACACACACACACACACACACCTCTTTTCCTGACAAAGATTTGGAAAATTTTAGAAACTTTCCAAAAGTATTTATACTGCCACCGAAAGAAAAGATAGTTGAGTTTTAATTACATAGCAACATAGAAATTATAAGCAATTGAAAGAATTATCTTATTGATATTTACAGCAAATAAGTATGTTTACAGTTAGTAGTATTTTTAAGCAGCTAAGCAAAAAATAAATTACTTGTAGTAAAGGAATAGATATTGGGTAAACCAGAAGAAATTAGACAAAAATGTTTACATGAGGAAAAGTACTTTGATTTTTATCTGCAATTCACAATTTCTTTCTACAAGTTAAACTTAGAAAATACATTTCTGAAAAACAAGATTTAAGAATTTCAAAAATATCCACAACTGTAACTAATCCCATTGCTTTTATGAAGCATTATCACAAAGTTGGTTTTGAGTGGTGTTTTCTAATGCATTACATTTTCATTTGTACAAAAGTCAGAAGATATGAGAACATAAAGTTCACTCTGCTTTCTACAAAGACAAAAGCTTGGCAACGGTCAAAGTCACTCAGTTCTTAAAGTTTCTTCTAGTAAGTGTTATCTTAAGATGCATGAAGTGTGTTGAATCTTAAATTGGAATAAGAGAACAGGAAAATCTTGGATGAAAAATAATCCAAATAAAACTGAATCCTTTAAATGATAATTAATTAGGAACACAAGTTTACTATGCTGGAAGTGCATGTTTATGAGTTTAAATGACCTTTAAAGATGACTCATCGCCAAGTAATAGCTCACTTGTAGATTTTGACTATTTAGATGTTCTTTTTTCTTTTCCTTCATTCTTTTCCCCAGAGAATAAAGTATTTTCTCTTAATATATACACCTTTGACCCATCTTATCAAGCTGAAACCTTACTTTCAAAGTACTTTAACATGTTTATACATTTGACCCTATATTAAGCACTCTTTCTATGAAATGAGTTAGGAAAAGAACTTTATCAGTCAAGAAAAGACTAGTCTGAATGTAAATTGTTCCCCATAGTTTCATGCATTTGATCACTTGGTCCCCAACAATGATACTGTTTGCAACAGTTGTGAAACCTTAGGCAGTGAAGTCTTACTGGAGATGTCACTGTGTGTGGACCTTGAGATGCTATAGCCCAGCCCTACTTCTCTCTGCTTCCTGACTGCCCATATAATGTGACCAGTGGCCTCACACTCCTGCCACCCTGCCTCCCCACCATGATGCAGACTATATCTCTGGCACTATAAGTCAAAATACAGCCATTCTCCTTTAAGTTGCTTTGGTCATAGTATCTCATCACAGCAACAGAAGGGAAACTAAGACAGGACCCAAAGATTAGTAACATCAGTAGAGGTTTAAGTAATTTGATTCCAACATTAGCACAAGGATTATTTTGTTACATTTTTACTGCTGAACCTAGTATGAACCTTGCCAAAAAAATCACATCATTTAAATGATAGTTATAAAACTTGCTATTTTAAAAATAATAATTCATCATAGCCCTGCTGATTTTCAACTAGTACAAGATAAAACATCAAGGTGTGTGCTATGTTTTCTAAATAGACATTGTATACCTACTGTTGTTGGCACAACAAGACCACTTGAATGGGAGGAGCAATGATATGCAAGATACTCCACACAAGTTAGGGCCGAAGCAATCATATTTGGACTTTACATGCCCTACGCAATGTCCAACATACTATTGACCCCACAAAGTCTAGCATTTGCTAAAGGCACTAGGATCCTTGGAGGCAAGGGACTGACAACCTCAGTAGTGTTCCTATGTTTAACGGGAACACAGGAAAGGGTTCTGGGAAATGCCACTGGGTCCTGGCACCTCATCGGAGAGGAGGACCCAGAGGAGAGTTTGGCATGCACATTAAAGGATGCTCTGGGGATGGGAGGGGGAGACACTGGGGAGGGGGGAGGAGGGGAGGGGGGTGCAGGGGAATAGGGGTTTGGAAGGAGGGGGGACCGGTATACCTGTTGTTTGTATGAGTGGAAATTTAAAAAAAGAAATTTTAATAATTTATTCATTCATAAAAGTATTATCATATATTTTTAAAAGGTTCAATTAGTTATATCTTGTCAAAAAGTTTTGTTCTATTGATATTTTATTTAATGGCATCATTATTTTCCAAACCATTAAGCTTTGAAACTTAAATGCTTTTTTTAAAAACACTTTTTATTTTTTATTGCCCATATCTAATCACCACCTATGTAGATTCCATCTACTAGGTGGTTTACACATGGACCCATTTTTTTCCATTTCTAGAAATATCATTCTTTCCATGTTTGGAATATCACAGTTTAATTGAGCTCGCTCTTTTTACCCTACCCTCACCTCTCTTCAGTTCATATTTCTGCTTTCTTAAAATGTAATCTGAAGTATTAACTTGAATTTTGGAGTTCCCTGTTTTCACGAGACATGACTTTAAATCTAGATTTGCTTGTTCCCTCCATCTCTTGTTTCTTAAGTTAAGAAACAAGCTTTTCCGATTCTGATTATCCTTTAATGAATCAAGTTAGGTTGAGTTGTAGTGTAGTGAGTGTAGATTAATAGTAGAAAGTTAACCTTTTTCTACTCCTCAGACAACTACTGATTTCCACACCTCTGTGCTTTATGCTCCATTCTCCTAAACAGTCACCTCCCATCTACGTTTACCCATCAACACAAATCATTTTTCAAAACTAAGCTTGCATTCTTTCACTTACATCTCCCTTTTTGCCCTTTTCAGAAATCCCCCAAATATATCCACTCTTTAAAATAAGGATATTCATATTACCAAACCTTATTTTATAGTTACCAAGCCTTTTATTATACAGTTATAGTGTTATTATGTTATTTCCTCATTGTAGCATTTACTTTTGGAGGAGAGAAGCCAAAACAAACAAAAAAACTATAATCTTTGAATGTTTTTATTTTTTACTTAAAAGGTTGTCAATGACAGAAATGCAGCATTTACTTAATGCAAAAAAATAAAATATTTGAGAAATTTTCCTTCAAGTATGTTACCTATACAGCATTACATTCCATTGCCTTTCTTAACGCCATCAAGCAGTTTTAACTGGTAGAAGTGATCTGTCCTAGAATGGCTGGGCAGCTGCTTTCCTTTTCCATTGTTTCTCTCAGCTTCTAAATAAAACTCTCTTGCTTCTTTCACAAAGGGCTCTATTTTGTTTATCAGGCATATTAGGGGGCTTCAGTATGGGTTATGCTCCAAGTCTCAAAGGGAAATTTGGGTAAAATATGAAATTCTGAACAGATAAATCTGAAACACCATATTCTGGAAGAAGAAATTGAAACAGTTCAATGAACTGTGTTTGGCACAAATAGAATTTTTTAATAGAAAGTCTAGACTTTCTTGAAGACTTTAGAATGTCTCCTAAGGTAGTTATAAAGGGAGTATGGCATGACAATGTGGTCACATTAAAGCATGTGACAACATGCCGAGTTGTTCTTAGCTATGTTAATGTCAATTTCCTCAGGAGAATCCCAGTATTGCTCTGAAAAACACAGACTCATTCTGGAACAGTTGCTCAGAGCAGAGCTTCCAACACACTTTGAAAGTTATAGGAGTGGACGTCAGAAGGAACATATTTCTGAGTCCAAAGAGGTGTGAAAAAATTTTTAAAGAGGAAGCTATGGCCCAAAAACACCCAACTATTAAATAGCATACATTGGACAATCTGAATTTTTTCTCCTATTAACTGTATACAATGGATAGAGTATTCTCTTATTTCCTTCTACTTTCAACAAGAAAATTTTAAGTAATGGTGTTTAAAACACTAAAAGTGTTAAGTGCTGCCATTTTATAATGTCTATTTAAAAATACAGAAGCTTGATAAGAAAAGTTTTAAATACTTCTTAGAGGCGTTATTTTTTTATAAATTGTAATGAGAACAGCCACAAAATCAATAAAATTGCCCATGTCATTCTTTGCAAGGTCCCATATGAAACACATATACTTTTAACATTTCCGTATTACAGTTATTTTTGAAAAATATTTGATTTTTATGAGGTGTGAAGGCCAAACCCATCATCTTATACATGCAAGGTATGCACTCAACCACTGGACTGCACCCCAGAAAATTATTGATTTGATGAAGTTTTTTCAAACACACTGTTCGTAAATAAACAGATCTTTGAGAAGTAAAATCAGTGTAAAAATACAGATTGCCTTTGATTTACACACTAGTGAACACATAGCAAGTGTAGCACCATAGAGTATGAATGAATCCTTGTATACTCTGTTGTACCTGTGCATTCAACATCTAGCACAATGCAGGACACACACAGTAAAGGGAAGTTGCTCAGACTAGATGTGCCTACCTAATCTTCATGCATGAAAGTCACCTTGGAGCCTGTTAACAAGAGAGATTTCTGATGCAGTAAGTAAGAGTCAGGCTTTAAAAGTACACCTTATGATAAGTAAAATCATTATAGCCATGATTCTGACTTATACTTGAAGTCATACTGCTCTTTGTTCCCGCTCTCCATATAAGCTCACCAACCTACTTGGAATTGGCTGACAGGAGATGGTGAAATTTAAGGCCTGAATGGAATGCTCTGGAGTAGTGTTGTTCCCTGGAATCCTAAACTGAGAAACCTTGTCTAAACGGATAAGTTGAGTGAAACAAAAGTTCTTTCTCTAATAAGAAATTCCACAAAAGATTTAATTTACTTGAGAATATGTTTATAGATAAATATGTCCTGAATACAGAGCAGAGAATAGGTAAGTATTGACTAGTGCTTTTTCACCATTTTATGTTCATGCTATGTTTTTGGGATTAAATCAGAAATGAGGTAGGAAAGAGAGGACAGATGAGTGAAACATGACAGGTGTTTTTCAAGACAGAAAAATTAGCAGGAAAATACATAGAACTCTGAGACATAAAAAGCTGAAAAGCTGTAAGTTATAGAATTAAATGTAGAATGTTAGAATAAAAAGAAACAGGAATTAGCAAGAAATACTAGAGATAGGTATTGGAGACCTGTGAAATGTGAACAATTACAAATAAAAATACATTAATTATATTGTTATATATATATATTAATTATTTAGAAAGATACTGACAGTATTGTGGATCATTTGATAGCTGAGAATATAAAGATTATTGCAATTGACTGCCCAGTTAGTTCAGTACTGAAAGATTGGTGCTGAGTAAAAGATTTTTGCAATAACCTTAGATTGTAGGATGTAGCGACATAAGTCTAACTCAGGCTGGGTCTACTGGAAAAGCTGGCACCAGGAAAGAGAAAGGGAATTAGCTTTCATTGGCAGTTGTTTTTTACACCACATTCTACAGTTTAAACTTTCTGCAACTATTTTCTAAATTATTAACGGATGGCAAAGCATCTTTGAATAGAGGCCCATCACACTACTGACTCCCTGAAAGTATCAGTTTCGTGGGGAATTTAATAGTGCATTTTGAGAGACTAGTTATAGAATCCTAAGTCTCAGTGACCAAAATGGTTGCTAAGGGAGATAAGCCAATGTGATGCTTGTGGCTTGAGTAGCAGAGGGATGAAAACAGATGCCAGGCGGCAGCTGGGGGAGGCTGATGAGCGCCTGTCATCCAGACACTTGTGAGGTTGGAGCAAGAGGTCTATGGGTTCAAGATCTGTCTATACGTCAAGCTCTGGGGGTGATTATCCAAGACTTTTTACAAAACCCACATATTAGCAGTTGTAAAAGAAAATAGAAAAATCGTTTTTGACTATAGCAACATTTTATAAACATGTCCAATGGTGACCAATTTAAAGTGATAAAAATACTGATTTTGGAATGTTTCAAATGTTTTACAGAAATTTGTCACTTTTTTATTTATACAATAAATAAGGCATATAATAAGTAACACTCACTGTTTATATTGTATTGTGCCCTGTGCTGTGCTTTGCATATGTTCAGTGTATGTGTGTGTGTGTGTGTGTGTGTGTGTGTGTGTGTGTACATGTTCATATACATATGGCTGCATAATGTGGTTGGGCCCAGTGATATCCAGTGGACAACTTCTGGTGTCATTTTTCAGGCATTGTCCATCTTTTATTTTTTGAGACAGGGTCTTCCACTAACCTGGTGCTCAACAATTAGCCTAAGCTGGATTGTCGGTGAGCCCCAGAGACCATCTTGTCTAGACAGGACAGAACCTTTCTGGTTCTGGAACCACAGATACATGTTACTATGCCCAGTTTGGTTTTTTTTTTTTTTTTTTCTGTTCTCTTGGGAACCAAACCCACAGACTGAGCCATCTCCCCGATATTACATTTATTATGTTGATATCCTTCATAAGTCTGTAAATTATCTTTGTCATTACAATGAAGAAACTAAGATTCAAAATTCTTAAGTAATTTTCCCAAAGCTAATGATATTTGTGTTGAATCTGGGACTTGAACCCCAACTCAAGTCATATCCTGAAGAGCTATTGTTACAGTAGTTGTTCAGATGGGAAAACAATAGTAACAATTATATGACAATTGTAGATAATTCACTGTATTCAAGTGTCAGTATATATAAAGAGTCATTTCCAACAGTAATATATTTCTTTACACTTTTTTGATTTTAAATATAGCTTCTGTAACTCACAGGATAAACAGATATTCCCTGCTATGTGACTAAATGTGTCTAATTAAACATTTTATTTTATCATTTGTTCTCACAGTGCCTTAATCTCAATGAAATCAGCTGTCTTTATAAAATTTTGTTGAAATTGGCAAACTTTAAATGGTGAGAACTCAATGGGACTGTTATTTTTCCCACATAGGAACGTTACATTCTTAATAGCTTAGAAAAATTGTTTTCTGACATAATTTTTCTAGATCTGGGATTCAAGTCTAACTTAAAGTTTCGGTTGACCTGTTTATTAAAAATAATTTTAGGGGGTCTGGAGAGGTGGCTCAGGGGTTAAGCCTCCGCCTTACAGGCGGAAGGTCTTGAGTTCGGATCCCAGATCCCACGTATAGACGCCAAGCGGAAGCGGGGGCGGCCTGCGTTTCTGGTCCTGGTAGGGCGGAGCCTGTGAATCCCGAGGCAGAAGGAGGTAGAGGCGTCCATGATGGTTCGCGAATTCGTCCGTGGTTCTACACATACACATACACATACACAGACACAGACACAGACACAGACACACACACAGACACACACACGCACGCGCACATACACACGCACATGCGCACAGTTGAATAAATAATAAAAAAATTAAAAAAAATAATTTTAGGGACTAGGGAGCTGACACAACAGGTAAGAATACTTGCTACACGAGCATGAGTACATTTGTTCAAATATCCAGAACCCATATTATGAACAAGGCTTGACCACATACACTTGCAACCCCAAAACTATGGGAAGTATACCTTTGCCTTTATCATAGGTGTGTGCTGACTTCCAGCCTAATTGAAAATTAGCAAACTTCAGATTCAGAGACCTAGTCTCTAGGGGATTGTGCAAAGAGTGACAAACAGGACAATCAACATCTTCTCTGGCCTCTGTGAATACCTACACACAAATGTGTGCATATATACACACAGAGTAAAATGTGAACTTTTCACCCTTTACATATGCAGATAACACTGAACAAAGCATGCATTATTTTTATCCATTCAAGGAGTTGTTTAGTTATAATCATGCAAACTGCATGCTTATTTGATGTGTATCTTTTTCACAAGTTTAATCTGCATGTGGAGAAAATAATAAGTCAAGTCCAGAGAACCTGCTGTTGAAGTATTCATTCTACATGTTTCCGAAAGTCACTTTCCTAACACTAACAGAAGTTCACAAGTTGACAGTATCTCTACAACTAAGTAAACTCTTTGAATATCTGGCCATTCTTTTGCATATTGCTTTTTGATATAATTAACTATAATATTGAAAGGAGGCCAACAAAATAAAATTGAAGACAAGTTTACTGTGATCTCAGGTTAAAGACAGCAATTGCACAACTATAGACACAGAAGATACAGGATTTGTCAGCAATTTGAAAAGACCTAGAACTGTCAGCATCAAGCTGTTCTAAATTATAGCAATGGTAAAACCAGTCATCTTAATACAGTTATCATGTTACCAAGATAGCAATAATCTTGCTGTTTCCAGTTCCACCCTACACCGTGACCTGGGTACTTCTGTGAATGATATCCATAAGCAATAAGAGGTTGAGAAATCATATTTGTGTTACTGATTGAAGGACTGTATCTTGATTAGCCTAGAAGAGATAAGTATAAATAGAAATGTGGCTGCCTATATAAATTAAAGAGCACTTATCTCTGAAGGATTATTTTTATAATTATTGATCAAATTCATCCCCTCATTTAATAGTCATTGAGGATCTACCGTTCTCAGTACTGAATCTATATAAGAGAAAAAAATGGACAAAAATCCAAACACTGAAAATTACGAGTCAGACAGAGATGACAAGAGATGGTAGGTTAGCTTGATTACTCTGTGTGTGTGTGTGTGTGTGTGTGTGTGTGTGTGTGTGTGTGTAGTATATGCGTGTATGCAGATGCCCGTACCATGCGTGGTCATGTGGAGACCAGATGTTACACTGGATGTCTTCCTCTATCTCTATTTTCTGAGACAGAGTCTCTCGCTGAAGCTGGAGCTTGTACGTTTGCTAGACTGGCTGAGCAGCGAGCACCTGGAAGCTTATTTCCACCTCCCAGCACTGTGAAGACAGGTTCATGTTGCAACACCAGACTTTTTCATGGGTACTGAGGATTTGAATTCAGGTCTAGAAAATTCACAGCAAGTTCTTTACCCACTAAGACATCTCCTCAGCAATTCTTTTATTTTTTATGCCATAAAAGAGTATGCCATCTATGTAAGAGCTTGAAGAGGTCCCGGGTGTGGAATGACAGGGCTACTGCATCCTTTAGCTTACTGCACTTACGGGTACCTTCTCAAGACCTGCCCGGGCTTCAGCTTATCAACATTTCACAATGAAAGGGGAAAGATCTCAAGAGGTTCCATTCCTCTCTGAAAGAATATTGAAAATAAAGGCTGGATGAGGAAAGTAAAATACTTTACTCAATGATATACCACTGATAATAGATTCATGCTCCGACAAGTGCTTAAGAACAAGCATAGTTTATGGACAGGGAGAAAAATAGGGTACTGCAATGAAAAATGAAGTCAGAGCTCTCATTAGTGAGGATCCTGCTAGGCCACCAGCACCACTGCCAGTCTCAATATTGCTTCCAAAAACTTCCTTGCAACAAGAGCAACCCAATTTGGCTTGTCCAGCCCCATCTCAGCTAACAGTTGCTATTGTGATGCAATTATCCAGATTAACATCTTTGTAGTCAAAAATGTACCAGTCTGAATGGTAAGCTATATACAGCAGATACTTGTAAATGTTCAAGCACTGACTCTCTGAACAACTGAACATCTATATATATACATACAGAGTTAATTATAATTTTGCTGGTATACAGAAGCATAATGCACAAGTTCATCATCAATAAAAGGTGCAATGACTAACAAAATGCACTTATTGTAGTCTAACCTATATAGTTCCTACAGACCATTTGGTTGCATTTTCATCTCTTGTTCTAAGGCAAAAATTCATCAGTGAAGATTTATTGTGCAAGGAAAGAGCAAGTCTTGTCTTGAATTAGATAACAGGAAGATGAGAAGATAGGCTGAAGAATGCCAACTTGCTGAACCAGCTCCCCCCATATCCACCTGCTCATGGAATGGTCCCACTCACTGTGGGCTGGGTCTCCAGCAGCAATTACATATTCTGCTGCAGGTTTGCTTAGGCTTTGTCCTTATCACTCCTTCACAGATGCGCCCAAAAGATAACCTTCAATTTTCAAGTTGATACCTATTTATTTAACTAGCACATATGAGAGGGATTGACACAGAGTGCCAATACTAAGTGATAGAATTACTGGGAAGGACCTACTTGTATGTTCTCTACCATGATATTGATAGGCTTCATTTCCTAGCTGGTTAGGCTACCCAGAGATTTCTACTTGACCATGTTGTTCTCTCCACAGAGGTCATGTCTTCTCTACATAATTTCCTGAAATATCAATTGGCCTCTTCTAAACTGCTAATGAGAGAGAGAGAGAAACAGAAAGAGAGAGAGAGAGATTTCTCATTCCAAGATGGGATCTGCCACATGGCATGCCATAATTTCTTCCTTACTTTAGAGGTCACATGGTGTTAGTTGTCTGTATGTTGCTGATAAATTCATGACCAAAGAGCTTAGGAGAAAAGGGGGATTTTATTCTTTCTCTTTTATCTCTGGTCAAATCTTGACCAGAGCATTTCAGCACTGTGAGGACTTCACAGCAACCTTACATAGAACATAGGCCAGCTGTTCCCAGATTCCTGACACTGTGAAATGGTGTGATTAATAAGTATTGCTTTAAAATGCTTATTTTTGGGAAATTGATCATGCAACAATAGGAAGCTGATACAACATTTTCTTCTTTTTCTCTCTTTCTCTCCATCCCGCTACTAGCCTTACTTGTAATATTTTTACAATTGAAATATATTCAGGCAATATGATCTAATCTCCTTTATGTCCTGATTTTATAATTAAAACTGAAGCCCAAGATGATTTTTTGGCCCAAAGTCATTTAAATAATTACAGAGGAAAAAAATGATCATCAATTCCAATCATATCTTGTATAGCTACCTCACACACTCAACTAAGTCTACTTCTGGGTTGTAAATAATATGCATAACTAGAATTCCTTAATATAATAAAAAATTAGTTATTATTTGAACCTACTTCATTTTTCTTTTCTCCAACTTGCAATCTACTTGTCTTTAAGCCCTATACATCATAAAGTGAGGGGAGAAATAGATATTCATTAACAGGCTTATTTTGCTAGTTGTTAATAATCATGGATTATCTAAGTCATTTTGTGAATAATACAAATAACTGACTTTGATTAGTTATTACTTCTCCTATTCCTTAAATAGCTCCTTATCACATGTAAGTAAAATTCATGCTTCATAAAATGGAATGCAACAATCCAATATATGACTTTATTACAGTCTCATCTCCCCATACATTTAATTTGATACTCCAGAAATACTGATTCTCATCAATGTATATTGTATAAGAAGGTAAACTGTTATTTCTGATTTACTTCTTCATTTCTATCCCTTCTCTAACTAGTTCATTCTTGCTGTGTCTTAGAGACATGCTTCATATGCCAAGGATTTTTCTTGAGTCTCACACATTCCACTGTGGCTTCTTAATATCTTGAACAAACTTTATCACTGTATATACTACTATCCTTTTTGAAGTTGGTATCCCAAATGGGCTGACAGTTTTTCAACAGTACATCTTTATGTATCAATTCAATCATAGTACACCATACAAGACAAATTCAAAAATGTTGCAATGAGTACAATCCTTATTACTGGAAAAGAATCTTTGCAACATTCAGAACACAAAAGATATTTTTTAAGATATTAGGACAGCCTAAGGTCAATAAGGTCATAAATAATAAATGTGCCAAATTTTTGAAAAGCATTGAGAAATAGATAGAATGTGACTTACCAGAATTGCATTTGAAAATTCTTAAAATAGAATTCCAGATATACTGTCTTTTGAATTGCCATTTTTACTTCCTTTCTTTTGCCTCTTTATTTTTATTGGACAGCATCCCAAGAGGATTAGAAAGAAATTGAGAACATAACAATCAAGGACAAAAGAAACAATTTGCCAATAAACTATTCAACCACCCTTCAGAAGTGCTGATTAAAACAAACTTGCTGATGTTTATTTTATTTGCTTTTTTGTTTGTCCTATTTGCATCTACTGGCCTTTAGAGAAGGAAATTAACTATTTCTACTCTTAAAATTGAGTTAATTTCTAAAATTAAGTTGCATAAATATATGCATATTATGATACTACATAGTAACTTGCTAATGAGCAGAAATATATGTTCATAAACATCAGAATGTGTTTGCCTTTTGCAGATTCTTCAGTGATTTATAAACAAAATAAACTGAAAGCTGCTAACCAACTCAAGGTATAGCAGATAGAGTTGTTTCATACAGAGAAAGTAGGAGTAAAGTATTTACTTAATGAAGATTATGGCAAGAACTTATATGACAGAGAAAAAAGCTATGTGTTCATACCTTTCCTGTTGCAAATTATCCTCCTGCATGGTACAAATTAATATATGGTGTTTTAATGGCATGAGTCACAGTGCAGTGATACATGGGTAATAAGTAAAATTCTGATTTCAAGTTAAACATACTTGAGTTCATGATTATACACCCTGAAAACTATTAACTATATAACCTTATATAGATGACTAAACACTAGGAGTCCAGTTTTCCTTCTGAAAAATGAGCTTGAATCTGTAAGTCTTCATGTGTTTTGTGTAGAGCAAATCAAATGTGATAACTTGTTTAATTCCAGACACAGAAAAAACACATTTATTGTAATAATAATTTTTGTTATTATTTAAAATAATATTAATGACCTGTGTTTTCAATGAGGAAAGGGTAGTACTTAAAAATGCCATCAGTCATAATTATTTTATTATAACAATTGTTACTGCTTTGTCTTTGTAATTAAAAATTACAGTTAAAAATAGGATTAAAAATGTAATTATTATGAATGCTAAAGTCACTGTCCTGATTCACAGGTTAGTTAAATCCTAACAGAAATAAAACTGTGGTATTATCGCTCTGTTTTATAAAAAAAATTAAAATAAAGTGACAAAAATGCTAAATTCTTGTTGAGAGTTAGGAGCATGTTTAGGTGGTCTGGCTCCAGGACCCTCAATCCTCAGCTACTCTGCCCTCCTCAGGGATCACAGTGCCACCAAAGTGGCCACAACTCCCAGCAACAGAGTGTCAGCGAGAGCACTGGCAGAGAGCTTTGCCTGCATGGACCATTCACATGTAATTGTAACCGAAATAATCTCTACGGTGACAATAAAATGCCTTACTTTCCCATTTCAAAGTTTCTCAGCAATTTTTCTTAGAAAGGGGATGATGAGCAAAGGGGCAGACAGCAATTTGTGACGTGGAAGTAAAAAGAGGCTACTGGGGTAGAAAAGAACAAAGAGATGGGAAGGAAGAAGATAGGAAAAAGATCAGCAAAATCAGTTACATTCCTGATGCCCTCATGAAGCCCAAGACTTGGTACATTAATTCAAAAAGCAGGGAAAGTGATACACTTAATGCCGTGTTCTGTGTGCATGGCTTTGACACTCCTGTGTGCATTTCTCACTCTTTAATATGTAGTGATATTAATCACACAGTGACTTTTTCAGACCAACTTTTCAGTATCTACTCTTGCTAAGTAATCGTTACATCCAGAATGCCAGCAATAATTGCACACAAAGGTTTTTACTTCATTAGGGAAAACTTTCAATAAGGATTTGAATTAAAATGAGCAATGCCTAAATGTGAGACAAACAGGACAGTGCATAATATCAAAATAAAATATTTACATAGCATGAACTTATTAAGCTGGAAAACTTCCTGGGGGCTTGTTTTCTTTCAATGAAATGAAGAATGCAGATTGCAAGTTTATAGTAGGAACAATTACAATAGAGGATTTTTTTAACCATATTGGTATGCATATATTTTAAAAACTGACTTCATTTTAGTTATATACTTTAGTCGCTCAACAAAAATTTTCTCAGTTGAATGTTGTAAATTTTGTATAAATTATATTATTTATGACAACAATAATTAAAAATTATTTCTACATGTCAGTGATTTTAATGTGAATACCTAGTAAGATATTCAATAACACAAAAATACATGGCAAAGTAAAAATAAATATATATAAATTAAATATGAAGTAAAATACATTTTAAAGTACTTTTTAAAAAACTATTTATTTATTTACTTTGCACATGTGCATGCGTGCATGTGTATGTACTAGAGGGCACTGTATGTCCCTATGGAGGACTAAGGGTCATTTCAGGAATCATCTTGGGTTGTCTCTACCTCCTTTTTGCTTTGCTCTAGGATTTTCTAGGTTCAGCCCACCAGGGCCAGAAGTAGAGGCCACTGCCATTTCCACCTGGTGTTTTTATGTGGGATTTATTTTTAAAATGGAGTAAAATCTAATTTCTGAGAAACAAAGATACTTCAGTAGTCTTATCTAAGTTGGGAAACACCTCGCCTCCTTGCCAATGTTATGTAAGAGATGAACCAAACCTGCTTGACTAATTGCTTCACTAATGAGCTAGAATTCTAGTTATATAGGTAATCTAACACTTATAATTGTAGAAGTTCATCTTAAAGCAGCAATCTGTATAATTCCGTGTGTGTGTGTGTGTGTGTGTGTGTGTGTGTGTGTGTGTGTGTGTGTGTTTGTGTGTATCAGAGGACACTGTGTATCTCTGTGGAGGACCAAGAGTGACTTCAGGAATCATCCTGGATTGTTTCTATCTGCTTTTTGCTTTTCTCTAGGATATCCCAGGCTGTGTCTTCCAGGTCAGAAGTGCAGGCCACTGCCATTTCCACCTGGGACCTAGGATCTGAACTGAGTACTTGCTGGTTGCAAAGCAGTCTTAACCCCTGATCCATCTCTCCATCCCCAACATGCATACTTGTATTTCCAAATATTAAAGCTGTACCTAAGAAAACATCACATCTGTGCCTTATCAAGAGCTATTATAGGAAAAAATCTTTCATTGTGTTAATGTAGCTTTCATAGTCATTGTTGGTTTTTGTTTCTACTGATGAGTTTCACATTTTGATGATTTTAAATATAATATACAGTATATTAAGATTATTTTCCTTTCTACCTCTTTTTCTTTCCCCATCCCTCAACCAGTTCCTGCTCTCTAAAATTCTTTCTTCCATATTCCTGTCTTTCTATTTTGCCCCATGTCCTACTGGGTTAACCAGGTATACTGATCATTTGTATGCAACTCACTTACCCAGATTGTAGTTATGATTGAGGACAAAAAAAAGAAAGAAAAAATACTCAGTTGTCAAGAAAAAAAATCTATAATATTTCAGTTAGCATCACTTGGATTTTTCCTTTCAAAAAAATTCCCATTAAAGGAAAGACATTATATGAAACTGAAACCAATTACATCTCTTTCACTCATTTATTAATTCAAAAATAGCCTTTGATACTTTCCTTTACCACTCAGAAGATCCCTAAAGAATATTTTTCAGAAAACTAATGATATAGTTGAAGATTTTATAAATATATCATTAGTATCTGGTAGATTACAGGTAAATACACTTGTTTTTTTAAATATATAGAAAAAATGGGGATTTCCTTGGTATACTCAACACTGGCTTCTAAAAAGATGGTAGATTACTTCCTAAAAAACATCTTAAGAAAACCTTTCTCTCAGAATAATGCAGTCAGATATTTGTCATGTTGGGGTGATCATTCTCCTGTGTGCTCTAAACTTGCTACCTCTCACTTGTGGTTCTCCTTTGACCTAATTAAGCTGGTAATTCTCTGAAAATATGGATCATGAATTTACTTCCTACAGTAAATTTATTTTATCAGAGGGAGGTATCAAAGTTGTGTGTTGAATTTAACAAGAAGAGAAAATGAAAACAAAAGAGGGTCATCATTCAGTTGTGTAGAAAGCCTTCCTTATTAATATGTAAAGAAAGGTAGAAACTAATCTACTGGCTACAGATGCTCTCCCTGTGATAGTTTCTTCTACATGAGCCAGATCGATCAGGCATGTAGTCAGAAGGACATCTAGTGATACCATGAGACAGACTCTCCTGAATACCAGGCTACTAGACCTAAAGCAATGAGAGAATCCATCCGCTACTTTTCTGCTTTTCATAGCTATGTCTTCTCATACATTTATCCTTTCCTCCATTCTACAGCTCATCATGAAGTTTAGCATCTTTATTAGCAAATCGATTTGTATCTTTAAAAAAGTCAGTCCACAGCCTTCTACTAGCAAAATTCATTCTAATTCCTAAAGACTTTCTCTGTTTATCTCCTGTTAATGTACCTTAAGAGATATCAACTAGGGATTTTTTGTCATATTTCTTGATAAGTATAATGAAATCAAACTAACAATGACTATTAAGGAAGGCCACAGCTCTTCCAGGCTTGGTCTTCACCTTGCCCTGCGACCTCTCCTCCAGTGTCACCAAATGTATCTGTGCCTATTTACATAGCTGACCTTGAGAACAAAACAATTTTTCCATTGGCCCTGTGAAGTTACCTAGAAAGATCAAGTTTTTGGGGGCCAGATTTATCCCTAAAAAATCCTGATTAAGTGGAAAATTAGATTTTTTTTCTTTTATTCCAGTAAGGCTTGTAGATCTTGCTCACATTTAGTTTTTGTGACAATGTAGGAATATATTTCTGACTTGTCCCTAATTCTAATCATGTAATAAATTAAAGAAGAACTGTATCTAGTGATCATAAATCTTTTAACATTCTTCTACCAATTCTGCATCTTCTACCACTGGGAGATAAAAGGAAGAGTTAAATCTGGTGCTGATTTTTTTTACAACTGACATGCTAGTGGCAGTGCCAAAGACAAACAGACCCAGAGACAAACAACTGGACACAGAAGAGAGTGGGAACCTCTCTTGACTCTGTCTCTATTTAAACCTCAGAGCAAGGGACCTTCCCCAAGGTTGATAAATAATAACTGCACACTCCTCCATCACATTACGTTCAGTTTTAAATTTCCAAATATCTTTTAGGCAGCAAAGGAAATGTGGGTGCTTCATTGATAAAACTGAAGTAACTACAGCTTTCATTTATTCGGTTTCAAAAAAACTTGTGGAAGAGAGGGGCAGCAAGATTTTAAGAGCTTAAAAATAGGGAGATAAAAATGGAAAGAGAGAACCAGCACTGGAAAGCTGTTCATTGGCTCTAAGACATGTTGTGGTATGGGAATGTCCACGCATTCCCCCCACCCTCAAACACACACAATAATATAATAAGGAAAAATAAAGTTTTTAAAAAACATTATTTAGAGTATACATGACAAGAATTTTTAAGCTGCTTGGAATCATGAGACATATTTAGGTTATTTGTATTTGTATTTATATGGGTTTGTATGGGTTGCTCAAACATACCTACTATGTATCACTTCATAGTAGTTGAATGGTCCTATAAAGCTGCACAACAACATAGAATTTTTGAATTAGGTTTAAATCCCATCATCCTTACATAAAATTACTACTCTAATAATCCAAACTACTGTGGAATCTCTTGATGATGGCCAAACTATTGACTTCAAATTATTCTTAATATTCATACCATATGACCCAGACATACCACTCCTGGGAATATTCCCAAAGTATACTATAGTAATATAGTAATATTTCATTTTACTACGGAGACGTGTATATCCACATCAATTACAGTTTTATTCATCATAGCAAAGAAATGTCATCCTAGATTTTTTTGTGTTTTGCCTTTTTTTCCTTCGATATTTTATTTTTTTCCTAATCACAAACCCCATCCTCTCTTTCCCTCCTCCCGTCCCCAGTCATCCCCCACTGCACTTTTCCTCCTTCCCCCTTCCTTCCCTCCCTCCCTCCCTGTCTCCTGATGCCTCCCCCTTCCTCCCTCCCATCCCCTGGAGCGTCTATTTATATGCGCACCTATCTTTCCTCTGAGTACTCTACTCTAATAAGAGTTCAGGACACAGTGGCATAGCCCCAGGCCCCTTCTTGGGCTCTCCATTAGCATGGGAAATCTATTATAACTGTTTAATCCCTTGCTTCTAAGGATCCTACTGCCTGAAGCCTTCTTCCCTGTGATCTGTGCTAGACTTTGGGGGAGGGGATCATTAACATGCCAACCATTGTGCAGGTCAGACAAAGTCCAATCCTGGCTGCTACAACCCTAACTTCGGTAGAGTATCTTGCATATCGTTGGCCCTCCCCATTTTTAAGCTCTTAAAATCTTGCCACCCCTCCATTCCACAAGGTTCCCTGAGATTTAGGATGGGGAGATATTTGGCTGGTCTGCTTCTAGGTGAATAATGTAAGGTTTTTGGTGTTCTGAATTATGGTTTGTTGTTGTTTTCAGTTTTGCTTTTCTTGCACTGCCCTTGGCTACATCCTGATTGATATCAAAGGTCACCTCCCAACCAAAGATAAAAGACTGTTTAAATGAAGATCTTAATATAAGAGGAGACTCAAAGGTAGACTGAAGAATAAGAGGACACAGGAGTGAGGGAAGTCAGTGTCCCATATGCTGGATGATTACCATCTATCTGCCAGTCCCTATATTCTCCCTGATTGGTGAGATCAAACCTGTTCAGTACCAAGTGACCAGAAAAGGAAGTGAGAGTGAGCTGCACCAGATAGATGTCTCACTACTTATATGTAATACATGACCATGGCTTATTTTCTTTCCTGAAGTGTGTTCCCCTATCTCCCTTCTTTTGAGGTCCTCCTTCCCCTTCCCTCCTGTTTACAATCCTTTGTGATTACAGTGAGTATTACAGAGATTTACCTTTGAATATGTCATTAAGAGAGAACATGTGGTATCTAACTTTCTGTATCAGGGAATACTTCACTCAGTACAATTTTTTTCTAATTCCATCCATTCCTCAGCAAATTTTATTAATTCATCTTTTTTGATGGCTGAGTAGTATTCCATTGTATAAATGTATCACATTTTCATTATCTATTTGTCAACCATTTGGCATTTGGGTTGTTTCCATGACGTTGCTATTGTAAATAGTGCTGCAATGAACATGGTTGTACTCGTGTCACTGTAGTGAAATTTTTGCATTATGGAGGATTTACAGTAGTGTTACAGTCATATGGCATTTAAATCCATAATGTTTTTAGAAATCTCCATACTGATCACCAGAGCGACTATATAAGCCTTCATTCCCACCAGCAATGTATGAGGGTTCCCCTCTCTCCACATCCTCTCTAGCATTTGGTGTTCTTTGAACTGTGGATTTTTGCCATCCTGACTGGGGTAAGATGATATTCAGAGTAATTTTGATTTGCATTTCCTTGATTAGGGATGTGGAACATTGTTTAGGATATTTGTTAGGGGGGCTGGAGAGGTGGCTCAAGGGTTAAGCCTCTGCCTTGCAGGCAGAAGATCCTGAGTTGGGATCCTACACCCCAAGTATAGACGTTATAGACGCCGGGCAGAAGCGGGGGCGGCCTGCGTTTCTGGTCCTGGTAGGGCGGAGCCTGTGAATCCCCGGGCAGAGTAAACAAGGAGGTGGAGGCGTTCATGGTGGTTCCCGAATTCGCCCGTGGTTCTACACATACATACACACACATACATACACACGCGCACACATGCACAATTGAATAAATAATAAATAAAAAAAATTTAAAAAAAAAGATATTTGTTAGGCATTTGGATTGTGTCCCTGGAGGAGTTTCTTTTGAATTGTAGGCCCATTTTTCTAAATGAACTATTTATCTCCTTGGTGTTTAGTTTTTTAAGTTATTTGTGCACTCTGGTTAATGGAACTCTGTCAGATATGTGGTGAAGATTTTTTTCCCATTCTGTGGGTTGCCTTTTTGCTCAGTTTACAATCTCCTTAGCTGAATAGAAACTCTTTAATTTCATAAGATCCCATTTTTTGAGTGTTGGTTCTAGTGCCTGTTCAGCCTAGACTTTTGACAGTAAACAAATGGTACACATTTACAATGGAATACTATTCAGCTATCAAGAAAAATTAATTGATAAAATTTGCTAATAAGTGATGGAATTGGAAGAAATAATACTGAACAAAATATCCCAGATACAAAAAGACAGACACCTCGTGTTCTCTTTTAGAAGTAGTTTAAATCCTCAAAATAACACACGCAAAGAGAAGCTTCTATAACATCCTCAAACTACAAAGGAATGTAAGTTGGACGGGGCAAAAGGTAAGAAGAGCTTAAGAAGTGGAGATAAAACAGGCAAATATATTAATAAAGTCATTATAAAAGAACTGTCTTAAAAGGGAGGAAACTAATGTGATAGATCTTTATAAGGGGTAAGGGGAAAAGGCAAATAGCTCAGGGGAAAAAGAAAGACCAAGAGCCTCACCTAGTTATGGCAACCTACTGTAATTCTGGTAAGAAGAATCCAGGGGAGTGAGTGTGCTATGTAATACTGATGGATATTGAATTACTCTCAGAATGGGTTCTAAACCCAAGGAATTCATGCCTGATACTGTAAAACTATTCAAATAAAAGTAAAAGGTAATAAAATAGACACTAGACAGGAGCAGATGTCTTAATGCTAAATATAAAAATGTGATAATAAACCACCATCTAAACACTTTTTAATCCTTAGATAAGAAAAGCTCTCAGAGCTCAACCTAGATGCACCCTGTTACAATGGAGACCTAGTGAGGCAGAAAAACCACAGCTGGCCAGAGTGCAGAATGTCAGTGACCCTGGAATGCTTATCCCTAATTAGGCCCTCAAAATATTTTCCCACTTCAAGGCTCAGGGAACGTTGTGTAAAAGGGGTCAGTAAGACTGCAAGAGCCTAAAGGTGGGGTGGTGTATTTCTAATTACACTCCAGTCATGACAGGAATGTTGCACTCAGGAGCTCACTGCAATGAGATCTTCTACCACCAGATGTACACAACTTTCTGCATATCAATAATCCCCCAAGGACTATCAAGGATCTCAGAAGAAACAAAAACACTCAGTGAGTGTCTCTGGGGCAGATACTGGACAAGGGAAGAGAAACCTGCCATTTATAACTTTGCTCACTGAAGAGTCACGTATACCATAACAGACACCTGACTTTCATACCAACATAGGCACCCCAAAGGAAGTCCTGAGAGAGGAGAAAAGTAGGTGGGGAGGAGGTTGGGGCAATGGCATAAACCTGTTTTGTTTGTATATGAAAATTTTTCAATAAAATGTCTTAAAAATAGTAATTCAGATCAATTTTTTTAAAAAAAAATCAAACAGTTCAGTGATTGGCTTAGTTCTTGATCTAATTAAATAACTCAGGTTACAAATAAATGAAATTTTGGGGACAAGAGTTTTCTGCTGTCAAATCAGTTTGGAAAGTCATATGTATTCTTTTTGTAGAGTTGCAGTTGACCGTAATGTAGCATAGACTCAGAGAAATTCTGCCATGATTCATTCAGCTGTAATTATCCTTATATTGTCCAGTCAGCTAGTCATAGCAATGAACTTTAGAAACATTATTACTGTCTCAAGGACACTAACATTCTAAGAAATATGCTTCAGAAACCACCTTAGGAAAAATGGCATACTGAGCTGATTCTGAATTGGGCATCAAATGTTTTTGTCGGTGTTATCCTTAATTGCATCTAAAATTAAAATAGTAAAAGATAGAATGAGAATCTCACAAGAGAAAATAAAATATGGTATGTAAGATATTGAAATATGCCTCATCTTTCTTGTATTCATTAGCTGTAAAAATAAACTTAGTTTCAGAATAGTTCTGATAATAGAAGAATTATTTCAGTTTCAGGCACAAAATTAACAAATAGACTCCAAACTCTCATTTCAATACTGTGACCATCTATTATCACTTACTTCAACCTGTTCTATACCATTACTACAATTTTTAATTAATTCAAAAGATAAACATTTTAGGGGTTTTGCTTGTTTTGTTTTGATCTCAGAAATCTTAGCTATACTATCCTTCCTGTCCAGTGATTTCACTTGCTACTTCAAGGCATAAAAAAAGTCAGTGCAACTATGCCTTCTGAAAATCCTTTATTCTTTCCATTTATGAAGGATTTAAAATCTATTAATTTTTTTTATTTCTTCCACTCATACAAAGTTGATAAGTACCCCATCCCCTCCCTCCACCCCTCCCTGAATCCCCTTGCTCTCTCCCCACCTTTTCCCTTTCCTTTCCCCCCTCCCTCCCTTTCTCCCAGTGCCCCCCCCCCATTCCTGGAGCATCCTGTAGTGTGCATGTCAAACTTCCCTCTGGGTCCTCCTCTCTGATTGAGGTGTAAGGATGCAGTAGCATTGCCTAGAGCTCTTTTGTGTGTGTGTGTTCCCCTTTAGTATAGGAACACTAGTGTGGCTGTTTTTCCCTTGCCTCTAAGGATCCTAGTGCCTGTGATCTATGCTAGACTTTGGAGGTTCGATGATATGTTGGTCATTGCGCAGGTCATGCAAAGTCCTATTATGATTACTTTGGCCCTAACTTTTATGGAGCATCTTGCATATCATAGCTCCTCCCCATCTTTAGGCTCTTACAATCTTACTGCCCCCTCTTCCACAAATTTCCCTGAGCTTTAAGATGGTGAGAGATTGGCTGGCCTGGTTCCAGGTGGTTGATGTAGAGTCTCTGATTTTCCAAATTATGTAAAATCCATTAACTTTTATGAAATGTTTTCTTTTCTTGTTTTCTCTTGTTCTTATTCTTCACAAAGGTATTTACTCTCATCTTAATATTATTAGACACTAGCTAATGGCTCTCTTAGATACTTATAACCATTACAGTAGGCATGACCTCTGCAGAAGGGTTGGGTGGAACACTGGATAATCGACTTTTCCCCATTTGAGAATGATGCTGTCACTTAAAAGACAAGGCTTTGCCTGATTATGCATACTGAATAATTTACTATCTCCTTCATCCTACAACCAGGCCCACTGATAAAGTTAACTAGGCTAAGGAACTTGATGATGTTTTCCTTGTTAATACATTGGACATGGTTTTTCTGCTTTGAAAGTGTCTACACTAGATACAAAACTTGGTAAAGAATGAGTTAAATGCTTAATAGGCTTGAATATGGATTTTCAAGTCATGTGAAAACTCAGGGATCTTCATATTTAACCTATTTGACTGTAGAAAGATTAGCTATTGTTTGATAAAGGAGATCATATCAAAGCTTATTTCATTTACTAGAGTTTTTTTTTCCTCTATATTATTTTAGTTCACAAGTCCTGCTTTTCTTCATGTGTGCCATACATAGCTGATGCTAGGGAAGCTATCGTACTATCAAAGTTATTTAACACAAAGAAAGCAAAGGAAACTTTGCCTTCATGTGTATAATCCCATTCTTGCAAAGCTTCAAGTCCTTTTCATCAATCTGGATAGACTCTTTGTACTTGTAGTTCTGTTCCCATCGGGTTTTTAGCTTGGCAGCTGTCTTTAAATTTCTGCCTTTGAACTTAGTGAGGTGACTATGAGAGATAGGAGTCAAATTTGGAGATATCTAGGTTTACAGAAGTAGCAAGTAAGTGGGCAGTGATGTCTGTACCCCCCCAGTTCCCCATTACAGCACCCGTCACAACACAGCTGTGCCACAAGATGAATTCAATCCTGCAGCTATACCATTTACTTAAGCAATGCTCTTAGACAATATCTACAGGTCTGTCATCACTTAAAAGACTTTTTCACCAAATGTTGATGCCCCTGAGAATTGTCAGAAAAGGAAAAATTGGGTCCACAGGATCTTTCTCATTGTATAGTTCATAAATTCATTCATGATCAAGTTAATTTCAAAATCCTCTTGGGGTTCCAGTCAATTCTGAAGCCCTCTAATTCTAAGAGCTCCAAACCATTTCCAGGATTCACAAGAAGTTTCAGGCTGAACATATTTAATCAGGCTATAGACTCCCCAATAATCCTAGGTGACTCCCAACATCTAGTAGTTCTTAGTTCTGGAAGCATCTTAGTACTGTCTAGAAAATTTTAAAGTTATGGAGGCTCAGACTGTACCTCAGATGCATTCAATGATTATCTAAGTGAATGGGATCTAACATCAATGTCTTTAAAGGTCCCAGTTGATCACAATTTAGCCAAGATTGAGAAACAGAAAAAAAATCTAGAAAAGATCACTCCTTCAAAACACACACACACACACACACACACACACACACACACACACACACACACACACATATTCTTCCTGTATTTTCCTCCAGTTCATTTGACCTTTCAATGCTCTAACTCCATAGGCTAAAGAGATATTATACAATGTAGTCAAAGGGAAATGCATCATCTAGATTGACATAAAAATGACAGTAATATCAAAATGGTCAGTCTGAGTATAGATATAATAAATTGAGTTATAGGCATTTAAACTGTCATATACCTGCCAAATCAGTTCTTCAGGATTCCAGTGTGTCAAGAAATTCTGGGAATTTGTTTCATTCATCTGTTCTATAGAAGACCCTAGGTATGCTGTTTTCCTTCTTGTTTTTTTTAAAGGCAGGGGTTATCTTTATAATACTATCTTTTTTTTTCAGTAGCACTAGCTTTTCTTTTAAAGGAATTGCTAAGAACTGTTTGGAATGCAAGCAGATCTACATTCTCATTATTCAGAGATTGTATGTCTGCTCAAGAGCTACCAACAAAGATTATTGCTGATTAGGAGTCCATCCAAAAGAATTGTTGATGATTGCATCGCTGAAGGTTCTGTGGCCAAAGTCAAATCCAACAATGCTGTGTTTATTTGCTTTCTGCCAGTTGCTGGGCCACATCCCATCCCATCCCATCCCAACAATCCAATAGAGAACACTGCCAACTTGCTGGCAAGCCTTCAGATGGATAACCCTTTTCTTGCTATTGAACACTACTCAGTAATATCCAAGATGAAAAATTTATGACAATAAAGGATTTCTTCTTGATAAAAATGATGGTATTAACTATCATTGGGAACAACACATTTTTCAAAAATTGGAAAAAAAGAGAAAGGAAAATGGTCTTGAAGGACTGTGTCCTGGGCTTCATGTCTTTCTCTCAGGGAAGTTGTGGGCGCCCAACACAGAGCTGCCATCTCTCACTCTGCACCTCGGCTCCCAGCTTAAACAACATTGCTATTTTTGTCAGGTGGGGAGTGATTGCCTCTGTCTGCTGATGGGATGCCTCATCCAGTAATTATCTAAATTCACTCTTGCCTTGTCTCCAAGGGGAGAGTTCTGGCAAGAGAAGTGCTTGAAGCATTGACCATTCATTCCTAGTCCTATTGTGATACTGTGAATGCTTCCCTTCCAGAGGAACATGAGTGTTTATTTCATCTTCAATGTACATTTTAAAGTGAGATTTTATGTGTTCAGTCTCATTATTCGTTCAGGTTAGAATCTAATTTTATCACATAGAAATCTATTGTACGACTAAATATGGAGCTACCAGAAAGCAGAAAGAACTAGTAGAGAGGAAAGGGTTTCTGTCTCCTGAGTAAGAGCAGTGGGCAGTTCCTTAGGCTGAGTTTATTAGATGCAGTTTTTCTCCCCTCACAAATCAAAACTATGGTCCAGGTTCTTTTGACCTCTCCATATTGTTAGTACTGGGTGAGCGATGTTTATTTGACACAATTTATTCATTCTAATCTAAACTTTTAAAGCAATTTTGCAAGACAGCTTTATAATTCGGGTCAGATCTCCAAAGTCCAAAGTAGCTTAAGTAATTTTCATTTTCCCTACAGATATGAGCTATGTACTGGTGACATTCACTCCCTACTCCACCACCTTCTTTCCTCCTCCCTGTCTATATAACCCAGTCCAATTTCTTCTGGAAGCAGGGCTACACACCCAGATATTTTTCTTCTTGCTAATTCCAGTCCATATTTACCAATTTCTTATATAGCATATTCCCTCCAGGCCCCATCTGTATCCTGAGTTCATGTTCTCTTTCACTCAGAAAAGCCATGGAAGTGGAGAGGGGCTTTCCTATGGTGTCCAAGCCAAGATGTGTGTCACATAGCTAGAGTTTAACTTTGATTTTTATTTCTGTCTGAATTCCGTTCATTTAAATCTAGAAGGCAATTCAGTTATTTTAATGATCGTAGAAAGAAAATCTGTTTTGTTGTTTCATTCAGTTCATTTTGGGGACTGTGAAACAATCTTCAGATTTTATACTTTCCAGCTTCTCAATCTCTTTGGTTATTTTAAACAAACTCTGCTAATTCTTTTTGTACCTGTTGCTCCTAACACAGTAGCTTCAGCTTCACACGTGTTATTTTACATATATATGGATGGATGTTTTTAAAATGAGTAAGACTGTCCTTTAAGTGACTGGAAATGTTTGCCGGAAGTTCTAATAAGCCATTCCCCACATATTCTTCATTGAAGGGCTTTCTTCTTTCCTTTTCTACTTCCTGTACACAAAATGTACCTGCACATTATTTTAGCTTTACAGTAACCTTATAAATTCCTTTTTTAGCAGGAATTTGATGTCATAAAATACTTCACAACAATTTCAGAGCTTACTTAAAGGATTCTGATGATTTTTTTTCAGGAGAATTAATCCAATAAATCAATAATATATAGAGAGAGAACAGAGAGAGACAGAAAGACACAGAAAGAAAGACTGTGAAAAAGTTTACAAGTGAAGGTATTCATACAATTCATAGCATGATTTTCTTAGTATTGTGACATTCTAATTCATGAAGTGGAAATATAAAATTAATCTTAGAGGCAAATGGTTTGTCAAGTGTCTTCATGTTTGCTAAAGGTTATCACTAAATTGGGTTCCAGACTATTAAAAAACAGTATTTTGCTATGCATGCATATACCTGAGATTATTTTAAGGAATTTGACACAAAATGAAATTCACATGTGAATACATTCTAATTATAAATACTTTTCATCTCAAATAATAGCAAATACTCATTTTTCACTAAATTTTACATCTAATTTTTTAAACTTTTTCATGATCTGGTGTAGAAGTATATAATTTAACTTGTTACAAAATTTGAAGTTAGTCCTAGAAGCACTTCTTATCATTCATTGTGGGTGATAGATATAGAAGGGCATTTGGATTTCTTTATAATTTTATATAATATTCTCTAATTTCAAGTAGGATCAGCTACAAGAACTACAAGTTTTATTAGAGAACCTATGCATGCTTTACAGATTTGTTTCAAAGTCGTTCAGGCAGGGGTTAAAAACATGTGTCATAACTTCCACCTGTACTCTATTGCTTCTTCAGATTCTACTTATCATTGATAAATTTTCACTAATTTTTCAAGTAAAATAAAAATAACCCAAATTCTGGCAAACACATAAAAGTTGATATCAACAAAATCTCCTCCAAATAGTTTTTTTCTTTAGCTAGACATCAGTATAAGCATAGAACTCTTCCGAAACTAATCTATTACTTCATGAAAAGCAATAATAACAACAACCATCAAGTGTCTGTAGTGTTCTGTATTAATTAAGATTACAAAGAAGATGCTGTCATTGTTATGTTGGAAACATAATTCCACCAAATTCTTATCTATTGATCAATAAATTTAGAAGCTTAAAAGTCATCTAAGAAGCAGATAGTAAAAGCTTCAAGTAATCTGTGAGCAGGCACTGCACGTGGTTATACCACCAAACTTTGACACATATTATATTATGCTATAAAATGCACAGCATTTACATTGTCTAAATGTTAGTAATACAAAACAACTTTATTTCCACCTAGGGAATTTAAATTCCTAAGGTATATGTTGAGATGTGCATTTTTATATCACTAAATTTAATGCTATTGAAATGATTCTAATTTTTACTGTTAAATGAAAACTCAAGCCTTAATAATGTCATGTGAAAAGAATGGTCAGTTCTTAGGGAAAATGTAAGACATTTCTATTGGGAATCATGGAATGAACTTCTCCCAATTCACTTTTATATTTTTCCCTTAAAAATTTTGAGTGACAGAGAATTGAGATAAAATGTTATAAAGTTCTACTTTTCTCCCTACATTTATAATTAAGTAATCCAAAACAAATTCATTATGACATGAATGAATGATGCCACGTATTACTTTGTGTTTTAGAACTGTATACAGAGTAATAAGGATTCATTGTTGAATATGACAATTGTCTTCCTTCATGGAAATATTTCTTTCAAAGAAAAAATAATGAATTCCGTATTCCTCAAACTAATTAGTCATTTTGGTGAGCATTTACTGAGAATTCTTAAAAGAAAGCCTAATGAGTTTTCTTAGGAAAACAGTCACATTTCTTTGTAAATTACATCACTTAAATTTTCTTTAACTTAGGAGTATTTTGAACTTAAGATATGATGTATATATTTTCCAATTTCTTTGTGCCATCAGATTAACTATAATACTAGTATACTTGTCCTGTTCTGACTGAGAGGTTTTTATTAAGATTGCAGTTCAGAAATATCAATGTAGAGAAAGGAGGAGATATTACATTTAAATTTTCTTAATAGAAAAAAGAAAATGAAAAGGCATGCCTCCTGACACTGATCCTGATACAAAATCCAAAGGAGTCAAGAAAAGGGATTACTTACTGTAGTTGTTCTTCATTTCTTGGGTCCCTTTTACTTTGCCTCGTTTGTCAATCCTCAGGTACCACTGTGTTCGACAGAAAAGTCTTCTCACTCTTATATCCCCTCCTTCCATGTAATCATAACTTCTTGTATGCCGCTCAGGGCTGGAACAGTTCACATTTGTAGCTATTTGCTCTGGACTCATATCATTGCAAGCTAAAGATATAGTGCCCACCAGACAGACAAGGTGAAAGCATGATCTGTAGAGCAAAGTTGGCAGGATCCATGTCAGTATCCATTTGCGCATTATAGTGCAGTGCTCCGGGTGTTCATGAATGACATAATGAAAATTAAATCTGGGTTGATTGTTACTCCTAGGTCATGGACCTCCTCCTATCTGTGAACTGTGCAGTGATTTAAGAAATAGTAACTCCCTTTCCAAATTGTCACTCTTATTCTTATAGTTCTGACACCAGTGCAGGATTTCTCCTTCAGTAACTGTTGATATCCTTACAGAAACAGGTTGTTTCACGGCCAGTTGCTGCAGCTCGGTTTGCTACTTCTGTTTGCAATGAGAGATTAAGAATAGAAAGGGAAGAAAAGAGGAAGATTAAAATTGTCTTAAATATTTTAGCAGATAAACAGTACAACTTAATACAGATATACAGTGCAACTTCATCTTTGAAGGTACATGCATTTACAATAGCTTTCCCAGAGGATGTCAGGTCTTTGCCCCTCTGCATGTTTACACATAAAAAAAGACAAATCAGAATATAACTGCACCATTCATTCCAATTGTTTATATAACAGCCATCCTGCACTTACAGCCATTGATTTAAATCGAGTTTTACAGCGACTACTAGCAAAGTAAACCGTCTTTCCCTGGAATTAGTTACCATATGCCTTTATGTTAGTGGTTAATCACTTCTTTTCTCCTAAACTGCCCACATTTTTCGAGTTAAATGTCAGGATTTCTCTGGAGCCCTTGTTTTCACATACGTATTACAGCTCAATTTCTGTAGATTTTTACAGCACTCGAAACCTTTTCCTTTCAGTACAGTAAACATAGAAAGAGAAAAACTTTTAGAAAAGATTCAGCATTGTTTTTTAAAGACAAATAACAGTGACTTACTTGTTCTGTTTATAACAGCTGGATACACAAGAATTCCATGTCTGCTGTCTGCCTTGTGCAACTTGAGCCTCTCTACTGTAGCTACAAACTATTTCTCAGCTGAGAAATTCTCCAGCAGAATCATAATTGTTTCCATAAATCAACAGGCAAAGGATTTCTCTATGTGAGCGCGTGTGCTTGTGAGTGTGTGTGCCTGTGTGCCCAGGGAGCCTTTTAGTCAGAGCTTTTCGATAAATACCTTTGCTGACCTCATTGGAAGCAATTAAAACTTAACCAGTGAGCTGTTAGTTGAATAAAACAGCAAGAATAAAAAGAGTCTTGTATTCAACGGTCATAAGAGGGAGCTATGAACATAGCCTATGTTTAAATCCACAAGTAGGCATCTGCTTTGTGGAAACAGATCTATGATTCTAAAACAGAATGGGAGAAGAAATTTTTAGATCTTCTTTAGACATAGCAGTTTGTTGATTTTGAAAAAAATTCGTTAAACAGATAAAGGACTTTTAATAGAAAAATCTTTTCCATAGTTGTATGATATGTCTATTCTTCAATTATAACAAAGATATATATACACACATATTTTCACATTTTAGTGTCTTAAAATACATATTACTGAGTTAAGGATATATATTTTCACACAGAGAAAGTCATTATATTTAAAAGAAATTTTTATTCTTTTTAGTCGAAAGTGAGAAAACCTTTTTCTAGTCTGAAATGGGCTCATGATAACCAGTATGACCTTGGGTCAGTCACTTCATATTCTTGAGTCTAAAGGCTCCTGTGGGGCTTCACAGTTTTTACATCTGTGTCCTTTGGGGCTGGTGAGACAATTCAATGGGAAAAAAAGTCATACACTGAATTGTGTTAGTAACAAACATATTAGTTTGCAAACTAAGGTGAGCCACTCAGGTCTTCATTCATTTTAAGTTTCTTTAATTTTTCATTGTACTGTAAAAATCAAAATCATTAAACCATTTGCTATGTATTGCATATGTGGCTAATATGACAAAAATAATGAATAATTACAAAGAGAGGCTCCTAAACGAATAAAAGGTGTTGAAAAACATCTGTGTCCTGTGGCTTATGTCAATGGTTAGTATAAGCAATAGGACACATGATTTTTAATTATTATTTAAAAATTAAATGTTTTTATTTTGTTATCAATGTTCAACTTTTACCTCTATTACAATAGTACAATAAATAAATAAATAAATAAATAAATACTAATTTAGAGGTAGAATTATAAAATCTACAATTAATACTGTTAAAGATTATTTTAGTTACTTAGTATAGAATAATTGTATTATTAATCTCAGGAGGAGTTTAACGTGTATTAAGTTTGCTTTCCTATGTTTCCTACATTACACATACACACATACACACACACACACACACACACACACACACACACCACAAACCACACAACCTCTGCACTTAAAACACACTGCCACCAGGGGGTGCGTGTAGACCAAATAGAAAAAAAGGAATCAAATCCAAACAGTTGTTTTACACTTTGTGTTTCCCTTTATGTCTATACTTTTAGGGAACAGAGCTGGCAGCACAGAATTTTAATACATCTAGATCCTTTTTATTCATAAAAATATTGAAAACATTAAGTTCTCAAAGCAGAGTTCAGGGTCTTCTGCAACTACATCTATTGATACTGGTTCAAAATATCCCATCCTTACTCTGAAAAGTGAGGGGGAAAGAAAGAAAGCATGATGCTGTGGTATTGTGTTTGCAAAATTTATTGTTTTTAGATGGAGTTAATCTGGTTTCATGATAACTGGAAACATCTCCATCTTGTGAATTTAAGTTTATAAGACAAAATATCTGCATCTATTCAAAAATTGGCTTTTTAGATTGTCCTCAAAAGTAAAAATTAGCACCTGCAAGTCTTCAAAAATTAGCGATGTCTACGAGCTGGAACTGATCAGGAAGCTGCCTCCTTGCCGGTCAGCTTTCAGAGTACCAGAGGGTGCTACACAGTCTGCCAAGGGAGACTGGCATGGGCTATGTGAGGGTACTCGACCACCCTCTGATTAAATTTAAGGTCTTGTAAGCAGGAAACACATGTCTCATATTGTAATCAGGCCAGGAATTTGTGAATAAGCATGCACCCAGCTCTGAGGAGGGCAGAAACAACTGTCAACAATTATCCAAGTGCCATCAATTTATACGCATTATCATTATACCCATAGATTAGAAAAACTCCCAGCCTTGGCCAACAAGCTTCCTAAATGGAAAAATGTTTAGTATTGATAATCACAACTGACCAAGATGCAGAATACAAGTGACTATGAACCGCTGTGTCCTAAACACACCATCCCGTTTAAATCACGTCCCACCCCACAGCTCAAGGAACATCATGGACGGGGGTGGGGGGGAGACAGTAATAATGTAAGAGCTAGAGCCTGAGGAGGGGTGCTGCCAGACATACTTCTGGACATGACAGGACTGCTGCACCCATGAACTCACTGCAACTGTGTCTACTTCCACAAGAACTGCACAAGATTTAGCCTGTCAGCATTTCACCATGGAAAGGGAAAGACCTCAAGAAGCACCACCCCTCCTTGAGAGAATATTAAGGATTAATGCTAGGTGGGGGAAGGGTGTACCCACTGATAATGTCCTCCGTTATCTAGCAAGCCCAGTCACATGCCAGTACAGACAATATAAATGAAGCTCAGTGTGCAACACATGAAAAAAGACAAATGAGTTACAGAGAGAATGATTAGAAAGAAGAAGGTTCACATTGAAAAAAGGAGGGTGGTGGGATTGGGATTTAAAGGGTGAAAATGACATAAATTCATTATATTCATGTATGTATGAAGCTTCTGGTGAATAAAATAAATGAAATTTAAAAATAATAAAAACCAATTGTCTAGTATTTTTCCAGTATGCCTTAGGAATAAAATATATGAAAAAGTAAGAGAATTTCTTTCAGTAAATATCTTGAAAGTGTTCATTTTTAAATGATTAGCCCATTAACTTTTCTTAAGCAGTATTTATAACATGCTTCGTTCCATGAAGAGATGATAAAAAGAACTTTTACTTAAGAAATTTCATGTTTCCAGCTGGAGAGATGGCTCAGGGTTTAAGCCTCTGCCTTACAGGTGGAAGGTCCTGAGTTCGGATCCTAGACCCCACATATAGACGCCAGGCGGAAGCGGGGGCGGCCTGCGTTTCTGGTGCTGGTAGGGCTAAGCCTGTGAATCCCGGGGCAGAATAAACAAGGAGGAGGTGAAGGCGGTCCATGGTGGTTCCTGAATTCGCCCATGGTTCTACACACACGCACACACACTACATACACACACATACACACATGCACAATTGAATAAATAATAAAAAAGAAATTTCATGTTTCAATAATTTCAGAACTGCATTTCACTCATAACTGCATACTATATAATAAATACAAGGCAATTCACGAAATATTTTCATTTGTTTGTATTATTACATCCTATATTCTGTGCCATATCCTCCAATTTTCTATCTTTTTCCCAAAATATGAATAATCACTGTTACTAGTTTCTCATTCTCTTTCCAGTTTGTTCATGTTGGTATACACAACTTGAATATGTATGCATATTTGATTTTTGCCTTAAATCTTCCCTTGTATACAAAAAAGTACCATGAAGTACTATAAACTGTTCTACATATCACTTTTTCTTTACTTAGTAAAAATAGAAAAATTTCTCATCTCAGTATTTACGAAACTCCTTTTGCTTTTTACAGCTGAATGCTATTTCATTGAATGAATACATCTCAGTATATATAAACAGCCTCTATAGTGAGAATTTAATTTTCACCCATAATTTTTGTATTATAAAACATGGCATAATAAATGAAGTTATAAATAAGTCATTTTGTAGTATGCAAATATATCTGTAAAGTCAATTTCCAGAAGTTGACTGCTTCCAAATGAAACAGGGTAGAATTCTTTAAATAGGCTAGTTTAATTTATATTTACAAATACAAGTGTGCATATTGCTCCTTGCATTTAACACTGTGATACAAAGTTCAGTTCCCCTACATTGCTATGACAAGACCCATATTATGAATCTGTCTTTGTCATTTCCTCTGTGGTTCCATTCCATGAATTCAGTCTCAGTTCTTGATCATACCATACAACCAGTCTGACTTTATTCATTCATTGAACAAATATTTATTGGACAGCTCTTTGCTAACAAATCCTTTCGAAGATATAATGGCAACTATTTTGTAAGTGATCTCTACTCTTATTGAGTATGCATTCCAACCAGAAGACAACATAAACAAGTAGATCTGGGGATGGAGAGATAGAGAAGATGTGAAGCGCTGTGTTGCAAGGGCTAAAAGAAGGCCAGTAGTTCATAAGCAAGACAAAGGGAAGAGAGAGAGAAAGAGAAAGAAAGAGAAAAAGAGAGAGAATTGAAAAGCAGGCAACTTCAAGCATTAAGTATTTGGCAAGTCAGAATAGCTTGAGTTTATTTTTTAAATTATAGGAAACTGGAAAACAGATATATCTTTTCAAACATGATGATCTTGGTCAAAGATAGTAGTTTAAACTCCGAAGGGAAAAAAAAGGAATTGAGCAATACTAAGGACCTTGTAAATCCTCAATTCCATAAACATTGTGCTTACCCTTTGCATGATACTTAACATTTAAAAACTATCTGTATATAAGAAGCAAAGTCTGAGTCATATGCTCAAAACTGTGGTATGCCTGTGACTCGACTGTATAAATATCTCAGTTTCAAATACCATTTGATTCTCTGTATCCCTGAGTCTATAAAAAGTTATGTTTTATTTAGTTTTGTATTTATAAAAGGTCACTGAAATGCTATTATAAATTTTATTTTTAATTATATTACGAATTTACTAAGTTATAACCAAGTTTAGACCTAGAGCAAAATGTCTAGTGGAGTTGCCAGGTCACTGTTTTGCTAGTTGCTGTGAATTTCTATGTAATTAAGGCATAATGAGTAATTTTTTTAATTTCCTTGTTCCCTGTAAGTTACTGCTAAACTTGAAAGAATCATACCTTGGTTCAGTGAAATATATATCAGTACTTACTTTCGATAACTTTATAACATTCAGAAAGCTGAAAAGTTCTAGTGGAGAGTTTTGCTTTGCACTGAAGAAATTGTGAAAAACACAAAGATTCCACTCATTAGGACACTGCACTGCTTACTTTATCATTCTTCAGTCCTATATTCATCATCTAGATAGCCAAAACAGTCGAATAAAGAAGAAAAGTAGCAAAAAGTATTTCATGTTTCATAGATGTCCATGTGTCATTTGCAAAACTGATTTAATTTTTAGTTTGTTAACTTTAAAACTATGAGTTTTCAGAACCAGATGAATTTTCCAATGGGGAAATGATGGTAGGTTAAAGGTAACTACAATGGTAATGACAGAGTATACAGTTGTGAAAACTACTGTCTTTAGAATAAAGTTTGAGGAGTTTAGAAAATACAACATTTTAGTATAATGGTTAATCTGAACAGAGAACATCTAAGAACAGTTATACTGACAGATTCTTTCTTTGAGAAGTGATCTTTTGAAGAACTTTTGGTTCATGAATTTTCTCTTAAGAATTATCACAAGCTCAAGGAAAGGATACTGACAGCATACCCATTCCCTTTCTCTGAGGGTTCCTTGGAGACAACTTTTCCTTTCCTGGGTAGTTTTCAATTACATACAAGATCATGTCCATCCCCCCTCCACCCATGCTTTCTCCTTACCCCTCCATGTTACAGGAAGAAGTTCAAACCTCTCTTCCTATCAGTTATTTAGTTTTCTCTGAATATCATGTTCTACGTAACTCCTGAACATATGCATGTTGTTAAAATGAGATGTTTTTTCTCCTGTTACTCTCTCTATGTCAATTCAGTTATTGTCATAGCCAAAGAACACAGAAAAACAGAAGGAAGTTATTTTTAACCTTCCCTATATTTTGCAGCCAGAAAGTGAAGGGTACCTGTAAAAGAGTATATTAACACTTTTGGAGGGGGAGATATAGGATACCATGGTAGGTAGGGTCATGAAGGGAACAATGGGAAAAATACCTAGAGGAGGGTGAGGGGATTGCATATAGAGAAGTGAAGGAACTTAAAGAAAAATTCTAAGATTGTGGAATGGAACCCTGTAGGAACTGCCTATGTTATTAATATGGCAAAAAAATCTTTTAAAAAAAGGAACAAGAATGTACAGTCCCTATGCAGAAGGGCACAGAGAGAGGGAAACAGGGCAAAACAAAGAAAATGTCCTGAGTTGGTCCACTGAGAATCCAGTGACAATTAAAACTATAATAGAAGTAGCAGGAATGTAATACTACGTGATAAACAGTACCCTACAGTAAGAAGGGTCTCAAAGGTATCCCAAACAATATAGACTTTTGCCATTGCTCTTGGTTGCCCTCCAAAAAACTGACATTAAGACACCATTACTGAAGATGCAACACATATGGATCACAGGACATGGGCAAAATACACCAGATGGAACTGGTCTAAGAGCTTCCTCCTTGCTGAATAGCTTACACAGTACCAGGGAATACTGTAAGAGTTACTGGGGGAGAAAAATAATCAAAGGTCTCATCAACCTGTGAGATCTGCAAGTTACAATAAAAATACCATGACAACAGGTGACCATCAGTGTAAGAATAGCATGAGAATCAAAGAGACAACCAAAAGCTTCCTGATTGGATTTAAGGCCCACTTGTCAGAATGAAACACATTCTTGTTACTATTAACTAGAACAAGAACCTATAAAATGGAAGGAATAGGCCTCAAGGGAAGAATAGACTATGCATTTTTATCTTGGAAGACACCAAATTGCTCTGTAAATACCTGTTTTTATACCCATAGGTTGGGAAAGCACTCATCATTCAACCTAGAAACCTCCTGCTACAGCAGAGGTTATTGCCAAAAAGTACAGCTTGTCAAAAATGCAGAAAATAAGTGACTGTGGACTGCTTGTCCTTAAACAGGACATATATGCCTCGCCCTCCCTATACCTCACGACTCTGGGAACATCATGGAAAGGGAGGTGGTAAGATGGTAAGAGCATGAAGTGGGAAAGTGATGGGCCAGACATTTTCTCCTGGATATGACAGAGTTGTGATATACTGGATTTCATGGCAGATGTGTATACTACACAAGTATTACATGGAATCTGTCTCAACATCTCACCTTGAAAACAGAAAGTCTTAGGAAACTACACACTTCTCTAAAAGATTGATGTGGACTGATGTAGACTGATGCTGATGGTGAAATAAAGGAGAATGCTTCCCTCGGTGGCATAACCACTGATCTATGATAGCTGCTGGAGCATGAATCATGTCAGGCATATGTCATCAAACACAAACTACATGGAACCAGTGGGCTGTACAAATAAAAAAGATTTAAAAATCAGAGAGAATCTGGCAAGGGAGATGGAGGATTGTAAAAGGAAAAGGAGGGGGGAAGGGTACTTGGAACTAATGAGTGATATTGAAAATATTGAAAATATTAGGGCTGGAGAGGTGGCTCAGGGGTTAAGCCTCTGCCTTGCAGGCAGAAGGTCCTGAGTTCGGATCCTAGACCCCATGTATAGACTCCGGGCAGAAGCGGGGATGGCCTGCGTTTTGGGTCCTGGTAGGGCAGAGCCTGTGAATCCCGGGACAGAGTAAACAAGGAGGAGGTGGAGGCGTCCATGGTGGTTCCCGAATTCGTCTGTGGTTCTACACACACACACACACATACATACACACACACATACATACACACACACATACACACACACATACATACACACACACACATACACACACACATACATACACACACACATACATACATATGTGCACACACACATACACGCACAATTGAATAATAAAAAAATTAAAATATTGAAAACATTAAAAGTTCACTATATTCAAATATACAATATTAAAAAATAAAAGAATGGGAAAAAAAGAGTATGAGATCACTCTTGGCATTTTCATCAAAATGTATAAATTAACAGAGCACCAGGAAAGCTTTCCTTTTGTGGGCTGATGAGATGGCTTAGTTGGGGAAGTCACTTGCATGCCATCCTGACAAAATGAATTTAATCCCTGGAATCTTGTAAGGCAGTGGAGAGAATGGACTCCACAGAGTTGTTACCTCTTATGTGTGCTGTGGCATGCTCCCCACGCCCCAGTAATATACACCAAAAAGTTAGTAAGTTAAAAAGCTTTCCTTTTGTACAAAATATAATTAGAAAGAGATTGTGTTTTTAACCCAACGCTTCTGTGGTAATCATTTTTTGAGACACTTCCTGGTCCTCACCTTGGAGAGTCAGGTGTTCGGCTCCCTCCTGTGGTTTAGATTGATCTGGGCTCTGGGCCGCTGCTCTCCTAGTAGGGGACACCATCATTTATCATGTTTGCAGATCAGACCTCTGCAATTTGATCTAGATTCCTGTGTTACCTGTGTCATGTCTGCCAACTCTTGTGTCCATCTCTCTTGTTTACACATAATCCTGGCCTAGATCTCAGCCATATCCTCCCGCTCATCTTACTGTTTCAACTTTAATCATCTCCCAGATGACCAAAAGACACCTCTCCTGAAACTTAGTATTTGGGGATTTGAGATTAAAGAAAACATTACGAACAAGAATATACATATCATAGAAAGATTAGACATTAATTTTTTTCAAATTTTATTATGAACTTGTATGAGTATGATATGATGTTGCAGTTCGCCTACACGGTTGCTGATAAATCACCATCAAACGGCTTAAGGGAATAAGAGGTTTATTTTCTTAATGATAGCCCTGTTACAGTCTATAGTCCAGCTTGACAAGAAAGCATGCACCAAAATCAGGGCCAAGGGAACTGGCCACGCCATCTCTATGTAATGGTTGAGAGAGGGATGATCCTTACTTGCCAGACCAGCATGTCTGGCCAAGTATACACAAGGATGCCAACTCTCTCAACCAGCTGCTATATTTTATTCTGGGGCCTAATTCCACCCATCTAGGCCTTCCTCATCAGCCAGACAATCTCCTGAAGGTTTGCTCTGAGCTTAATTCAACCATTAATTCTCTATGAATGTGCCCAGAGCTCAAACCTTCAACTGCCAAGTTGACACCTGTGCCTAACTATGACATATGTGTGTGGATGCAGATCTGTGTATGCACACAGGATGTATATGGATATTAGAAGACAACTTTGTGGATTTTGTTCTTTCCATTTACCTTTTAGGGTTCAAACTTCCAGGGTTGTTAGATTTACTCTGCCAGCATCTTACCCACTGAGCCTTTTGCCAGCCCAAGATTAGATTTTTATTCAGGAAAAATGGGGTAAGAGTTAAAAGGTTTGAATCAGGAAAGAACATATTATAACTGTACTTTAGAAAGATTAGCCTGGTAGCATCACAAAAAAATATTCTGGAGTTTGGAGATGCAAGAAGGTGGATGAGAATGAGTTAAGCAGTGGCAATGATTAAACAGACCTAGTATTTTAAAGTAATCTCTAATGAAGAGAAATGCGTATAGAATTAGTTGTGGGCAAGAATGAATAATTTTTTAATTAGAGGAATAAGAAGGACTCAATACATCTGGAACAGAAACTTGCAGGTCACTAAAAACTGCCTTTCTCTTATAAACAAGTGATTATGTTATCCACTAGTTTTTTGCTAATATCCTTTTTTAATAAAATATTTTTGCAAATTATTCATTTATTTGAGAGAAAGAATATACACAAGCATGCAGGAGGAGGTCAGAGAGCAACTTTTTTTGTGCACAAGTAGCTTTACCCAGCAAACCATCTCAATGGCCCTAAAATATAACACTTAAAATGATTTAAATATAACCATGCAACTAAGTACAAAACTGAGCCAGCCAACCAGTCATGCTCAATGTCTTATGCATATTTGCAATATTCAAATTATGAAAAAAGCAAATGTATTTTGTTTTTCTATCTTTATTTTTAAGCAAAAAGTCAATTGATATTTTATTAACCCTAAAGTTGATCTGCCACCTTATACAGAATATCTTACATTAATTATATAAGTTCTTTATTTTAATTAAAATGCAACTTTAAACATTAAGATATGTTATATAATTAATGTTACACTCTATTCTGGTTACAAATTCTCTCTTATAGAAAATACTGGAATTTATTAGTTTCCTATTATGATCTTGATTTTTAAGTTGGGAAAGCTTGTGTGTGGAGATTCCACTTCCTAAGTGAAATTTTTTGCTTGCAATTGACTACAACCAGCTCCTAGGGATGAAGCTGGAACAAGATTGGAAGAAACCAATGGCTAATCCAGAGAGAAAATTATTTTTCACTTTTTAATTTTTAATTATATTTTTCTCCCATATTTTTTCCCAATCAATAGGTACCCCTGTCTTCTCTCTCCTTTATCCTCTTTTTATCTTTTTTAATGTTGTATACATGAATATAGTGATTTTAAAATATTTTCAACTCTTAGTCCCAAATCACCCCTCTTTTTCCCCTTATAACTCTCCACCTTCCCTGCCAGAATCCCTCTTATTTTCAAATCTTTTCATTTGTGTGCCCCACTGTGTTTCATCTACTCTGCGATGACTCATGACTGATTTGATTCATGCTCAAGTATCATAGATCAGTGGGTATGCTACCGAGGGAAGCATCCTCCTTTATTTCACCATCAGAATTAGTCCTCATCAGTCTTTCAGAAAGGTGTGGAGTTTCTTAAATCTTTCCGTTTTCATGGTGAGATGTTGAGACAGATTCCATGTAATACTCGTGTAGTATATACATCTGCCATAAAATCCAGTATATCACAACTCTGTCATGTCCAGAAAATTTCTGGCCCACCAGTTTCCCACTTCATGCTCTTACCATCTTACCACCTCTTTTTCCATGATGTTTCCAGAATCGTGAGGTATAGGGAGGGTGAGGCATATATGTCCTGTTTAAGGACAAGAAGTCCACAGTCACTTATTTTCTGCATTTTTGATAAATTGTACTTTTTAGCAAGGAGTTCCCTCTGCTGTAACAGGAAGTTTCTAAATTGAATGATGAGTGCTTTTCCAACCTATGGATATCAAAACTGGTATGTATAGAACAGTTTGGTGTTTTCTTAGTTAAAAATTCGTAGTCTGATATTATCTTAGGACTTATATCTTTTCTTTCATAGGTTTTTTTTCTAGTACATAGTAACAGGAATGTGTTCTTTTCTGACAGGTGGATCTTAAATCTCATCAGTAATTGTTGGTAGTTTCCGTAATGTTCATGTCACTATTACCTGTTGCCATGGTGATTGTTATTGTTGGTTAGAAAGGTCTTAAAGGCCCCCCCAAATAGTATAGACTTTTCCATTGCTCTTGGCTTGCTTTCCAGAAACTGATGGTAAGACCCTATTATTGAAGGTGTAGTACACATGACTCACAAGATATCAACAGAAGACATCAGTTAGAACTGGTATGGAAGATTTCTCCTTGCTGGATAGCTTACAGTATGAAAGCTACCAGTGGAGAAAAACTATCAAAGGTCTCATTAATCTGTGAAATCTCCCTCATTAAGAATGTCTCTGACAACCAGAATATAAGCCCCAGTATTAAGGCACATTGAATAGGTCAAAAGCCAAACTATGTTATAAAATTTTGCTCTAAAAGTTTTTATTCATCTCAAGTGATGCTTTTTCTTTAATGTCTTCCTTGGTTTCAAACCATGAGTAAGTGTCAGAGTTTTCAAATGTTAAATGAGTGTTCAAGTCAATTCTTGTGACACTGAAAAGAATCTTATGAGCAATGATGTTGAAGTTGATAAGAAATAAGTACTTAGTACACTATGGTTATTTTAATTAAAATAAAATTGTTTTTATTTTTTAACTTCCTTCCAAATAAAATACATTAATTGAGAAACATAATGGTAAAACATATTCTGTTAGCATATTATGCAATAAAAAGAATATGATAAAAATTAAAATCTTATCTAATACCAAAAATTGGCTAGCTTGGAAAAAGAAAAAAAAACAATTTTAATAATGATGTGGGAGAGATTGGATTGGATAATGCTAGGCTAAGTAGCCTAGGAGTTGGCAACATCATAAGACTTAGTAAAAATACAAAGTTATAGCATATTTTAAAGAAATGTTATTAATTCTGAGTATTATGTGTATAATAAATCAAGCTTAAGTAAATCTGCAAAAGAATATGAAAATCAGCTTATCTTCAAATACAGATGCAAAAGATAGTGATAAAAGATGTTTGAAAATTGCTTTCCCTCCTAAATTTGTCCTGACAGCTAATAAACCCTATTATAAAACACCTATCAAGAACCAGTCTCAATCAAAAATCAATTTTAGTGATAACAAACTCAAGACAAAGATATTCTAATAAGTGAAGCTTTACTACATTTTAAATTACCCTCAGAATATTTTACCTCAGAATTAATCATTAAGACAATATACTTCATGCTATTTTTGTCTTGGATCAATAAAATTTCAGTGAATGACTTTGGTTCTTAATAAAACTAAAGGTTTCATTAAAGACTAATGAAAATGCTATTGAAATTATTCATGATGTGTTCTTTTCTTCCAATGCCCTTTCCATCCCTTCCATTCTATGTTAGTCCATTTGGCATGTGGATATATTGCTATGTTATATTTTATTTATAAAATAAGTGTCAAATATTAAAAAACAGGAAGCAAACTCAAATGTATAAACCATTGCTGTTCTTTTTATTCTTCAAAAAAAAAAGAATACTGGCCACCGCCGCCCACGATCGGTCGGAGGGAGCCTGAGACGCGGGCCCGAAGTGTACGGTGGTCGCGACGCCCGTCGGGCTCGGTCGCTCGCTGTCGGTCGAGGCGCGAGGTGGTGCCAGCTGGGGCGGCCAATGCGAAACTGGCTAGTGCTGCTGTGCCCGTGTGTGCTCGGGGTCGCGCTGCACCTCTGGCTGCGGCTGCGCCGCCCGCCGCCCGCCCGCGCCTTATTTTCTCCGTGGAAACCTAATCACTATGATTTGATAGTTGGTGTCTTGTCAGCTCGAAATAACCATGAACTTCGAAATGTGATAAGAAACACCTGGCTGAAGCATTTGCTACAACATCCTACATTAAGTCAACGTGTGCTTGTGAAGTTCATCATAGGTGCTCAGGGCTGCAATGTGCCTGTGGAAGACAGAGAGGATCCGTATTCCTGTAGATTGCTCAACATCTCTAATCCAGTTTTGAATCAGGAAATTGAGGCCTTCAGCCTTCCTGAAGATGCTCTCTGAGGACCGAGTTGTCACCGTGAGCTTTCGAGTCCTCTTCCCAATTGTGATCACTAGTCTTGGTGTGTTCTATGATGGCAGTGATACCGGCTTTCAGAGGAACATCACAGTCAAGCTGTACCAAACGGAGCAGGAGGAGGCCCTTTTCATTGCTCGTTTTAGTCCTCCAAGCTGTGGTGTGCAAGTGAACAAGCTGTGGTATAAGCCTGTGGAACAGTTCATCTTACCAGAGAGTTTTGAAGGTACAATCGCGTGGGAAAGCCAAGACGTCCATGGCCTGGTGTCCAGGAATCTTCACAGAGTGACAGTGAATGACGGTGGGGGTGTCCTCAGAGTGACCACAGCCGTAGAGGGCTCGGTGCCTCGGGAATTCACTGAAGGGGTGGAGGGAGTTGCTGGTGGCTTTATCTACACTGTTCAGGAAGGCGACGCTCTGCTACAAAGCCTTAGTTCTCGACCTCAGAGACTCACAGACCACCTGCGGGACCTGCGTAAGGAAGATTCCTTACTGAAGGAGGAAAGCAATACCTACAATGATGTAGTTTTCGTGGATGTTGTTGACATCCTGCAAAGCTATTGAACTTCTATAGATGGACCGTGGAGACCACCAGCTTTGATTTGCTGCTGGAGACAGGTGATGACTGCTACGTAGACCTAGAAGCTGTGTTTAATAGGATCACCAAAAGAATCTGGATGGGCCTAATTTTTGGTGGGGAAATTTCAGGTTGAATTGGGCAGTGGACAGGACCGGGAAGTGGCAGGAGCTGGAGTACCCCAGCCCAGCCTACCCTGCCTTTGCATGCGGCTCTGGGTACGTCATCTCCAAGGACATTATGGATTGACTGGCCGGCAACTCGGGAAGATTAAAGACCTATCAGGGTGAAGATGTCAGCATGGGCATTTGGATGGCAGCTATAGGACCTAAAAGACACCAGCCCAGGACTGCTAGGTCTTGATGCCTTCACAAAATCGGGAGTTGCCACGTCCCAAACCTCTTCAGTGGATCATCTAAAGTAGCGAGCTTTCCTAACACCCGGGTCATGAGCCTTGTTTCTCAACAGGACAGCCTGTGGCTGTGTGAGAAGACGTGTGAGACGGGAATGCTGTCTTCCCCTCAGTACTCACCTCGGGAGCTGAGGGAGCTGTGGGCACCAACAGACCAGTGTGGTGACCCTCGTTAGTGTGGAGCAAGACAAGTTATTCAGAAGATGGACTGTATGTAAGTCAGGAACCCCAGGCTTTGGCAGCATACGTGGGGCCTTGACTTGTACTTAGTGCTTTGCAAGATCTGTTGGAAAAGTCAACTAATACTGTGTCACACATTTTATAAGATGACCTAGGAAATACCAAATTATTTTATAAAATGAGAAATATTTCTAAGTCCTGATCCACTATTACTAATTAGTAATTCCTCATCATTTTTCGTTACACTTAGACTGGTTCAGAAATTTTTAGTAATAACTCAGTTTTTCTCAACCTGGATTACAAAATAGCTCCACATAGCTCAACTGGAATAAATACAGGACAGAAAAATTCAAAGATGTTGTGTGGTCACTGACGTGAGCAGTGGTCACTTACACCAAAGTTTGGGGTTTCTAGAAGTAACAGATTTTTTATGGATCTCTGAAATGGGCAACTTGATCTTGAAAGGAGTGAATGTAACTCTCACTTTTGGATCTTGGTTTCAAAGATGGCATTTCTTACTAAACTAATAATTATATATATATATATATATATATATATTGCTATCTAACATAGATCCTGAAGGTCACATTTTATAGTACTCCTATTAAATACTGAATTTTTGTGATTAAAAGTGAATGCCTCTCAGGGTTTTGGTGTCATATGGGAGGATAACACTGTGTTGACAATATTTGGAAAGAATTATAATGCTTTCCTCCTATCTTGCCTAATGTTTATCTAACGTCAGTTTGAATCAGCTAATCTATAGAAGATATGCTCAGTTTAGTTATAAATGTAAGGAAAAGCATGTTGTTATAATTTTTAAGTACTCTAAAAATAGTGTAAACTTAATGTCATAAAGGATGTCTGCCTACTTTTAAGGGATATAGCTGAGAGTGATCAACCAAAAACCACTTTAGTAACCTTTTAAACTAGCAGTTTTAATATGGAACTTCAGTAAACTAATTTTATGACAAACATTAACTATACTCAGATTTAGACTAGCTATAGTTTCTATTTAGTATTTAAATCTCCACATACTGAAAAAGTGATGAGCTGTTAAAATATGAAAATTATAGTAATCAAAGCCTTTATTATTGTTAATATACAACTGTTCTCTTCCCAATGGAAAATACATCCTTTCTTAGGAGACAAGTATAAAACCTCCTATCTTTAACATTAGAATCGTTCTGGTAAATTTGCTGTTTTCTGGGAGCCCACGTCATGGTGCTCAACCTAGTCTCTAAACTTCAGCAGTTGGACTGTTACCATCTCAGGAGCAGACAATCTCCGTTATCCACAGAGTAAAACTGCAATGACTGGAGGTCATTTTCCAGTTCAATTTCTCTGCCCGGCATCTAGAATTAGAACAAAAGTGGGGAGTTGGTGATTACAACAGATCTCAGGGTGCACACTGCATATATACGTAGTAGCCCCACAACAGCAGCCTATTGGTCAAAGTGAAATGTAGCTCTCCATTTAGAATCTGAGCGAGTCACTTCAATGGCTTATCTTACTTTGGGGGACTAAACTTGACTGTGCTTTTGTTTAGCAACTTACTTTGGGGCTTTCATAGGACAACAGAAGTTCTGACACAGGAACTTTGAGAAGACGTGACAATAACCCCTTCACCTTTTGAACCGTCATGGAGTCTGTCAAAGAAAAGAAAAAAACACCAGTTCAGTCAGGTGACAGCTACCTGTAAAGCGAGCTCAGGTGAGGCAGCTGCAGCAGCTGTTTGTCCCTTCACAGAACCAACTGTCCCACAACTGGACAGTGAAAGCTTGATTCCTTTGGGAAACTGGAAGAAATGGAGCCAGTGTTTGACCCAAGTGGCCTTGATAATGAATTTTCGTATCATTTTGTAGCGCTATTTTTTCCTTAATCCAAGTAAAACAGAACTAATACTCTCAGCACGGAGGAGCTGAAGGGACCGGGATGGGACTCTGAGGACTCCTCAGCCTTAGCTGCTCTTCTGGACCAGGGAGGCTCACTGGGTCTCCCTGCTCTGCCTGCTCTCCCATCCTGCCACCTAGAGTGTGCCGCTGTGTCACACGTGACCATCAGGCATGGGAATTAGAAGAACAAATGCTTTTGGTTTGTTCAGAATACACTACAAACCTTTTTCCAAAGACAGGTTGTAGAAAATAGGGGATATTTTGATTATGAAGATATAGTTATATTTGAAGCTTTAGCTGGAGATTCAGCAATAGTGTGATGTTCCTACGGATATCACAACACACTCTTATTTTTCTACAAAAAACCATTTTTGTAAAATCTGTGTTTTTATGCAACTTGTGATAATAAATATTACCTTTATTTTAGAATAAAAACTAAGTTTTACTTTTGAAAAAAAAAGAATACTCAGGGATGCAATATATGAAGTTTCTATATTATTTTACCATTAATAAGAACATGTCACATGTTGATTCAGTGCATATCTGTGATTTAGATACTGTGCAATTAGAACTTGGAATATATTCTAAACTGAGAGACTAATGACAACTGAGGGAACTATTGTTCAGTTCATCCAACTCCTCTTCCTGTTCTGCATTTTTCCACTTCAGTTTTTAAAATTCTGATGACTCGTTCTCTCTCCTCTCCCTTGTCCACTCTCTCTTCCCCTCTCTTTCTCTCTCTCTCTCTCACACACACACAGACACACACACACAGACACACACACACACACACACACACACACACAGTTTTTCTACCATATCCAAGCTTTAGGTTTTTAGAAAGCTACTTAGATTAGTCTTAACATCATTTCTTTCTCTTGTTTGCCTTTTCTTCAGTCTATTTGAACACATCTGGTTTCTATTCAAGTGTATTCCTCTGAGAATAACTTCATATTATAGAGGGCAAACAATTCTCAAATAATAACCCATAATGATGCAACTTCTGGTAATTTAAACCTTTATCCAATCATCTTTAAAGAGTTATTTATGCGATCTAACTTGGCAGGGTGCTTGTTTGTTTTCCTGTTGTTTTATTTAAAAGTGTGTGAAGGTGAGGCTCTGTGGGAGAACATTTAAAACAAATTTATTCTTGGAAACATATTTTTCAAAATGAAAGCTCTTGAAAACTAAACATGGAAAATGATTCACTCTTCTCATCGGTGATCTATTTGTGAGAGTGCATAAATTGAAATGGCAAAGGGTATGTACTGAAAAAAGAAAGACAAAAACTTAGAACTGTTCAGGAAACAAATGAACAATAACTGAGAAATGACTAAAGTTATTTCCCAACGAGAAAGCACAGAGCTATGTGCCCAGTCCTCTTGTAATGAGAGGACATGGTGTATAGAGGTCATTAGGAACAGACAATGAGAACCTTTCAGGATTTAGATGATTTGTCTAGGCACTTCCAAATTTGAATAATTTTTCTTAATTTTGTAACATAATTATCTAATTTCTTTGCCTCTATAATATGAAGAAAATGTACCAATTTAACTATGAAGAAACCTAAAAAAATGGGAGCTAGATTCAAAGAAAATAGTAAAATATAATAGAAAGCATGAAATTCAAGCAGAGTTGTAAGTGAGAACAGTAATTGTAGGGGCAGCAATCCAAGTGGTTAAACAAGCACCTCTTGGGGAAGGTAAACCTCAAAGGAAATGTAAGCAAGGGAATAAGAGTTTGATTAAGTATACTAAATAGCATACTTAATAGTAGAGGGGAAGATGAACACAGCAGGAAGCAGAATGATATCTCCTTGACATGTACCTCTATTGTACATGCAAAACACGTTGAAATGTTCACCCCCCCAAAAAATGGAAAATAGAATATATAAATTATGCTTCATATGTGTGTGTGTCTATGTGTGTGCTGGTGCTGATGAGGAACAAAACACTTATAAAACACTTATGAGTAGACAAGATTTATGTGTATTCTTATCCCAATGTTAAAAATTTAAAATAATCTTGAAATAGAACTTAAAATGAGGACAACTTGGTATGGTAGAAAGTAGTTTAAGAAGAAAATAAACAAAATCACTAAGATCCTTCTTATTTTAGGATTCAATGAAGGTTTAAATATTTTTAGATTAACTACTAGGAGAATAGAAATGAAAATATGATTTCAGAGCACATGAAAGAAACAGTGATTAAAAAATCTACTAATAAAGTAAATGAACAACTGACAAGCTTGAAAGGTTAAAAATGGGGGAAAATAAAGCTAAATAAAAAATAATTTCAAATATATTAGTCATAATAAATTTGAAAGTGATTTTCATTTTAAAAGATAAACCATAAGATATTATTGAATGCAAAAATAATGTTTATAAAGCATTAAAATAAAATGGCACATAATATGATCATCTTATTAGATGCCAAAAGTATATTTGAGATAGTTTAATATGCATTGTTCATAAGAAGTAAGTTAGTTTTGTTATAAGTAAAGCAAAACATTTGTCCTATGGAAATTATGGCATATCTGCAAAACAATATACAATGATGTCATGCTAAAATAATGCTCATTTTGATTTTGCTATATTATTTAATCAATAAAATAAAAGAAAGAAACTTAAATAGCTGAAGATTTCAGTTATTCTCAATCCAGTAATTATTCCTACGAGACTCACTTGGATTTCCAAATAACGTAATAAGCATATTACTCTGAAAATTTTGTTCCTCATTTCTTGCTCAGATGGGCTAAATTACCTCTTGACATCCTGTGGACGTCCTGTCTGACATCCCTGATGCCTTGTAGAGCAGCCTACCTTCCATCACAGAGGACGAAGAGCTGCCAGACCTACATGAACAGCGCTGAGACCAATTCCTTGCTGGTGACTGATGAAAGGGAATTAATTAATGCCACAACTTCTCTTCCAAACCCTTTCCTTAGCTAAAGTAATTCTAAGTCATGTTCTTTATACAGGATACATCAAAGGCTCCCTACAGAATTATGATCCAGTTACTCACCTGGCTACTCTTCTTTTCCTTTCTAATTCTCTCCATTCCATTTTCCTTGCTCCTTCCAATAAACTTACACTTGCGTTTTTGGCATTCAGTTTGCTAAGGGTGAACATGAATTATATGTAGGCATAAGTAATCATAATCAGAACTACTTCATTTTTTATACTGTATATTTATTTACAAACATTTTTTTCTTTTTCACAATACAATCACAATTCTTTATGGATAACCTTTTCTCCTCAAAGGAACATTTAGTCTTTGCATTTTTAGATTTCTAATTATAAAGTAAATTTTATTGTTATTCTCTCACTGTTATCCCATCTCATTGTCCCTCCTCCCCATGGGAGAATTCTTCCCAACAAGTTTCCCTCCTAATCCAGTGTACCTTCTTGTATGTGTCCAATAAGCAGGATCTATTCTTGCACATATCTGGTTATCTGCTGTATCATAGACAATATTTTAGTGAGGGTATGTGTCAATGATGCCTACAAGATTGCTTCCTCCAGACAGCTTTGACCGTCAGCAAAGGATAAGGCCACGCATTCCTCCATCATTCACTGGGCCATGTTATTGGGTCCAGTCTTGTACAAGTCACGTGCAGATGGACTTAGTTACAGTGTGTTCATAGTGTGTTGGTTTTATGACTATTGGGTATTGTGTGATGGTGCTCATACTAGCTTTGTATGTCCTCTCCTATGATTGAATATCCCTTAGTCTCTTTTTTCTTTTAGATCAGATGTGGTTCTATGTAATGGCCAATTTCCATTGAAATAAGTCATCCTGGCTTAAGATTAAAAACTGAATGGTTCTTGTGGCCACAAACATAAGTGTTTAGCCCTAAAGAAAGAAATTACAAAAGACAACAGAAGGTGAAAAGACCTCGCATGCTCCTGGACTGGCAGAATCAACATCATAAAAATGAACATCCTATCAAAAGCAATATGCAAATTCAAGGCTATAACAATCAAAGAAATTGACCAAACAATCTCAAAATTCATATGGAAGCACAAAAGACCCAGGATAGCAAAAGGAATCCTGAGTAACAAAAACACTGCTAGAGATATCACCATACCAAACTTTAATCTATACTACAAATCCATAGTAATAAAAACAGCCTGGCACTGGCTCCAAATAGACATGTACATCAATAGATAAGGGTTGAAGACCCACACATAATCCCACACAATTACAGCCATTTGATCTTTGACGAAGGGGCCCAAAAAATTCAATGGAAAAGAAAAGCATCTCCAACAAATAGGGCTGGCAAAACTGGATATCTGCATCCAGAAGATTAAAACCGAACCATACCTGTCACCATGCACAAAAAAATGGATCAAGGACCAACAGATAGCCATACATATGCAAAAAATCCAAATAGATCAAGGACCTTAATATTACACAACAGACAATAAAAACCCTACTTGAAAGAGTAGGAAATTCCCTCAAGCTGATTGGGCTAGACCAACAGTTCTTAAATAGAAATCCAATAGCACAGGCACTAGAAACAACACTCAACAAATGGGATCTTATGAAATTAAAGATCTTCTGTTCAGATAAAGAGATTGTAAACTGAGCAAAAAAGCAACCCACAGAATGGGAGAAAATCTTCACTAACCACTTATCTGATAGAACTCTATTATCCAGAGTGTACAAAGAACTTAGAAAACTAAACACCAAGGAGATAAAAGGCCCAATTTAAAAATGGGCTTTGGAACTCAAAAGAAACTTTTCTAGGGATGAAATCAAAGTGTCTAACAAATATCTTAAAAAATGCCTCACATCCCTAGCCATCAAGGTAATGCAAATCAAAACTACCCTGAGATATCATCTCACCCCAGTCAAGATGGCAAAAATCCACAATACAAACAACATCCAATGCTGGAGAGGATGTGGAGAGAAGGGAACTTTCCTACATTGCTGGTGGGAATGCAGGCTCATACAGCCACTCTGGCGATCAGTATGGTAGTTTCGAAAAATGTTAAGGATTGAAATGCCATATGACTCTGCTATATCACTTCTGGTAATACTCCCTCATAATGCAGAAATTCACTACAATGACACAAGCACGACCATGTTCATTGCAGCACTATTTACAATAGCAAAGTCATGGAATCAACCTGCACACCCAACAGTTGATCATTTACAACTGAGGGGGTATGATCTCACCAGAAGGGGAGGGCATATAGTCTGGCAAATAAGAAGTAACCATTTTGCAAATGGGTGATTGACCCCTCCCTCACTGTGGTTTCCTACTTTTATTACATCTACCTTTGAATATATTCTTATAGCAAGACTCTAGCTTAACAGCTTTTTATCTCTGGCCAGGGGGTGAAACACAATACCCATCAGGATGGAGTGAAGGGCATTGCCAGAGCAGCAAAACTGCAAAAGAAAATCAACGAACCATAATCCAGAACTTCAGAGACTCTATATCAACCACCTAGAACTAGGCCAGCCTAATCTCTCCCCATCCTGAAGCTCAGGGAAATTTATGGAAGAGGGGGTCATAAGATGGTAAGAGCACAAGGATGGGAGGAGCAATGATATGCGAGATACTGCACACAAGTTAGGGCCGAAGCAATCATAATTGGACTTTGCATGCCCTGCGCAATGTCCCACACACTATTGACCCCACAAAGTCTAGCATTTGCTAAAGGCACCAAGATCCTTGGAGGCAAGAAATTGACAGCCATGGTAGTGTTCCTATGCTTAAGGGGAACACAGGAAAGGGTTCAGGGAAATGCCACTGGGTCCTTGTACGTTATCGAGAGGAGGCCCAGAGGAGAGTCAGGGATGCACAAGAAAGGACTCTCTGGGAATTGGGGCGGGAGGCACTGGGGGATGGGGAAGGAGGGGTGAGGGGAGGGGGAGCAGGAGGTTTGGGGGGGGGAGAGTGGAAACCGGTGTACCTATTAAGTTTGTATGAGCGGAAATAATAATAAAAAATGTTAAAAAAAAAAAGAAAATGTGGTACATCTATACAATGGAGTACTACTCAGCCATCAAAAAAGATGAATCAATGAAATTTGCCAGGAAATGGATGGAATTTAAAAAAAAATTGTACTGAGTGAAGTATCCCAGACACAGAAAGTTGAATACCATATGTTCTCCCTAAAAAGTGGATCCTAGTTCCAAACACACTTAATGACATATTCAAAGGTAAATCTCTGTACACCGGCTATAATCACAAAGGATTATAAACAGGAGGGAAGGGGAAGGAGGACCTCCAAAGAAAGGAGATAGGGTAACATGCTTCAGTAGAGAAAATAGGCCATGGTCATGTGCTGCATGTAAGAAGTGAGACATCTAGTGCAGCTCACTCTCACTTCCTGGTCACTTCCTTGGGACTGAAAAGGTTTGATCTCACCAATCAGAGAAGATATATGGTAACCATCCATCAAATTCTTCCATCTACCTTTGAATCTCCTCTTATATAAGATCTTCATTTAAACAGTTTCTTATCTTCAGTTAGGAGGTGAACTTTGATACCAGTTGGGATGTAGTCAAAGACCATGCAAAAAAACCAGAACTGAAAGCAACAACAAACCATAATTCAGAACACCAAAGACCCTGCATTACTCACCAGGAACCAGGCCAGCCAAATCTCTCTCCATCCTAAAGTTCAGAGAATTTTGTGGAAGAGGGGGTGGCAAGATTATAAGAGCCTAAAGATGGGGAGGACCAATGATGTGCAAGAGACTCCACACAAGTTAGGGCTACAGCATCCAGGATTGGACTTTGCTTGACCTTCACAATGACTGATATGTTAATGACCCCCCAAAGTCTAGCTCCAGGAGAAGGCTCTAGGCAGTAGGATCCTTAGAGGCAAGGGATTAAACAGACATTATAGAGTTCCCATACTAACAGGAAGACCAAGAAGGGGCTCCGGGCTATGCCACTGAGTCCTGGACCCTCACTAGGGTGGAGAACTCAGAGAGAGTTCACACAAAAGGATGCTCCAGGGGATGGGAGGGAGGAAGGAGGAAGCACTGAGAGAGAGGGAGAGAAGGAGGGAGGTAGAAGGAAGGGAGGAAAATGAGAGAGTATAATAGGGGAATGACAGAGAAGGGGATGGGGGAGGGAGAGGACAGGAATACCTATTGAACTTGTATGATTAGGAAAAAAGTAAAATATAGGAGAAAAAATGATAAGTGTTTAGAAGATAGTGTGTTATCATGCTTGCTTCACAAGTCTACTGTCATGGGTTCTCCTTTAGGGACTGAATTTTCCCCTCCAAGGACTCTCTCAGCTAGTCTCCCAGTGACCAGTCACTGGTATCCTCCTGATGAGTGGTTAGTTGTTTCTATTCCATTGATGCTCCAAAGAATGTCTGTGATGGTTAACCCTGAGTGTCAACTTGACCACACCTGGTTTTAATTAAATCCACTGTCAGATTGTGGGGATTGGCAAGGCCTAAACCTGCTCTCTAGAGAATCGATGCATTAGCATTGGAATAGAGAGTTGTTAGGGAATAGACAGTTGTTATGCTAGATTCCTTCCTCTGGGAGTTGAGTTTGTCTCTTGCCTGTATAGACAGTGGCAGACAGATTCATCGCTTTGATGAGTTGCCTCCCATCTGTTCTTAGATTGCTTTTGTTCTTCTCAGAACTGGCAGGGCTGAAACTTCTCCAAGCAGTTTCTTCCCTGTGAATTTGAGACATTAGATATGTTAATACATGGATCACAATATTGTGCACATATCACAGTAACCAGGTAACTCTGCTTTGAGACATTCATTGTCCATTCTCTTTTAGCAACTAAGCAACATATCCTGTAAAAAATTTGGCCCTGCCAGTCTTTGATTTTTTTCCTATAAATACTCATGTATGTTGCAATAAAATTGGCTTAGATGATGGAGGACATCCTAGGCTTCCTCTGACCCAATGCATGATCAATTCCTACTGTTCCCACTTCTGTTTCCTACATATAAATCTGGGTGTATGCTGGTTCATGCAAGGGCCTGGGCATCAGACCACCTGAAGAGATTATCTGGATCAATACATTAACAATACAAAGCCCTAGATCTGATTGGAACCTCCAAGTAGCAAACCAGATAAGAGAAACCATAAAACAGAAGAGTCTGAAGAGAGACTCTCTCAAGCTGTGCTAAAAAAAAAAAAATCTCCTTCCTCTTGCTGCCTGGCTCCTTCAACCCTTCAGCCCTCCAACCCTCCAAGTCTTCAACTGACTAAAGACTCCCAGGAATCCTCCAGCCTTCAACCACCACCTACTAGACTACTGGACTGAGCAGATACTGACAACAATTGTGGGACTATCTTATCCATATCTCATAAGCCAATTCTATAAATTCCCTTTTTATATATTCGTTCTGTTGATTCTGTGTCTCTACAGAGCTCTGACTAATGCAATGTCTCGGATAAGATCATTTTGATGCTCACTGGGTGCCTTGCTGGGGAAGACTGTTAATGGCTTTTCTCCTTCAGAAGCTTGCATATCACCTTCTGTAAATATGACAGCTAGCCTAAGGAAAGAAAGCTTTCAGGCTTTTTCCACTTTGATTTCTCTTTGTTCTGTAATTGATGTGCTTGTTGTCTTTAGCAGTAAGATCTTACTGTCAGTTTCTGGCAGTAACTAAGAGCTATAGCCATAGCCTATGTTGTTTTGTGATTCTTTGAAACCTTTGTGATAAACCACCTTCTACAAAAGTATTTCACATATGGTCCTGATGATTTTGTGTGGTCAATATATATACATTCTTGGAGGAACGTGGTTTCTGCTATCTCTAATTCTTCCCCTCTTTCCAGTATCTCTATATAGGATATTTCCAGTCAGAACTTGATCAGTTTTTATTGTTTACTTCTGTGAAGTCTTTTTTTTTTCACTGCTTGTCATTTTGTTCTCATTGATTCTTTGAATAAGACATTGATGTCTTAAGTTCTGTATAACCTCATTGTGCATCTTTAAGGTCAATTTGCCCTCTACCATCAACCTCCTTCCCCCATCCCCTCCCTTCTTTCAGTCTCAAGTGATTTCTTCTATAATATCTTTTTGACAGGATACTTAAATTTATTGGCTCCATTTTTGCCCCAGGATTATATTTGATCAAGAAATTTCTTCTGTAGTAGCAACCCAATATCCTAACTTACAAATCATATAGAAGCCAGTAGAGCCTCATAATTCAACCTTCCCCTTTACCTCCTTCAAATGTAGGGCAGGTTTTGTCAGCAAGTATATTTTGAACACTACACTGGATACTATACGTTATGTGGGAAATGACGCATAAATGTTGGGAAGAAGAAAGATGGGGGAAAAGTTGTCAGTGAATCATTTAAGCTGCAGTTAGATAGGAACAAGAATTTCAGTCATGCCATTATCAGAATGATTATAGGTAACAATTATGTATAAAATATTTAAAAGCTAGGAGAGATTCTGAATATTTTCACTACAAAAAAATGATAAATTTTGAGAAAGGAGGCATGCTCACCCTGATTTAAAAATATGTATACACATGTACCCAGACATCCCATGGTACCCCCATTTATTAATTAAATGAAGAGAAAAATAATATCGAAATAGCGTGACTTCACTATGGAAATAAAGAACTTATTAAACATTTTCATTTTCACACTAAAGTTTTATAATATCACTTAAGGTGGAGAATAATTATCCCTCTCTATTACAAATAATTAAAGAAGTAATCGAGTTACCGTTTTTTAAAACTTAAGTTCTAATGATGGCATTAGGCTTTGAGCATTAGCATAAAAAAACACCAGCATAGAAAAATTCAAACACAATTAATCATTGATTCTTTAATAATGCATCACTATTTGTTTATACCTAGTGCATATATTTAAAGCATAGTTTTGCACAGCATATATTTGAAAGCTAATAATGGATCTTTTCTGTGCTGTATTTTTCTTTTAGCACTTTAAGATAGTTTCTGTTATCTTTATTGAACAATCTTCTTGTTATTTTCAAGGAAATATATCTCTTTTCTCTGCCTGTTTTAAGGTTTTCCTTCATGTTCAATTTGTAGCCATCTGAGTACAATATGTCTAAGTATGGTTTTCTTTATATTTATCCTCCCTGATATTTGCTAAACATCCTAAAGCTGAGTTGAAATCGTTCATCAGTTTTGGTAATGTCTCTGTCTAAAATCTGCAAATATGCCTAATCAACCCTAATTCCTCTCTTACCTCTTCAGCATTAAGTGCAGTGATGTTCTTCATAATGTATGTATCAGTTTTCAGTGGGTATTTCCTGTTAATTAATTAATTAATTTCCAGTAATTCTACCTACCCTATTCAGCAAAGCATATTTAATGAGCTTTTAAATTCAGATATTGTTTTAGTTTCATTACACATTGTTGCAAAAGAATATCTCACCCAAACAATTTGTGGAAATTGACTCACAATTCCATGATAAACTCATCACATGCATCACTCTGGAAAGTTACAATGACAGGAGTTGGAAGCCACTGGTCACATCACAGCCATAGCAGAGTCAGAGAAAAGGAACAATGTATACCTTTATTTGCTTGCCTGTTAATATTCTCTCTCCACACTTTTTTAAACTTTATTTATTTATTTATCTATCTATCTACCTATCTATTTATTTACTGTGTATGCATGTGTGTGTATGTCTCAGAGGCACTGTGTGTGATTTCTGGAATCATCCTGTATTGTTTCTACATCCTTTTTGCTTTGCTCCCAGGCTCTGTCTGCCCACCAGGGCCAGAAATGCAGGCCACCACCATTTTCACCTAGCATTTTTAAGAATTCAGATTCTTAAGTTCAGAATCCAGATTCTGAACCTTCTGCTTGTGAGTCAGACTCAACCTCTGTGCCATCTCTCCAGCCCCACTCTCCATACTTATATTGCACCATATCACCTGTCCGCAGATTGATCCTATCCACATGGACCATGTATTTTTCACACAAATTATACTCTCATAGACATGTGCAAAGCCCATCCTTAATCTACAGAATACATCTCAGGCAGACCCAGACACTTGCCCCCTAGGTGTTAGAGTGACAATATTGACCATCACAGATATATTATTTATTAGCTTCAAAAACTTTATTCTTTTCATAAATTATAACTATTGGGCTGGAGAGATTTCCACACAAGCTTGAAAACTCGAGTTCAGATCCATAGAGCATACATAAAAGCTAAAAAGGCACAGTGGTCACCCGAAATCCCAAAACCGTGAAAGATAAAGATAGAGAACACCCAGGGCAACCCGCCTTATTAGCCAAGAAGATTGGTGAGTTCTGTGCTCAATTAAGAAAACACCCAATATCAACTTTCAGCATCTTCATTCATGCACATATACATGCACACATGCATGCATACGTGCACATACATACAGGCTTATACACAAGCAGACATACAAACACATGCACTCACCCTACACACATATACACATGCAAAAATAAAACAAAATCATAGAAGCTTTTAACTTTTGGTGAAACTTTCTATTTCCCTCAATTTGTTCACTTAACTTACAAATTTATTAAACAAATTTGTAATTGTTTTATCAGCCTTTGTCTGCAAAAAGTAAAGATAGAAATTTCTAATTTCTATCTAATTTCTGAAATGTCATTTATATTGGAACACTTTTCTATTGTCCAAGGGCATCAACAGTTACAACTGCTTTGTTGTCTGCATTTTCTTTGCCTGCACTTTAAGCTTGCTCACACATCTTTCCTCTGCCAAACTAATCAGTCATTAAGTTCAACTTCATTCAAATTCTCAGGATTCAAGTAAAATGAAGCCATATTCTTGATCAAAATATCACATGAATTTTCTCTAATTCTGTTTCTGATAGTGTCATTGTTCACTTCTAAAATCTATGAGACAATTCTCCACTGTTCAAAATTCTTCTTTCCCAAACTCTTGCTAAAATTCTCCTTTTATTTAGAAAGAGCATGGACTCCAGCTCCCTTCTAATCCCTGCTGATCCCATCTAAAAGCTAAGTTAGGTGGTCCTGGCATCCATGCCCTCCAGGTCTAGTACCATCTAGAAGGAAGCAGAGGCTTGGGACCTTCTTTCCAGAGTGTGACAGGTTGTGTCCCTTGGCAGGCACAAACAGAGTGCGGACTCCAGCTCCCATTCTGTGGCTATGTCCTAAAGCCCATGCACCATTAGCTTCCCATCCCAACCCCTCCCCTGCTAATCATTAAACCCTCCAATAATTTAATAGAGTCCACAGAAACCACACTCACATGTTGATACCAATATTGATGATGTGTTGATACCAATATTAAACCTCCCAATCAAAAATAGCCCCCCCCAACTGGAGCAGGGCATACACACTTTTTAGGCATCACAATAATCCTATTCATGCAAATGCACCAAGGAAGTCCAGACTTCTTTAATACCCAGGCACACCGTTGCAATAACTGTCTCAAATGTGGTAATTTTTGCTGATTCAAAAGTCAAAAACACACACCAAAAAAGATTCTAGAGACCAAAAAGCCCAAGTAATAATGTAAATTCACAAGACACAACAAAAACCAAGATTAAAAATATCTCCTAAAAAATTGACCCCATAATGATAGATTCCAACCATAGTGACTTCTTGGATATTAGCCAAAAATCCAAAAACCAAGATAATGATTTCAAAGCTTGATTATTCATATGATCAAAGCAATGAAAGAGGAAATCTGAGAGAAGTTAAATAATTGCATAAGCCGGTATAAACAGGAACACTATAGGCACCTGGATAAAATGAATAAGTCAGCTGAAGAAACAAAATTAGGCAAAGAGGAGCTGAAAAAAAATCTCATGCAGAGATTAAACTTGACATTAAAAACAAACTAATACAATAAAAAATTCAATAGTATTACCAACAGAAGGAACAAAGCAGAAAATAGAATATCAGAACTGGAAGACAAAATTGCAGAACAAATTTGCTCAATTAAATAGGTTGAAAAAGCTAAAAACAAAAAAGCACTTGAGAAGAATATTCAAGAGCTATGGGACACCTTGAAGAAGCCAAACTTGTACATCTATGGAATACCAGAAGAAGTAACCCATAAAGAAACACCAGAAGAGATTTTTCACACTATTGTTAATGAAAAATTTCCAAATCTAAGGAAAGAAATTCCAATCCAAGTATAAGAGGCATATAGCATACCAATCAGATATGCCCAAGTAGAAACTCGCCATAGCAAATAATAGTCAAAACACTACAGATACAAGTAATTAGAACTTCAAGAGAGAAAAACCAAGTCACATATAAGGTTAAGTATTAGAATAACAGCTGATGTTTCATTAGAAACAATAAAACCCAGAAGAGCTTGGGGAAATATACTTCAATTCATGAATGAATACAAATGTCAGTCCAGTTGCAATAACTGTCTCAAATGCATCAAAACTCTCAGTCATGGTTCAAGGTGAAGAAAATTTTTCTATCATGAAGAAAAGTTGAAGACCTGAATGACCACCAAATCAGGTGTACAGAATGTGCTGGAAAACTCAAGCTTGAAGAAAGGGGCAAACACATCCAAGAAACCGAGGGAAAAAATATCAATGCAATATCCAAGCAAAGAAACACACACACACACACACACACACACACACACACACACACACACACATATTACTTCAGAATAAACAGAAATTTCTCAATTACAACCACAAACACCAATGAACTTAACTCTCCAATTAAGATGTATAGACTACAAGCAGTATTAGAAATCACAGTTCATCAATCTGCTTCCCTCAGGGAACATATTTCACCAAAAAAGATAGACACATTCTCAGAATAAAAGGCTAGTCAAAGATACTCCAAGCTAACAGAACAAGGAAACAAGCAAGAGTAGCAATACTAGTATCAGACAAAAATAATAAGAGACACAGAATTATATTATTATAATATAAATATTGGTCAAAGGAACAATTCATCAAGAACACTTTACAATACTGAACATATATACATCTAATATAGGCTCACCTTCACTCATTAAATAAACAGTACAATGGCTAAAACAACAAATAAACCCCAAAACAATAATAGTAAAGGACTTCAACACCCCACTTTGCCCACTGGATAGATCAACAAGCCAAAAACTGAACTGTGATACACTGGAGCTGAATCAAACCATGATCCAAATGGACCTGACAGACCTCTACTGAATCTTCCATCCTAACACCACAGAATACATATTCTTTTCAGCAGGACATAGGACTTTCTACAAAATAAACTACATATTGGACCACAAAGCAAGCCTTCACATATACAGGAAAGTAAAAATTATATCCTGAATATTATCAGATCACTACGGAATACAGCTAGAAATTCATAAGGGAAGTGACAGAAAATACATAAATTATTTGACATTGAATGCTATGACAATGAATAAGGAATGGGTTCAAGCAGAAGTCAAAATGGAAATTTAAAAATTCATGGAAAAACCATTGAAAAAGGCTAGATCTTCAACAAATGGTGCTGACAAAACTGAATATCTACATGCAGAAGATTGAAAGTGGACCCTTACCTGTCATTATGCACAAACATCAACTCCTAATTGATCAAGGACCTTAATATTAGACCAGAGACTATAAAACCCCTAGAAGACTTCACCAGACCCACAGAATGGCTGGCATATCAACATGGCTCCATAGACTAGTAAGGATCCAGGAGAAATAGTTTCAAGCATTAGGATCCTTAGGGGCCAGGATTAGACAGATGAAGGGGAGTGCCCAAGGAAGGACCACTTGATCTGCCACAGATGCCTGAACACCCACTGGAACAGATGATCCAGAGGGAAACCCAGGACCTGCAAAAGCTGATGGATAGGAGAGTGAGAAGAGGGATGCACTAGATCCATGAAGAGAGGGGAGGAAGGGAAGTATGGAATGAGAAAAGGGAAGTAAGTAAGGAGGGGGGAATGAGAGGGGTAGAGATACCTACTCATTGTGCTTGATAATTTTATTTAACAATAAATAAAATGAAAAAATGAAAAAAGATCTGTTTAGATAACTCAGCAATTTTTCTAGACCAAAGTTCCAAATTCCATTACATTCCAGCCATAAAATAGTCCCAAAAGCCCATGAATCATATAGGTTTTTCACAAGGACCCCACCACTGGAACCAATACCTGTCTTTTCTGCTTTTATGATAAAGTACTCTGAATAAAGGAACTTAAAGGAGAAACAAGTTACTTGGCTCATAGTTCCAGGATACTTTCCATCATGGCAGGGAAGACACAGAATCAGAACTTTTAGAAAACTGCCAAGAACAGACATCATTGAATTAATACATACATGCCTGTCAAGTGTCCAGTTCTTTTGATCTATATCTACACAATTTTGGTTCCTTTACCCAGGCAATGGCTTCCCACGTCATCCTCCACACACATTCAAGATGGATCTTCCAACATCAGTTAAGGTAATCAAGATAGTTCCCCACAGATAATTTCCCACAGGAAAAGGCCCTTCTTCCAAGAGATTCAAGATTGTGTCAACTTCACAGCCGAGACTGTCCATCGCAGACCTCTGTTTCTCCCCTGTCCTTTACATATGGTCTGCCTGGGCTTTTAGTAAAGAATATGGGGATCCTCAACCTTAAAAAACCTGGGGGCAAGTTGAGTCAATTCTATTCTTAGAATGCATTAACTTTGATTATTAACAATAATCAAATTGTGTGTCAGTAACATACATTTCATAGTCACATAGTGACTTGAGAGGAAAATCTGTTGGGTATTTGGAAGACTTTGCTTCTTGTTCATTCTCAGTAGGCCAATAGTTCAGCAGTTAAAGGTGCTTGCTTGCCAAGCAAGCAATTGATCAAAATCCAATTTCCAGAAGCCATATAAAGGTGGATAGAGAAAACCGATCTCATGTGATTGTCCTCTGAGTTCCACATGTGCTCTTTGATGTATGTGCATGCATGCTCACATAAACACATGTATGTGCTCATAGATGCACAACAGTAAATGAATAAATTATAAATATACTGTCAACTCTGCCCTTGCCTTCCATACCACCCTATACTGTGGCAAATACTATGGTAAACATTAACTTTTTGTGCATATTAAGTCTAAAGGATTTAATATCAGCCTACATAACTGTCTAATACTCTGATGTTTCTTGTCTTTCTTAGTAAAATATTAATTTGCTAAGTCAAGTGCAAAATCACCATGCTTTCAAGAGATGAAAATAATGGGAGATTATTGATTCACTTAGAAGATAATTCCCTCTCTGGAATTTTAGCTTCTCCTGGTCTCACTGCTTCCAATGTCCTTAATAACAGTATTTTTTTATAATTGATCCTATTTGTTTCTGTTCTTGCTGCTGTTGTTGCTGCTATTACTGAAATAGAAACACAGGCTGTGAAACTTTCTGTATCCTACTGAAAATGAAATTTTAAATAGATCGTTATTGTTCTTACAAAAACAAATCTAAAGAAAACTGTCTTAAAAGTTGATTTTAAAAAACCAAAGGAGAAAAATCATATAAATATTCACCAAAAGAAAACACCTTAAAAATGACAAGTAAAAGGCATTTATAAAAGTCAAAGATACTATTGATAAAAAAATCCAACAGAAAGTCCTAAGTATGACTATGTAGGTATAAAAAATTTAACTATAAATACATAAATCAAGAATGTTTAAACTTTTTAAAATTATTTTATTTTTCTAGTTTTATAAGCATATTGAGTACTTATGTCTGCTTCCCTCCATCCTTCCTCCCTCCCATTCCCCTGCCTTCCCTTCATCAATTCATCCCACTACCTACCACCTTCCTACATGTCTGCTTCTATGGACCCCAGGGTTCCTCTGATTTGTCTACTTCTGTAAGGATTCAGGCCTCTTGTGGCATACCAAGTTGCCTTTCTCTGCCCCCCCACCCCATCCTCTGATAGGCATTTTCCTTCCCTTCACTCACCCAGCTTTAGTCCCCAAGGTTTCCACTGTAGTTCCTATCTCTCCTGAGTTCCTTGATAAGAATGTTTAAACTCTTAAGAAGAAATTGGCAAATCCATAACTATAATAGAATATATCAATATTCCTCTTTAGATAATGGTTAAATCTGTCCAAGTTTTAATAACGACTATATATTAAAAGAACATCAGAAAATTTTGCCGGTGTGTGTGTGTGCGTGTGTGTGTGTGTCTGTCTGTCTGTCTGTCTGTCTGTCTGTCTGTCTGTCTTCATTCAACAAATAAAGACTGTATTTTTCTCAAGTATGAGCACGTGGAGCACTTACAAAAATCCTCTGTATATATTTTTTAATCAGTCTCTAGATGAGACTCGGCTTTCAGGGTGCTAAGAATATAGCAATTTTATCTTATCTAAATAAACAACATGTTGATTATTATCATTCACCCTCAAAGCCTTTTCTCACTTTATACTTTATCACTTTAAAAAGTCACAAATCTATTTAACTATATTCTCTACTTTATCCAAATATTAAATATACCTGAATATATACAAATAAATTATATAATCATACAAATTAGTCTCATTTTAATTTATAACAGAAGTTAAATGGGGCTTAATTCTACCACATAATCATACCTTACAATTTTCCTCATCTCATTCACTCACTGTAACAGAATTTAGAATTATCTAGAAGACAAACCTCTGCACCTGTCTATGAAGATATTTTCAGGGAAGGTATAAAGACTTACTTTCAGTGTGGGTAGCACTATTCCATGGTTGGGGTCTTAGACTTAATCCAAGGGGAAAAAAAGAAGTCAAGAATCAGTGTTCATCTCTCTCTTCCTAAATCTGGAGGAAATGTGATTAGCTACATCTTCCCCCTGCCACAATACCAAAGCCTGTCTTGCTTCTATAGCATGATGAGCTGCACCCTGAAACTGTAAATCAAAATAAACCCTTTCCGAGTTGCTTTTAACAGATATTTTTCACAGCAATAAGAAAAGTAACTAACACTCTGCCTTAGGCAACTATTTCAACCTTTTTAAATTTCAAGAAATACCTTTCCTGCCTGCAGTTTTTTATAGTGAATTTTTTCTCCTTCAATAAAGAAACCAAAACAAATTCTCATTTACCATTCCCATTTATTTCAGTCTCTATTTTCCTTTCCATGCTCATATCTAAGAGTTACTTTGTCCAGCACTCCACAAACATAATCCCATTTCCTCCTCCCTGTGCATAACCTTATGAGATTGGTGTTGATGTCATCATTTCACCATAGGAAGCAGATTTAAAGTCACTTTGTTGGAAAGAAGTGTTCCAGTTCTGTGTACTCCTGCCCAAAGGGTGTTTCTGCATGTCATAGCATCACCAACACCTGTGACAATATAAGGTCACAGACCTATTTAAATTTACAAAAGAGAATGTGTTTTAAAGATACTGGGTGTTTCTTACTCCACTTTATGTTCAAGGAGCACTCCCATGTGTCTTCTTTCTTCTTTCTCATGCACTTTCTTCAATAAAATAGTGCTACCAATTATTTTTAAAGTAAAATTGGTTCTTAGATCGTATAGCACCACTCAGTCTTGCCCCCTGAGGAAGAATCACTAAGAAAGACAGGTCTTCCCAAGGTACCAACTAATTCAACCCTTCCCTAAATCCCATTAGTGTCTGTGGTCTTCCAAATGAAGCTTCTGGTAGTGTTCTTTTCCTTGGTATGATTGATTTGATTAAGTTTGGATTCAGCTGGTCTCTGCACTCAGAGTAGAAGCTTAGTAGAAGCCAGATCAAAAGAATTTGGGATTACCAGTCTTACAAGAGCCCATTCTTATTCTAATCATTCATTTTAACTGTTAATTTCTTATTCACTGGTCTAATTAAAAACAGAAACAAATTTTTGCAAATTTGATCTTGGAATATGGCTTATTTTAAGGCATATTGTTAGTGGTGAATATTGAGAATCCACCCATGGAAAGAGTTTGAGAGCCTACAATTTATTTTTTTTAAATAATGGAATTAAATGCAAGCTTCTTTTGTTCTGTACAGAAGTTTGACTTACAGTAAACATTCTGATGGAAAGATCTTGGTGAAAGGGTGGGAAGCTGACAGTGCGTCATAGGACTTCAGCTAGCATTGTTCCCATTACAGTACAATGGCTCCCAACAAAGAGGAAATGATAGGGGTGAACCACAGCACCCTTCATTTAACATTTATACCAAGAGGAAAGCACCACAAGTTCTTGCAAAAGTTTTCCCCCCTGTATTTGACCTTTCTACCCAGTTTTTTTAAAGTATTCACATTTTATATATATATATATATATATATATATATATATATATATATATATATAGATATAAAACATTCTTCTCATCAAAAAAATCTTTGTTTTTATTTCATAATTTCAAAGAGTTTGCAATTTTAAACCAAAGCTACTTCTTTTTATTCCTTCGCAGCAACAGATAACTGCACCTCCTCTTCCTGCCTTCCTTTCTATAGCTGTAGTTTCTGTGGCTGTTACAAAACACTATGTTCAGATAATAAAAAGTTCAGAGCCCTTGACAAATATTTTTAAATTATTAGATGACAGTAAGAGAGACATAATTAATTTCAATTTCCAATAAACTATCATGTTACCTTTCTCCTTTGCAAACAATCTGTGGGGAATTGAGCTTTAAGATAATTTGAAATAATTAGACTCATTAACAACTTTATGGCTTAAGGAGTAAAACCACATCAGTCACATCATTTGTTAAGCAACTATAGTATTTAAATGAGCCCATAATTACCCACCAATTATTCCAATCATCCTCAAAGATTTGAATTCAATGTATTATTTCCTGACAAATTTAAAAAATCTTCTTGCACAGGGATAACCACTCCATCTTCATGTTCTTTGCGCCTTTTTCTTCTTCACATTCTTAAAGACATTTCCAAAAGAAGGCCTTTGCTGCAACTAGGGTGGCCTTCTCTTGTTTCTGCTCAAATGCCTTGTTACCCTGTATCACCCCTTTGTAAACTCCATGGCTTTAAACTATATTCCTTGTCTGAACCCCTGAAAGTCTAATCAGATTTTAAGTGAGTTTTCTCTGATTGACTCATCTCACTAGTGGACCCCATCACATCCTAGAAGTGTCATTTCTGTCTCAATCTACTCCTTCATGCCAAGTTAAATTTTTTAAGAAATATTGAGCTTCTTTCATCTGCTAAAGGCACCAAGATCCTTGGAGGCAAGGGATTTACAGCCACAGTAGTGTTCCTATGCTTAAGGGGAACACAGGAAGGGGTTCAGGGAAATGCCACTGGGTCCTTGCACCTCATCGGAGTGGAGGGCCCAGAGGAGAGTCAGGCATGCACAAGATAGGACTCTGGGAATCGGGGCGGGAGGCACGGGGGGGATGGGGCGGAAGGGGTGAGGGGAGGGGGAGCAGGGGGTTCGGGGGTGGGGGGAGGAGGGAGGGAGGGAATGGCGTACCTATTAAGTTTGTATGAGCTGAAATAATAATAAAAAATGTATTATATATAAAAAAGAAATATTGAGCTTCTTTAAAATAGGATCCAAATAGACATTATCAACCTATTTCTACAAAAATTCACTTTTGTTTCTCTTTTTTCCTTTGCTTTTCTTGAATTTTGCAGTGCTTTTCAGAAAATCTACAAAAGATATTTCTTAAAAGAATGCTTAAACGAATAATTATAATAACAGAAAATTTTGGCTGAAGAAACCACATTTATGTTTTCCCTGTTTAATAGAAGTATATTAGTCTGATTTGTCACATTGTATCTTAAAGTATAATTTAAAATTATAGAATTCACTTATCTAAACATCAAAAGATAGCTAACTTCTTCATATTTCCTAAGGACAATCTTTCCAAGGACAGGAACACTAGAGTCACAGTCATTAACTAGGACAGTAATAGCAAAAAGGTAAAGTAAATCAGACAACTAAATTTGTGCTCCATATCACATTCTTAAACTATTATTTTTTATTAAAATTAAAAGAACAGCAAAATTACTTCTAGAGAAAAGATATAATTTCCCTTCAGACCTCAAAAATTTATATTTAGGAACTAGGGAAATGGTTTAGTCAATAAAGTACCAATTCACAAGCATGAGACTTGAATTCAGATGCCCAGCATCTATATAAAAGCCAGGCATTGCAGTGCTTTTTAACCTTAACACTGAGGTGAGAGAAACAAAATCCCTGCAGTCCTTTGTCCAGCCAACCTAGCCAAATTGATGAACTTTGGGTTCGATGATACAGTGTTTCAAGAATGATAAAGGAAGCTATCCAACATCAGCCTATGGACTCCGTGTGCACGTACATGTGCATGTAATATACACACATGAACCTACACATACACCTTAAACACATACACACTTGTACTTGGTACAGACTCCCATAACACATTTATTTATAAAGGAAAGATGAGCAAGTTTATTAATGTATGAGGGCACATTGTGTAGGAGAAACCTCAATGAAAGCTAACTACAAGCAATAGCTTGCTATACTGGTGAAAAGGTATTTTCAAGAAAGAAGACATTTTTTTCAAAGAGATATCAAATGAATGAAAAGCAGTTTGAGTCTGGGGGTGAGAATTGTGGAAATATGAACATATTTAAAGAAGTTAATGAAGTAAGTGTTATTTTCAGGCTCCTCTGGAGCCCCTGGTGCCATCTCCAATTGAGATGGTAAATGAAGAGCTTATATCATGTTCATCCCAATGAATGGGGAGATGGGGAATGCCTTTACTTATTTATTTCCTATTTTCAGACAAATAAAGAGAATCTCGAGAAACTTTCTTCATCTGCTGCTTCTTAATTCAGCTCAAGTTCTCTGTTTTTTACTTATGTATTAGCATATATTAATTATTCATGATAATGAGCTTCATCATGACATTTTCATGTATGTTGATCATGTTTACCACCTGCCTGGCTATTATTCACACCTAGGAGGCAGGAATCCTTTCCCAACTTTGATGAATTATCTAATTAAGGTTTGCCTTTGGGCTCACCTGTTATGAATTATCTTGATTGTATTCACTGATTAGCAAAGTCCAGCCTATTCTAGGTGGAACTATTTCCTAGGCAGGTGACCCTGGAGAATGAGACGACCTGAGTACTCCTACATATGCTTTCTTTCTCTCAGCTCTTGCTGCTCTGATTTCCCTGACATGATGGACTGTAACCTAAAATTATGAGTTTGAATAAAACTCCATTGTTTTGGTCAGATACTTTGTTACAGTAATGAATAATGAAACCAAAACTCCTCATAATCCTTTCTTGTCCCCTATTCCGACTGATCCTCCTACTCCCTAACATCCCACATCTAATGTCATTATTGCATTGTAGGGCTATTTTTTCTTTTGGGGAGCCACTGAAATTAATAATTATGACTTACAAGAGCATAGGTGAGTGGTTATTTACAAGAGTAATGACTCCAATACTAGGGAAAATGTCTCTCAGGCCATTAGCAACTACTAACTTCATTTATCTCATTAGGCAGAATGGGCCTTGCAGTCTCCTTTTCTCTCTATGAAAGATTATTTATAGGATTGATAACTGTGCAGAAATTGTGCTGATTCCATTTTTTTGCTATTGTGAATAGAACTTTAAAGAACATGGTTATGCAAATGTCTGCAGTAAAATGTAAAACCTTTTGTTGAAAATGTCTTCTATACCTTTAAAATCATATTTTTTCCTTCTGTTCCCATAACCACAGATTTTTGTCTTTTTACAGGGTCATATATATTTGGGAATTTCCACTGCTACCTACTTAGTGGTTTATCTCTGTCTTTGTTGGGTTGTTCCAATTTCTCCAACTGGTCTTCAAGCTCAAATACTGTTGCCTCTGTGTGATCCATTCTCTTGGTGATACCCTCTATAGATTTTTTTTATTTGAATTATATTGTCATGTCTCCTATTTCAGATTGGCTGTTATTTATTATATCTGTCTTTTTATTGAATTCCTCATTGATATCTTGCATCGTCTTCCTCATTTCATTCCATTGTTTGTGTTCTTGTTTAGGAGTTAATTTTTTTTTCATTCATTTCTTTGAGCATGTTTGTTCACTCCTTTGACTGTTCTGTGTTGCCCTCATTTTTCATGTTTCTTATACTCTGCATTGGAGTTTATGCATTTGGAGATATTCAATTGCTTGGATTTTGTAAGTTATATTCTTCAGTTGAAGTATTTACAATCTTTTAAGTATAATTTGAATGTGGCAGAGTTGAGACACACAGGTCAGATAATAGTTTCTGAGTCTAGGAGCCCATGATATCTTATATGAATTGTGTATTATTCCCTCAATAGAGGAAATACTAACTGTGAGAAAAGCAGCTATTTTATATTCCTACTGGAAAATGTCAAACTAGCCAATTAACAACACTATGCCCTTGACTTCAATAATTGTTGGATGGTAAATGAACTATGAGAATATAATATATACTCAGGTTTTAGTTTCTAAGATTATGTGGTAAGGAAAACAAGATTGTTGGGGCTGGTGAGAAATATTAGATCAATTTCAACAAGAAAAGGAAATAATCTGGAAAAAGTAGATTGGAGGAAAAGAAGGGATATTGTTAGTGTCCCTATTTTTTATTGTGGAAGCTTTGGAAAGCTTCAATTAAGAAGTTAAAGAAGTGGATGCAAGTGAGAAAAGTGGGAAGTTTGTAGGGATAAAAAGGGAAGCAATAAGTTGTGGTTAAAAAGTATCATAAAGAAAGTCTGTCATAGTTATATAATTCTGATACTCTGTCATGAATACCTGACACAAACAATTTAGGGGAACAGGGGGCTTCTTCATGCTTATGACTTCAGGTTATAGTACACCATTACAAGACAGTTACACCAGGTCTGAGGAAATCCGCCATACCATATAGACAAGAAGAGTTAAGAGGGGATATTTTCTAGCTTGACCATCTGCTGAAAGCAGCTAGTTCTCTCTCCACTTTATCCACTTGCCTAGAGAACAGACCCGTTCACTATGGTTTATGTCTTCTCATATCAAATAAATAATCTCCTACAGGTTGTCTTTTTCAGAATCTTGCCTTAACTAAATAATTCTTCACAGAAGTTCCTACAGGTTCAGTTCTCAACTGTCAAGACTAATTTTAGTAATGTCTAATCATAGAATGAATAGAGAAACAAATAAATAATACTAAAACCTAACAGAGCAATATACAAACAAAAACTAACTTATTGTGAGAAGTACATATAAAGACTTAAAATGTAGGACCAGAGAGAGGTTTCAGATTTAAAACTAAGCAGACAGTTCTGGGTTCAAATTCCAGGTGCCACATAAAAATACCAGGAAGAAATGACAGTATCCTATATTTCCCAGTCCTGGAAGGCAGAATCTGGTAAACTCCAAAACAAAGGCAAATAGGGGGTAGAAATAATCCAGGGTAATTCCTGAAATCACCCTTAGACCCACACAGGCTTACACAGTACCATTTGATACACACAGAGACACACACATCAAAGTAAATAAATACTTTTAAAAAAATTTAGGTTCTGTGTGTAGATACCAATTTTGCCAGCACCATTTGTTAAAGAGGTTGTCCTTTTTCCAGTGGTTTTTTTGGCATCTATGTCAAAGATTAGTTGACTATAGGTGAGTGTACTTATATTTGGATCTTCATTTCTAATCCATTGGTCTATATCTCTTTATTTGTAGCCAGTACCATTCTGTTTTTAATACTATAGCTTCACAGTATAGTTTAAGGCCTGGTATGGTACTATATCCCACAGAATTTTTTTGTGGGGGGCGAGGTCAGGATTGTTTTTGCTATCCTGGGTCTCTTATGTTTCCATATGAAATTTGAGATTGCTTTACCAATTTTTGTGAAGAATTGGGTTGGAATTTCGATTGATATTGTACTGAATCCACATATTGCTTTAGAGAGTTGCCATTTTGACTATGTTAATTCTGCTAATCCAGGAGCGCAGGAAGTCTTTCCATCTTCTGGTGTTTTCTGAAATATCCTTTTTTAGAGTTTTGAAGTTTTGTTGTGTAAATTTTTCACATCCTTGGTTAAGTTTATTCCGAGGTATTTCTTTTTTTTAGGGGCAATGGTAAATGATATTGCAATGGTAAATGATATTGTTTCTCTCAGGTTTTTCTTGATTTGTTTATCTTTGATATATAGAAAAATTGCTGATTTTTAACATTAATTTTGTATCCTGCCACTTGTTGAACTTATTTATTAGTTCCAGGAGTTTTCTGGCAAAATCTTTAGGATCCTTGATGTATGGAATCATGTCATCTGTGAATAGGGGTAACTTGATTTCTTCTTTTCAAGTTGCATCCCTTTTATCTCCCTCTCTTGTCTTATGGCTCTAGCTATGACTTCAAGTACAATGTTGAATAAGAGAGATGAAAGTGGACAGTCTTGTCTAATTCCTGATCTGAGTAGGAATACTTCCAGTTTTTCAACAATTAGAATGATTCTTGCCCTAAGCTTGTTATATATGACTTTTATTACAAACAGATCTTCACATTAAACATTCAGCTTGATATAATCAAATGGAAACTCTTATAACACCTACAAACAAAAGAAAAGATCTCAACACCTAAATAAGACACGGTCTATTGGAGCAGAAGATCAGTGAAATAGACAACAACCAAACATAGTGCAAAGTACTGGAAACTCTAAAAGACTCAGTCAGAATTAGTCCAACCAAACCTCTCCCCATCCTAAAGCTCAGAATCTTGCTTAAAAGAGGTAGTAAGATTGTAAGAGCCTAAAGATGGTGAGGTCCATGGCTGGCTAAGTCATTCCACTAAAGATAGGGCTGCTGCATCCAGAAATTTACCACAATGAGAGTTATCCTCACCAGACCTGCACTATGACTGAGACATCTATATTCCCCCATAGACTAATGATGAATTCAGGAGATACAGTTACATGTAGGTGGAACCTTGGGCTAGGGCCGGACAAGTGAAGGAGAATATCCCTATCAGTGGGTCTACCCAAGGCAGGGCCATATTAATCTGCCATAGAGAACTGGGTCCATACCAATAAAGACAACCCAAAGAAAATCCTATGGTCCACAACAAGCAAACAGACAGGAGGATGGGTGGGAGAGGGATGATTGGTGAAAGCAGGGGAAGATAAGAAAGGAAGGGGCATAGAGAGGATCACAGACAGCCACCCATCATTTTTATAATTAAGAATCCCTTAGTAAAACCAAAAAAAAATTGAAAATGTAGAAAATGTAGAAAGTAAGAAATAAAAAGAACACTTTCAGAGTGGATTGATGGCACAACTGCACTAAGTTGAAAGGTGAAGTTCTCAGATCCTTGTGTTTCTAGAAGTCTCCAGTTGGTTCCGTGTCTGTGACATAAGTGGGAGACATCTCTCCTTGCAGACTTGGTGTTCTGTGTGATTCTGTTGGAAGGGAAGGGTATGCTGTAGGTTTTCTCTGGAGTTTTCCTCAGACCACTGCACTCCACCTTGACCTCTGATGTTGAAAATCTGTGTTAGTAAAAAGCAGCACTTCCCATGTGGCTTCTGCTGCTGCCTCTAGGACAGCTGACTCTGCCAGCTGGGCACTGAGAAGATTGTGGTGGACATCAATTCTTGGCACCGAAATCTCCTTCTCTGTGGAGATCTTATCTGACTTAAGAAGTTTGTTTAGAGACCTTGTCTCTCACAGAAATATCGATCTATTATGTATAATATTGAAAATTTTCTTTTCCCAAATTTAGTAAGATTTGTAATCCACCATATTACCTGAAGGTTTGCCATAGACCTTCATATTTTGGAGAGGCATAAACTGGTCTTCTGAAGATCCTAGTTTCAAAGTATATTTTCAGAAACTTTCATGTGTTAAAGTAAGATTTATACCAATGGAATGATTTATACTATATACATACATCAGCCAAAAGAGGGAATTCACTCCTGCAGGGCTGACTGAGAGAGTAAATCCCTTCAACTTTATCCTACCACATATTACACACATGCTGCACAATGACTATTAATTACACCTAGGAATATACCTGACCAAGGAAATGAGAGGTGTCTACAGTGAAAATTTTAAAACACCCAGGAGAAATTGAAGACAGTAGAAAATAAAACTACTTCCCATGCTGGTTAGTTGGAAGAACAGATAATGCAAAGATAGCTATCACCAAAAGAAATCTACAGATCCAATGCATTCTCCATTGCCAAAGTCCCACTGCCTTTCTTCGCGAAAAAAAAAATAGAAAAAAATCAGTCATAAAATCCATTTGGAAGCACGAAAGACCATGAGTAATGTGGCAGTTATTTGCAGACACCAACATGACAATTGAAGGCTGAACTTTGAACATACCTGTGAATAATTAATAGTTAAGACAAATCCTGAGAAAGCATGTAAAGAGACTACCTAATTGACATGGTAGGACTCCATCCATGGTAAATAGGACCATTCTCTGGTTAGGTGGGTAAAACTAAGAGGACTGGGTCAGTACTTAGATTAATGCATCAGCAATATAGGTCCTTGCAAGCAAGAGAATATGTTCAGCTCTTTCTATAGATATGGTATGACCATTTTTCTCAGCTCCTGGTGCTCAGCAATGAGATGATGAAGTCAACAAAGGATTGCCAAAGCAATCCTGAGAAAAACTAAATAGACAAACCATGAGGTTATCATTATATCTTATTTCAGGTTCTATCACAACAGTATGGTATTGGCATAAAAAACATGTAGATTAATGAAACAGAACAGAAGATTCATATAAAAACACACAACTGGAAACCAACAATAAAGACAGTTTCTTTAATAAGTGTTGTTAGAAAAATAGGATATCCATACACAGGAGAATAAAACTAAATCCTTTTCTTTCACCCTTCACAAAAATCATCTCTAAATAGGTCAAAGACCCTAATGTGAGACCTGCAAATCTAGAACTGCTACAGGGAAACACATAGAAAGCTCTTCAAAATCTAGACATAGATGCAAGTTTCCTAAATAGAATTTGTAACACTTAGCTGAGATAGGTAATCTCAAATGTCAAACTCACACCTGGAGGTGGACCTCCAGACACACCTATGAAGAATTACTTAGGTATCCTCTAGAAAATTATCGTGATTACAATTGATGTATGAAGATCCCATAGTGAGCAAGGCATTCCCTGGACAGGTGGATAAAGATGGAGAGACGTAGTGGACCACTGGCAGGCAGGCAAATGAGCATTCAGTATAAGTTCTTGCCCTCAACTCTTGCTGAAGATGTGATGTGACCAGTCTCTAGACTCAAAATGCTGGTTTGACTCTCCCACAATGCAACACTGCATACTGGAATGGTGAGCTGAATAAAGCCCATTCATTCCCTAAGTTATTTATTTATAGGTATTTATTACAGCAAGAAGTTCTGAAACTAAACCTCAGCCCTTAGACAAATACAAACTTACTTTGAGACTCCATCTCAACCAGTTAGAATGACTATTATAAAGAAAACAAGTGACAACAAATGTTGGCAAGGAAAAGAGGAACCCCAACCACTGTAAGTGGAAATGTAAACTGTTGCAACTATTATAGAAATCTGTGTAGAGGTATTATCAAAATGTTAAAACACCTCACTACTCTATGATCCAGTTATAACACTCCTAGGAATGTACTGAAGGGACTGTAGGTCCTATTACAAAGGCAGTTGCACATCCATGTTTATTTCTCCTACATACAAGGGATTGAAATCAATTTAAATGTCCATCAATAGATGAAATGATGATGAAAATGAGGCATGTATCTATACAATGGGATTTTCAGCAATTATAAGGGAAAATAAAATTATGAATCTGTAGGAAAATGGGTGAATAGGAAATTTTATACTATGTGAAGTAGCCTAGGCTCATAAAGACAAACACTGCATGTTCTCTCTCACATGTGTATTCTAGCTTCTATTTTTTTTTTAAGTTTTTTTTTTTTTTTATTAAAAATTTAATTATACATTTTAAAATTTTTTACCAGTTCCCTCCCTCCCCCCTCCCCTTCCCCCAGTGTCTCCCCCCCAATTCCCAGAGAGTCCTTTATTGTGTGCGCCTAACTCTCCACTGGGTCCTCCTCTCCGATGACATATAAGGACCCAGTGGCATTTCCATAAGCCCTTTCTCTTGTTCCCCTTAATCATAAGATTACTACTATGGCTGTCAATCCCTTGCCTCCAGGGGTCTCGGTGCCCTTAACAGATGCTAGACTTTATGAGGGCAACAGTGCGCTGGACATTGCGCAGGGCATGCAAAGTTCCATTATGATTGCTTTGGCCCCAACTATTGTTGAGAATCTTGCAAATCGTTGCTCCTCCCATCCTTTTGCTCTTACAATCTTACCGCCCCCTCTTCCGCAAATGTCCCTGAGCTCCAGGATGGGGAGAGATTAGGCTGTCCTAGTTCTATGTGATTGATATAGAGTCTCTGAAGTTCTGGATTGTGGTTTGTTGATTTTCTTTTGTCTAGCTTCTATTTTTGCTTTCTTTTTTCTTCTTGTTGTGTGATATTCATGTGTGTGCGTGTTCACATATGTGTAAGTACACTTGTATGTGCACATCACCTCATACTTTACAAGTGTGATTATAAGTTCTTGAACTCTGTAACCTATCAGTAAAATTTTTGACAAGTATGTGCATTGCACTAGCAAAGCATTGCTAGAAACAGTTCAGTCTTTCTTCCCTGCACTGAAATCCTAAGTTTGTCAATTTAAACCATAAATCATATAAAGAGATAAAAAAGTTGTAGGTATAAAGACAGACATATCTCATTTGAGTTTTAATATATATACAAGCCAGTGGTCCTGTAGATATTGAGACAAGAGAGATGAGATGGTGTACGTACAAGGGTCTGGAAAAACAGGAAACAATAAAAAAATAGAGAACATGCTGAAGTATGTATATTTTATTCAAAATACTAGTAATTTTCCTGTTTTGCTGAATCGAAATTGCTCTTGTATTTTATTTCTTATCTATTTATATCACATACTTTTTCCAGTGCAGATAGAAGACTGGAATTTTTTTCACTAATTTCTGAAGACATGATAAAAAGTGTTATGACCTAAGCATTACCAAATCAAGTCATTTATGGTCTATCTGTTAACCTCGCCAAGCTTTCACATATTGAGAACATGGTATAAATTAAGACTTTTCTTAACAATTGCTTAATAATGTATTGGGGCAAGGTGGGAAAGAGAAAATCTAGTAATGTAATTATTTTAATATTATATATTATCCTATCTTTTTTTAAATTTTATAAATTTTTTGAAACTTATTTTTGAAACTATTTTTCTCCTTAATTTTCTTTCATCGTGTATCTCTTGCTTTAGATGTCTAGCTCTGATTATTCTCAGCCAAGTTAGTTTGCATGACATATATTCTTAGACCAAGGTCAATGATCTGCCCTTGTGAAGTAGAACTTACTTTCTTGACATTTTCATGCTTGTTCAGAAAAGTCCAAAAATTGTTATTTCATAAATCTGTATTTAAGAAGGATTCAAAACTGTCAATCATGGTGTGATCAATACAGCTGTGATCTCAGTGCTTAGGAGGTTGAGATCAGAGACATTTAGAACTCAGAGCCAGTCTAAGATACAAAGAGAAACCTTGCGTTAAAGCAGACAAACAAAAACTTAGCACATTTTTGAAAATTGTGTGATTTCTTATTTCTGTTGCTCAACTTAATTTCAGCTTTCTTGGTTCTACTGAGAACACTAACCAATCATTCTGTCTCTGATGGTATTAAATGGTTACCTGCGTCTAGAATTTCAAGCTAATGTCTAATTTAGATGATTTCCCTCAACCCATAAGAGACTTTCTATCCAATATTAATTGCAACTTCAGATCAGTTTAGTAAACTTGGTGACTAGTAATCAGTGATGAAAGCTAGAACAAACCTCTCTGTCACCTTTGTTCTCTATGATGCATTAAAAAAGCAGTGATTTACTTTAGACAAGTTTTTGGATTCCATGCACTTTAAATTATTGGAAAAGTTACTTAACCCACAGAATGGTCTTGTGAGAATTACAAAATGTAAATTATTGAACAAAATAAAAGTCAATTTTAATAAAATATGAAGTATAATATTCATTTCTTCTGATTCAGGCAAGTTATAATGATACTCTAACTCTCTCCATCCATGCTTTTCTCTCTGGAGATTTTGGTTGCACTGTTTTAATGCGTGTGAAGGAGTAAAATAATAGAATTTTAAAAGTATTTTATTCTTCTGTTTTAGAAACAGACTTCACTATGAAGTCAATTTTAAAGGATCCACAAGCATATGCAGCATTTGTACTCAAGGAGGAATCAACATTATCAAAACTAGCAACAAAGGTTTGTGTGATAGTAATTATAAAAACGTTTCTCTTTCATTTTTCAATATTATTGAACTTGATCAGATCCACATAGTAATATCAATACATTCTCAGTATGTATTTTAGAAATAAAATTTAATGACCAAAACAGATTTATTTGAAGGGGTTAATCTTAAATTAAAATGTTTCCTTTTCTTCCAAAATTGCTACTCTTTTAAAGTTGAAAAATAAGTGTATAGCACTTATCTTTTCTTCCTTGTCTCTCTGTATACACACAACACACATGCACATTCACATGTACATGTAAACACAAACATGCACCTCTCTATTCAAACTACCTCCTTCTTCTTCCTTCTTTGCTATGATTAAATAAACAGTTCTGTTCTGCTACATGCTTCCTAATGTCATATTCAGTCCCACACAATTCAAGCATGATGAATTGAAGTAACCATGGATTGAACCCTCTGAAAATATGAGTCAAAATGAATTTTTCCTCTATTAAGTTATTTCCCCCACTGATTTGTAACAGAAATCTAACTAAGATTGTAAGGCACTTGTAAGATTGCCTTTGGTTGTGTCCTTATATGACAGAGACTAAGTTCTGGTCTCTTGTTATAAAACACTTGGGGATGACCTCATCTGAACCTAGTAATTTTCACAAAGCCATAACTCCAATATCATCATTTGGGGGGTTAGGGCTTAACATATGAATGGGGAGTACTAGCATTTAGTACATAAAACAGGGAATCTACTCTATGCCAATTAGAGAACAAATGGTCCCATTATGTCTGTTTGGTGATACTTGCATTGGAAAAACACAGTAGATAAGCAAAGATATGTAATATACATATGGAGACTCAAAGTTGACATTGGATGTCCTATTCAATTGCTGTCCACTTTATTTTGAGGTGGTGAAAGGGTCTCTCAGTTGAACTCAAAGCTCACTACACAGCCAGCCTAGCTAGACAGTTTGCTCCAGGGATCCCTTCTCTGCCTTCCAAGGGCTGGTATTACAGGCAGCAGTCACACATGCTCAACTTTAACATGGGCTCTAGGGATCTAACCTCTGTCCTTAGCAGAGGTTTCAATACCAAGTGCTTTATTCATTGAGTCCTCTCCCCAGCCAAAGAAGTTTTAATGTATACTTAACTATAGGTTTAGAAACTCTTAAGAAAAGTACAGGACTATGAGCTCCACAGTGGGCACATTTCTCAAGAAAAAAAATCACTATTGCCATTGCCTTTAAATACCTTTTGCATAGTGTGTCTAGCTGTGAATCTATGATAGCATTTGTTTAATTTTGTTGGGTGTTTTTTCATAAAACTTGGAAAAATTGAGTCATTGTTATTTTTCCTGCCTCCTTTCATGAATCTGGTCATTTTTCATATTTCCTTTCTGATCTTCAGATTTAAATAATATCTTGTCACCTTTACTAGCCTTGATTATAAACAAAAGGCTAGAAAAGATATCACCATTTTGAGCAAAATAAGCTAGATACAGAAGGACAAACATCGTATTTTTCTCTCATGTGGAGACTCTAAATTTAAATGCAAATAGATATATATATTCATGTATGATATAGGAGACAAAGTAAAGAGTAGGGTCTGGGGAGATAGCTTGGTGGTTAAAGTTCTTGCCTCACGGGGCTGGAGAGGTGGCTCAGGAGTTAAGCCTCTGCCTTGCAGGCGGAAGGTCCTGAGTTCGGACCCTAGACCCCACGTATAGACGCCGGGCGGAAACGGGGGCGGCCTGCGTTTCGGTCCTGGTAGGACGGAGCCTGTGAATCCCGGGGCAGAATAAACAAGGAGGAGGTGGAGGCGTCCATGGTGGTTCCCGAATTCGTCCGTGGTTCTACATACACACACGTGCACACACACATATATGCACAATTGAATAAATAATAAATAATAAAAAATTTTTAAAAGTTCTTGACTCACAAACAAAGGGATTTGAGTTTGTATCCCCAATCCCATATAAAAATGCCAGGTGGGGGTGGCAGCCCACCTTTAATCCCAACCCTGAAAGGTAGAGTGTGGGAATCTCCAGGGCAAGCTGATTAGTCAGACTAGCCTAATGGTGTGCTCTGAACTAATTAGAGACCTAAGGTAATAAAGTAGAGGAATGATTGAGGTTATTACCCCATTTTACCCTCGGACCTCCACATGCACACACACTCAAGTGAATGTATGTACAAATACCCAATCACATGAAAACACACTCTCTCTCTCTCTCTCTCTCTCTCTCTCTCTCTCTCTCTCTCTCTCTCTCACTCATGTGGAAAAAGAAGTCTAAAGAGAGTAGAGAAGGGAACAAAAGAGTGTAATAGGAAGGTAGGAAAGAAAAAATGTCACATTTTCTCACATAGGTATAACTAGATTTGAGAGAAAGAGAAAGGGGGGGGATATTATTGGGGGAGAAGACAGAACAGGATCTGGTGGTTAGGAGTGAATATAAGCAAGACAATGTGTTTTCATGCTTACATATGCATAAATACAAGTATATATCATAGTGAAACATTTTACTGTACATGCCAACTAAGTAACAGTAAGTGATAGAATATCAATAAATAATAGATAATAGGTAGATGACAGAAAGGTGTTAGATAGAAATGGGGGAATCGATAATAGTTAATAAAGCAAGTTACAAAGAGAATCTACAAATATTTCTACAAATACAGACTCAGACTTGGTAAATTCCTTTAAGTAGATGCTTCAACGCAGACTATAGTGGGTAGGTCTACTCCCTGGGCAGATGGATAAATTGGGGGGAGTTGGTAAGACCAGTGAATTCCATGAACATGAGTGCACTGTTGTACTTCTTTAGCTGGTTCAGTGAGTTAGGATTCTTCAGCATATTTGGGCAGATTGCAGTCAGATAAGTGAGGTTTGCCCCTCTCAGCAATGGATATGCTATGGCCAGTTCCCTCAAATCCTGGTGTTGGAATGAGCTCTCCTGATAGTTGGATTAAGAACTATAACCTGACGACTATAGCTGAAATAAAACTCCTTTGTCCACAAACCCTCACAAAAAAGGAGATGTTTCATAGAATTTTTTATGTCTTTTGATCCACCTAATAGTAATTTTATTTATACTTTTATAGTATAGATAGATTGTAGTTACAGTTCTTCAAAAACAGAAAAGTTTTACAGTTGCTTTGATTTTTTTCTCCTTCTTATAGTCCCATTATATAAGCCATGGTCCAGAGTTTCATCAAGTTCTTTTCGATTTTGGAGGTCACAGCCCACTGATTTTGTACTATATTAAGATGCATGAAACAACTGGTTTTTCCAGTGCTCCTAAACAAACCAAGACTAAACTCACTCAAATACTTCGAGAACCATATCCTTTGCTAAGTTTTGTCTTAATATGTTCGGAAACATTGATAGGATGTACTTAGTGTCTGTAACTTTTACAAATCAATGCCTTTTTTTGGCCAATACTTGCTTTCATTTACTTACGTTGGATTTGTTTTTGTTTGGCCTAACCACTTTCTCTTTTAACTTTAAGGTTGTAATTTTGCATGTGTGAAAAGGAAAGTAAGTATAAAGCTTCAGATTCACCATAGCTTCAGATATATTTCAATTGAGAAAACTTTAGGCAACTGAAAACATTTCAAGAAACTCAGCTTACAGAATTTAAAAAATTAAACCAGAGCTCTCCGTTACAGTAGGACTGTCCGTTGTCCCATGTAAGGTGTACTGGAGAGTCAGGGGAGCCCCACAATTTCACAGATTGCCATGGATTCAGCTCTAGGTAGAGGAGAAATTTAAGAGTCTTGCTATAATATCAAGGTCTATCTTAAAAATAAAAATAAAAAAAGAAGTTGCACTTTTCAAATATTTTACGGATAGGTCCCCTACCAGCTCTGGTTTCAGTATCCTCTGCACGTGGAGCATGATGATCTTCAGGCTGCGTGGCTTCTCTGCTGCGTGGTAATGATCGTGTCTTTGTGTAACAAAACACTACTGTTTTCTTCAGGTAGTTATGAAAATTATAGATAACTCATTTATGATAATTAAATTAACGTTCACTAATAGGGAAATATCTTGAAAATACTTCCTCGGAAGAAATTGTGGTTGGTGATAATAATATAATGCCAGAATATGGTTTTAAAAACACCGAAAAGAGGGGCTGGAGAGGTGGCTCAGGGGTTAAGCCTCCGCCTTGCAGGCGGAAGGTCCTGAGTTCGGATCCCAGATCCCACGTATAGACGCCAGGCGGAAGCGGGGGAGGCCTGCGTTTCCGGTCCTGGTAGGGCGGAGCCTGTGAATCCCTGGGCAGAAGGAGGTGGAGGCGTCCATGGTGGTTCGCGAATTCGTCCGTGGTTCTACACATACACAGACACACACAGACACACACATGCACACAGTTGAATAAATAAAAAAAAAATTAAAAAAACACCGAAAAGAAAAGGCAGAACAGTGTTTTGCCTATTCTCTGAAGGGGGTCAGCCATGCTGGAGATGACTTAGCAATCTGATGGGTTCTGCTAAAGCCTAGGATAAAAAGTTTAAAATATTTCAAAAGGCTGCTTCAACTATGGATAAAAACCATTATTATAGCCTCACTGGCAGCTCCAAAAAGCCACCTTTGCATTGTTCCCGGGTCTGGTTCAATGCTTGCTACAGACACCTTTGCCTCCAGCCACCTCTGCTGCAGACTGGCAGCTTTCTGGCCAGAGTCCTTGAATTCAAGTCTTCTTCTTTCGCTGCTTCCAGTCCCCAGGGCACCCCACCATGTTCATTATAATCTCAAAGGAGAAAAAAACACTTGTTAAAAAATCTTATTCCAAGCATTCCAGTAACATTTTTTGTGTATGTACCTAGTTGTACTATAAATAGTTGGTTTGTATGAGATGGTTAAAAAATCCAAAGATAAAAGGTTTCTTTCTTTTCCCTTTTTTTTCTATGAAGTTACTGTTTATTATTTATCAGCCTGTTTGATGTATGTGTGAAATAATGTCCAACAATAAACCGGAATTTTATTTTGCTGAGTTGTTCTAACAAAAACAAAATCATCATTATAAAAGACAACCCTAAGCCAGGCATCCTGATTCATCCCTTTAATCCCCAAACTCAAAAGAGCCAGGCAGAAAGTTTATCATGAGTTCAAAATTGGGCTGTGCTACAAAGCAAAACTGTATCTCAAAAACAATAGCAGCAACCAGGAAAAAAGTGAACTAACCTTAAGTGTAACTTTTGATTTTCATATTAGCTAGTGGTACTATGTAGCTGTTTTTTTTTAATCCCACATTTTGTTTTTTTCCTAATCATACAAGTTTAATAGGTACCCCCATCCTCTCCCTACCTCCTTCCCACCCCAGGCGTGCCCCCTTGCACTTTTCCCCCTTCCCCTTTCCTTTCACCCTCTCTCTCTCCCTTCCCCTTTTCTGGTGCCTCCCCCTTCTTCCCTCCCATGCCCTGAAGCATCCTTTTGTGTGAATGCCAAACCTCCTTCTGAGTCCTCCACCCTAGTGAGGGTTCAGAACTCAGTGGCATAACCAGGAGCCCCTTCTTGGGCTCCCTATAAGCATGGGAACTCTTTTATGTCTGTTTGATTTCTTGCCTCTAAGGATCCCACTGCCTGGAACCTTCTCCCCTGTGATCCATGCTAGACTTTGGGGTGGGGGGGGATCATTGACATGTCCGCCATTGTGCATGTCCGGCAAAGTCCAATCCTGGCTGCTTCAGCCCTAACTTGTATACAGTATCTTCCATATCGTTGGGTCTCCCCATCTTTAGGCTCTTACAATCTTGTGCCTGGTCTATTTTTATTTCATTTCACTCATCACATGCTTTTATAAATATAGGTTGCATATTGTTTCAATATCTAATACTTTAATATAGATCAAAGCACATCTGATTTATGAACTGCTATTACGTGGAAGTATACTCACCTTTCTTGTCCTCATGAGATATATAAATAAAAAAATTCCAGAGACAACTTCTCTTGTGGATTCTTGGGGCCCTTCCCAGAACGCTTCTTCCCTGTCATTTCAAGTAAAACAACTTTCAGAGACTCACTAACCACGATAGTAACTCAAACTATACCAGAACACGAGGAAAGAGGTGGACGACAAGGTAGAACCATTCTACATCAGTAATGATGCCAGGATTCCTGTCAATCTTGTTTTGTAACCAAGACAAAAATCATGAGCCAGTTTCATTGCAACTTTAAGAACTTTGGTCTTTGATTATGCTTGTCCTTTGATGGGCATGGATTTGTCTACCAATTATGTGAATATTCATGTCACCAGTTTCCTGAAAATATGGAGAGAGTGTGAGTATGTGTGGGAAAAGAATAAGATAAGATGTAAATCTCTTAAGTACGGTATTTCTTTTTTAAATTATATTTATTTAATTTTTCTCAATCATACAAGCTTAATAGGTACCCCGGTCTCCTCCCTCCCTCCTCTCCTCCCCAGTCCCCCTTGCACCCTCCCCCCATTACAATTCACCTGCATGGTTGTTGATAAATGACTGTGAAACAGCTTAAGGGAACAACAGTTTATTCTCTCTTATGATTCCTAGTTACAGTTCTCAGTCCAGCTTGACGGGAGAGCATGCACCAACACTAGAGCCAAGGGAACTGGCCACGCCGTTACCACATATCAGCTGAGAGATGGACAATCCTTACTTACCAGACCAGCATATCTGGCCAAGTGAACAGAAAGATGCCAACTCTCTCAACCAGCTCTCTGTGATTTATTCCAGGGTCTGATCCCACCCACCTTAGGCTGGGCCTTCCCCATCAGTTAGACAATCTCCTGCAGGTTTGCTCTGGGCTTAACCCAACCATTGATTCTCTACAAATGTGCCCAGAGCTCAAACCCTCAACAGTCAAGTTGAACCTGTGCCTAACCATGACACCCCCTTTTCCCCTTCCGTTCACCCTTCTCCCTCCCCTTCTCCCAAGTGCCTCCCTCTTCCCTCCCTCCCATTCCCTGGAGCATCCTTTTTTGTGAATGTCAAACTTCCCTCTGTGTCCTCCACTCTAGTGAGGTGTAAGGACTCAGCATAGCCCAGAGTCCTTTCTTGGGCTCCCCTTTAGTATGGGAACACTATTATGACTGTTAATCCCTTGCCTCTAAGGATCCTAGTGCCTGTGATCCATGCTAGACTTTGGGGGGTCGTTGATCTGTCAGTCATTGTGCAGGTCATGCAAAGTCTGGTTATGGCTACTGCAGCCCTAACTTGTGTGGAGTATCTTGCATATGGTTGGTCCTCCTTAACTTTAGGCTCTTACAATCTTGCCACCTCCTCTTCCACAAGTTTTCCTGAGCTTTAGGATGGGAAAAGATTTGGTCGGTCTGGTTCCAGGTGATTAAATGTGGGGTCTTTGGTGTTCTGAATTATGGTTTGTTATTGTTTACAGTTTTGCTGTTCCTGCACCGCCCTTGACTGCATTCTGATTGGTATTGTAGGTCACCTCCTAACCAAAGATAAAAGACTGTTTAAATGAAATCTTTTAAGTACAGTATTTCATCCCATAAATTTTTGGAAAAAACTAGAAACATCTTTTAGAAAACATGGTCTTTCCAATGTTGCTTTTTAAACTTGTGAAATATACTCCCTGCAGATAAGAAAATAATGTTGTATTTTTACAAACAAAATGGCAGTAATCATCACCCTTCATTACTGCACAGCTTTTAAACACATGTGTCTAACCTCTTCACTACTGTGGAAAAGATAACAGTCCTGGGAACATGTGCATAGAACTCTCACATTACGGCCACTTCACAGATGAGTATAAACAAGTTAAGTGACATTCTCAGGAGACTCATGAAGTGGAGTTGGCCAGCAGAGAGTTTCCTCTCATACAATGACCCAGGATAAGCATCTTTTCCAAGCACAACATAGAGTTACCTTTTCAAGAACACTTACTCCAAAATACTGATAAGCTGCTTTGTGATGTTTCTGTTAAGTCCCCACAAATATGTCACTGAATTCTCTATCAAATTTTACTTTGAATCTATGCAGCTTATAGAATGTTTGCACTAGTTTTTCTGTACTAGTTGGAGTTGTAAAGCTTTCCTAAAGCCAAGAGGACCCCCCCCCTTGCAAAGAGTGTGTCTACACAAGGGTAGAGAACGTCATAGCAAAAAGTAAGACATTCCATAATGGAGAGCTTCCAAGACGAACACCAGCGAGTCCTGCTTTCTGGTGTCAAGAGGATGTGATGCCTTTCACTGGAGTTTGGGTGAAGTCTATGTCTTGCTTCTAAGAGAATGTGGCAAAGGAAGTGGGATGCCACTTCAGAGATATGGCTATAAAAGGACTAACATCAGTCCCGCTCCCTCCCTTGTTTGCTCTTTGAGAATTATTTAGGAAAAAAAAAAAATAGCCACTGAACTGTGAACTGAGAGAGATGAGGATAGTTCCCAGCCAACAGCCAGTGAAAAGTTGGGACCCCTTGTTCAACATAAACAAAGTCAGTCAGCAACTATAAGAAGAGTTTGGAGGTACATCTTCGCTCTGCTAAACTTTGAGATGACTGTACTCTGTTCATATCCTGACTGGGGAGGCAAGATTCTGAGGCTCAAGCATGAAGCGAAGCCATGCTCCGTATCTTGATGAGGAACTTTCAGCAGTATGAACAGACAGCCTACAGAATGGAAGAGAAACCTCTGCAAGTGGCTGATATCTGAAATGCATGAAGAAGTGAAAATGTTAAATACCAAGAACACAAACTGCCAATCAATAAATGGGATAATAAAATATACAGACAGTTCTCAAAAGAAATACAGATAATTTTTTAAATATTCAGCATCCTTAGCCATCAAGGAAAGAAGAGTTCAATCCCTTTAGATTCCATCCTACTAATCAGAATGGCTATCGTCAAGTAAACAAATGTCAGCAGATGCCAGTGAGGTTGTCAGGAAAGAGACACCCTCATCCACTGCTGGTGGGAATGTCAGCTAGTACAACCATCCGGCAAATCAGTGCGGAAGTTCTTTAAAAAATCAAAAATAAAACAACAGATGACTCAGACATGCCACTCCTGGACATATTTCCAGAGGACTCTATATCCTACCTCAGAAGTATTTGTACATTGCTGCACTATTCACAAGAAAATGGAATATAGAACCAGATGTCTATCAAATGATGAATGGATAATGACAATGTGATATATATACATGGAATTTTGCGCAGATTTAAAAAAAAGTGAAATCTGTAGGAAAATGGTTGGAACTGAAAAAGATTGTATTAAATAAGGTGACCCAGTCTAAGAAAGACAAAAACCACATGTTCTTTCCCATATGTGGATCCTAACTTTTAATGTTCATGTGCATGGAAATATAGGGTTCTAAGAATGGTATAGGCTGTGACACTACATAGCAGCCACGAGTGTGTGCGAGGAGCGTTAAGAGGGGGAGGCAAAGGGTACAGGTGAACTGAATACAGAAAAAAGACCACAAGGGCTAGAAGGACCACAGAGGAAGGGTGGAGAAGAAGCAGAGAGAATAACAAAAAAATACTGTTTGATATGTATCATAATGAAACTTTATTCTTTGTGAGCTGATAAGAAAATAAAGAATCCTAGAAGTACTAAAGTATTAACCCTGGAAATCAATAATTTGCAAACTAACTTCAAAGCTGATGTGGGAAAGAGAGGGTAGACCCAGGCAATTGCCACTGAGAAACTAAGAGCTGCTACTTCCTTATTTACCATGGATCTATGTGTAGCCTCTGACAAAAGCAAGAAAGTACTCTATGTTATTTTCTTAACAGAGAGTCAAAATTATTAATGGGTGAAAGAGGCATAGAAGTCAACAGAGACAGAAAAAAAATGATGCCAAGATACTGTTCCTGATATTTGAGATTTCTGACTAGTCCTTCAATAACTAGTCCTTCAGCACTTTTCACCCAGATAGTTAACATTGCAGGAACATGCACATTGTTTGAGAATCCATTTATTTAACCAGAATCTCAAAGTTCAGAATAGTATCATATTTGATCATTATAGACCGTTTAAACCACATCTTGTAGGACAGACATGGCAAAACAAATCTAACATTATAGATAATATTTTTGCTTGAGTTTTTAATAATTTTAACTGCTAAATTATAGTCATTTATAGAATGCAAAGTGACATTATCATATGAGCATACTATATGGAATAATTGAACCAAGTTTATCTTCAGCTTTATATCTTTAATGCCCAGAGGGAATGCTTGTACCATTGCAGGGTGATTTACCCAAATCACAAGAAGGATGAATTACTAACAGTGTTGTCAGATTGACATGTAAGCACTAAGGACAGGGATGTCTGAATATGGAAGAAAGTCCACCTGAGTAGCTATTTTTGGTTTCTTGCTATTGTTAAACATGAGAACACAAGGTATGCATGATCCTCCAGTCTTTTACCACAAAGACAGGAAAACACCTGTGATAGATGTTGTGGTCAGATGGCATCTGTTGCAGTTTGCTGATAAATAACCATCAAATGGCTTAAGGGAACAAGGTTACTGGTTACAGTTCTTAGTCCAGCTTGACAGGAGAGCACGCATCAACACCAGGGCCAACAGAACTGACCACACCATCACCACATAATGGCTGAGAAAGGGACAATCCTTACTTGCCAGACCAGCATGTCTGGCCAAGTGAACACGAGGATGCCAACTTCCTCAACCAACTCTTGGTATTTTATAGACCTACCATAGGCTGGGTCTGCCCCATCAGCTAGACAATCTACTTCAGGTTTGCTCTGGTTCAACTCAACTACTAATTCTCTACAAATGTGCCCCAGAGCTCAAACCCTCGACCATCAAGATGATGCCTGTATGTAACCATGACAGCATCCATGGCACTCCTCATCTGAGACTACATTGCATGGAATGTTTTCTAACAGTAGCTATAGCAATAATTCCCATGTGTTCTTACAGTGTGACTTAGCTGCTTCTACCAATGAGAGACAGGGCTTGTGTTCACTACCTGGGCACCCTGGGTTCCCCAACCATTAGTGTGACTGTGCCACTTCTCAGGCTGTCATGTGGCTTTGAGCTTCTGCTCTCTTTTGTCCTTAGAATGCTTGTTCTTGGAAACAGCGGCTGTGCTAGAAGGGGGCTTGGTCTGGTACAGAGGCCATGCTCCTGTTAGCAGCCGCTGCTGAGATCAGCTACAGCTTACATGACAGCTCTCTCCTGAGCATGATTTAAAGATGAGAACTCATCCTGCAGGGTGAGTTCGTGTGTTACCATCTGACCTGAACCGCAGAATAGATCCCAGCTAAGGAGCATGTTCCTGATCCCAGAGATGATGATGATGTTGGTGATGATGATGATCATTATGAGTTATAGCTTCACACTGTGTCCCTCCCCACCCCATGCACTAGCTCCTGGTATTATTTAACCCACCGACAGGAATTACATTGTTCCAGCTCTCACCATCACAAAGGAAGTAATCCACTAACTACTTGCTACACTCTTTTAGGTCGAACTTGATTAAATAGAAGAGCAGGGTAAAGATACATAGAAATTACATAAACAAGTCGGCATTGAGTTATGGTAAAAATCTGACTCACTACCATGAAGTGAAGCTGCCTCCTACAGTTGGTATGGAATCACACAAATGGCTTCTCATATTTTCTACAGTTCATTCTTGCTTAGGAAAGACAAGCATGATCTAGAAGAAGTAGTCTAATTAACAATCACACAGCTAGTAGCCATTTTTATGTTGTTTTGGAGACATTTAGAGTTCAAAATTGTGTATTTATGTGGGTCATACAGTGCCTAGGAAGTTCTCATTTGTTCACTGCATGAATTTCAACAGTTAAAACACCAAACAGAGAATGACCTACATAAATAATAATGAAGAGAGAAAATAGCTGGCTGGTTGTGGAGTAAGGCCCTCAGCATATGGTGCACCAAATAAGTGCTCAGTGGCTCCAGATGGCATCAGTGATAGTCTTTATGGAGTGTTGAGCACACAGAACACTTGGAGAGTCCATCTGCAGTCGCTCCCATTTAGCCCTAACAATGGCCCTTATCAGGGCTTTCTCTCCTGCCCCAATCTTTACTTTGGATTCCATATTTGTTGTTTCCTCTACTTTCCAGATATTTCAAATCCTGACTTTTGAGTGTCTAATTCTGCCCTACTACCCAGATATGTCTTCACTACCTGGTTCTAGATTCCTAGGCTGTTTCTTGCAGGTGATTTAAATACTTTCAGGAAACGCATTATGTGTTGAGTTGTATACTGAGTACTAGGAAATAGAGCCCATTCTCTAATGTGTTACCTCGTCCACGAATGTGTCAGCTGCATGGAAGATGCAGCCTTCATCTTACTTCCTCACATAATCACGCTAGCAGTTTTTATTCTTACTAACTCCAGTGTCTAAGACCCTGCAGCCTTTAGGAATGGAAACATATGTCCTTTACCTAAACATGAGTGGAACCTGAAAAAAAAAGGTGCGATCAGAACCATCAGGGGCATCATTTAACATGGTGCTAAGTAAACAGAAGGTTGACTAAGGCATCTTACCAGTGTTTCTTCCTCTGGAGCAAACTAGAAAGAGGGTTCACCATTTTGCCTTTCTTCATGGAGCCAACACCAGATAGTCTGCTGATTCTCCACCATTTCATGTGGTTGTAGTTGGCTGCACAATCCAGTCTTAAGATGACCTGAGGACATTTTACCACAAGTGAGACTGAAACAGGAGGGACAAGAAGAGATAAAGAAACAAGTCGGGAACACGGAAATGAATGTGCACACATGTCCACATCAGCTCTGATTGTTAGGATTACAGTGGCAAATTGGCTTGTTGGGACTTTGCCTCCCATACATCACAGAGAAAATAAAAAGTAAAGAAAAAGGAATGAGGGCAACAGAAATGACTTGCTGACAAGCACAAGGACCTGAATTTGAATCTCTAAAGCCCATGTAAAAGCCAAGTGAATAACAAGAGGGTCTCAAATCCCAATGCTCCTTTGTGGAGATGGGACCAGACACAGACGAAACCGCAGGCCAGCTAACAAGATGCGCACAGAAGAAAAACAGCAGTCTCGGATTCATACAAGTGGAAGGCAAGGACCTAGTACTAAAAGGTATCCTCTTACCTCTACATGCATGCCACACATATCAATATTCATGCATGTAAATATGTGTTCACAAATGCATTAGTCACTTTGAGACTTGTGGAGAGTTCCATCTTCACAGTTGTTAGTTCATACAGCTTTGGATACACACCATTTAAAGAGTTAAGCCACTGCTACTCCAGTCAAATTGGACAGTTGGTAGAGACTCCTGGAATTGATCAGATGTATATGTATTCATCTCTGGAGTCATAATGACTCTCTGACCAATGGAAGCAATTTTTTTCTGCAGCAGACAGTGGCTTCAGTAGTTCCTTGGTGGGCTCTAACATACCCAATCTTGTTGCATAAATTGGCATGATACCAGGTTCTCCATGAGCAGAATGTTTCAAGTGTCTATTCCCATGGAGCACAAAAGCTTCTTGTTGGCATATGTCAAGCCATGTGCATCATAGATGTCCTGCAACTCCATCCACACATCCAGCAGTTCCCTACTTTCAGATAAGGCCTTTTCTGTTTTTACTGGCAAAGTGATTGCTTACACTAAGTACTTCAGGAAAGTAACTTCCTCTTCAGTATCAGGGACAAATATGTAAGGAAAGCATAATTCAAAAATTCATTCCAGGAGGCTAAGTAAAGCTGCCTGAACGGAAGTGTCCTAATCTCGTGAAGATTCACAGGTGACTATTTCTTTGAAAGTCACTGAAAGGACACTGTGCACCTTAGGAATTCTCAGATTTCCTTTCCATGGTAAAATTCAGTAACCTGCTGGTTTCCAAAAGCAGTCCAAAAGCAACCATCTCTATGTTCATTCTCAAAAGCATTCCATTGTACAGCATAACAAGATTGGCTGAGCTGAAGTCTAAAAATCATCGGAGTCTTGAAAAGCACTGCACTCTGTCGACATCTAGTGCGTCAGAGACCCTGGGTAATAGTCGTGCAGAAATCAGGACACAGGGGATACAGAGGAACAGGAAATGCAATTGCATGCTGAGTTTATTTTTCCAACTCTTAATACAGTAATCAGCAATAGCAACCAGCAATAGAAACCAGTAATTGTAACCAGCAATAGTAACCAGCAACAGAACAAGATTTTAAAACAAAAATCTCCTAAGAACCTTAAGTACACAAGTGAGATGATGTCTCTATCAGAGCTATATTTGTGTATAGAAAGAGCAAAAACTTCCCCAAAGCACAGGGCACAATGTAGCCGGGCAATAGAACTTCCTTCATATAATTAATCAATAAGCACAATGTACTTGTCCCAACGGCCACTTCCTTGTCTAAAAAGTCAATTCTCAAGAGACCAAGTACCGAGAATGTCGTTTATGCTGAAAGTTTTCTTTCAGCTGCACAGGGCTTTCCCAGGTGTATACTCTCACACTTGCCTCCGAATGACCCAGACAGAGTCTGCACATCAGGCAAGTCCCGTGCTCCCACAGCGCTCATCTTGAATATTTGACACAGGATCGAAATCTCCAAACTTACTATCTTGCTCACTTTTCAGTTCTAAAATGGGTTCACTTGTCTATTGTGTTAAACTTTCTTGCCAACTGACATTCCTCTGATAAGCTACCAGAGATCTATTTTAGGTCTAACTCAGTAAGTGACATTTCCTCTTGGCAAAAAACAAAATTTGTTTCCCTAGTTTTATAAGCACAATGAGTAATAATCCTTGCCCTCTTCTTTCATCTCTCTCCCTCCCACCTGCCCTTCCTTCCCATTTCCCATCTTCTTTTCCCCTTCCTTCTCACTCCATCCATTCTCTCCCACCTTCCCGTCCCTCTGCTTCTATAAATCCCCAGGGATTCATCTGGATCATCTGCTCTGGTGGAGGCTCAGACCTCTGTGATAAACCAAGTGGCCTTTTCTTGGGCAGATCCAATGATAGGGACAGTCCCCTTTAACCTCTCAGCCTATCCCCTAACATTCGTACTGCTTGAAATTATTTCTTCTGAGAATCTCACTAGTCTATAGGGGCATGTTGGCTTGTCAGCCATTGTGGAGGTTTGATAAGAACCAGTCTCTCATTGCAATGAGTTCCAAAAGTTTCTTGGTGGAATTTTAGGGTCTATCAGGTATAGTATCATGTCAACTAAGGATATCTTTAACACTTCTTTTCCTATTTGTATCCCTTTTATCTCCCTCTCTTGTCATAACTCTAGCTAAGACTTTCAAGTACAATATCGAATTGAAGTAGTGAAGAGGATACCCTTGCCTAGTTCCCCCTAGTTCCCCTAGTCTAAGACTGAAATTGCAATGGTTTAAGTTTTTCCCCATTTAGAATGATCCTTGATATAGGGTTGTTGTATATGATCTTCATTATGTTGATATGAATTCCTTTTATTTCTATTGTCTCCTGGGCCTTGATCATAAAGGGATATTGGATCTTGTCAAAAGCTTTTTCTGCATCTATCGAGTTATATAATTTTGGTTCTTGGATTTGTTTATATGATAGATTGTATTTATTGATTTGCATATGTTGAACCAACCTTGTGTGCCTGGAATAAATCCTACTTCATCATGGCGAATGATCTTTTGATATTTCTGTATCCAGTTTGCTAAAATTTGGTTGAGGATCTTTACATCAGTATTCATTAATTAGATTGACCTATAGTTTTCTTTTTCCTTGTATCTTTATTTGGTTTTGGAATCAGTATAATATTATCTTTGTAAAAAGAGTTTGGAAATTTTCATTCCTTTGGAATTTTATGGAACAGTTTAAGAAGTAGTGGTGTTAATCGTTCTTTAATGTCTGTTAAAATTCTGCACTGAATCCATCCAGTCCTGGGCTTTTATTGGTGGGAAGATTTGTAATCACTTCTTTAAATTCCACACTTAATATTGGATTATTTAGATAATTCAGTTCATCCTGGTTCAATTTTGGTAAGTTGTGTGTCCTAAGAAACTTGTACATTTCTTTCTGATTATCAAATTTTGTGGAGTATAGTTTGAACTATGACTTTATAATTCTCTGAATTTTCTTGATATCAGTTACAAGAAGTCCATTTTCATCTCTAATTTTTTCAATTTGGGTTTTCTCTCTTTGGTTTTGATTAATTTGACTAGGGTTTATCAAACTTGCTAATTTTTTTTCAAAGAACGAACTTCATTTGGTTGATTCTTTGTATCCTTTTCCTTATCTCAATTTTGGGTATTTCTCCCCTAATTTTAGTGATCTTTGCTCACCTACTGCTTTGGGGATTGGATTGTTCTAAGAATTTTTGAATTTCCATTTTGACTTCTGCCTGAACCCATTCCTCATTCAGTTTCATAGGTATTTGTTTTCAAGAATTTGTGTGTGCAGTTTTCTGTAATTTGCCTTATTGTGGATGTCTAGCTTTATTCCATGGTGATCTGTTGAAAACCAGGATATAATTTTGACTTTTCTGTATATGTGGAGGCTTGCTTTGTAGCCCACTATATGGTCTGTTTTGGAGAAAGTCCCATGGGCTACTGAAAAGAATATGTATTCAATGGTGCTAGGATGGAAGACTTAGTAGAGATCTGTCGGGTCCATTTGAATTATGGTTTGATTCAGCTCCAGTGTGTTGCAGTTCAGTTTTTGACCTGTTGGTCTATCCAGCGGATAGAGTGGGGTGTTGAAGTCCCTCACTATTATTGCTTTGGTGTTGATTTGTTGTTTTAGGCATTGTGCTGTTTATTTAGTGAATGAAGGTAAACCTATATTAGGTGTGTATATGTTCAGTATTGTAAAGTCTTGCTGATGAATCGTTTCCTTGACTAGTACGTAGCATCCTTCTGTGTCTCTTACGATTTCTTTTGGTTTGAAGTCTATTTTGTTAAATGCTAGAATTGTTACTCCAACTTATTTCATGGTTCCATTACTTGGAGTATCTTTGACCAGCCTTTTGCTTTTTCACAGTGAGGTTTCTTCACTGAAGGCAGCAGATCGATGGGTTGTGATTTTTAATCCATGTTTGTAGCTTATTGGAGAGTTAACTCCATTGATGTTTAGGATTATAATTGAAAAATGTTTGTTGATTCTTGTTATTTTCTGGGTTTTGTAATTTTTATATGTGTATTTCTTTGCTTAGTAGTTGTTCTGGTATTGTTTTTCCCTTCTGTTCTCTTGGGTATGTTTGTCCTTTTCCTCAAGCTTGAGTATCTTTTCTAGCATCTTCTGTACATCTGGGTTGATGGTCATGCAGGCTTTCAGCTTGTCCTTATTTTGGAAATTTTTCTTTCACTTTCAATCATGACTGATAGTTTTGATGGTCATATTAGCTTGGGTTGGCATTTGTGCTCATTTGAAGCACATCTCTCTAAGCTTTTTTGTTTTTTATTTTTCCATTGAAAAATCAGCTGTTGTTCTAATGGGCTTACCTTTAAATGTGACTTGGTTTTTCTCTCTTGAAGCTCTCAACACAATCTCTTTAACTTGTATCTATAGTGTTTTAACTATAATTTGCCATGATGATTTCTATTTTGATCATATCTGATTGGTTGCAATAAATATGCATCTTATACTTGGATGGGGCTCTTTCTTTAGATGTGGAAATTTTTCCTTAATTATAGCGTGAAAAAAATCTCTTCTGGTGTAGCTTTATGGTTTTCTCGTTCTAGGTTCCATGAATAAGCAGGTTTGCTTCTTCAAGGTTCCCATGGCTCTTTAGTATTCCTCTCAAATACTTTTTAGCTTTTTCAACCTCTTTAATTGAGAAAGTTTGTTCTGCCATCTAGTCTTTCAGTTCTGATACTCTATTTTCTGCTCCAATAGTTCTGTTGGTGAGACTTTCTGTTGAGTTTAAGATTATAATTAGTTTATTTTTTTTTACTTCAAGTTCAGGCTTCTGGAATGAGTAAACATTCTTTGTTTTTCTTTAGAAGAATCAATTTCTTCACCAACATCAGAAGTTTTAACAGAATCATGTGCAGGTCAGCATATTTAGAAGTAAATAAATCAGGTTTCTCCTCGGTTATACATTGCTATCTCCTAATGGTTTCTAAATTATCACTGAGTATTTCAAGCTCCAAGCCTCAGATTGGATACTTGAATTTAAAAATTTGTCCTGTTCAATTTAATGTAAAATTTAAACGAATTTAAAAATTTGTAGTGTTCAAAGGACTATGTTCAACACTGATTCCCTTGTCAGTGATGACACTGATTTCTGAAACACAAATCTGTTGTTCTCCATCAGTCTCCTTCATTATCAAAGTTTCTACCCAATGCCACTTCTTTCACAGAATTCTGTTCATTTTGTTGTTTTTTTAATTTTGCTAGTTTTGTTATTTTTCCAAATGATTAGTGCAAGTCTGCCATTTAAAACTATACATTCTATTTCTTCTAGCCTGTTCATTTTGTTGTTTTTTAATTTTGCTAGTTTTGTTATTTTTCCAAATGATTAGTGCAAGTTTGCTATTTAAAACTATACATTCTATTTCTTCTAGCCATATCCTTTCTTTTTGATAAAATGTAACAAAATCTTCAAAGTCCTCAGGAGGACCAGATGTGTTATCTAAACTACACTCAGTGCTATGAGTACTAAGAAGCTTCCATCCCTCTGAATTAGCTACATTGTCCAGTTCATCTGGTCCCTGAAGATTTACGGTTTCCAAACCTGAAAACCCAGCAGTCAGAATCTCCAGAAGGAGAAGTTTTTCACCATTGCAACTCTCAACCTGCTTGGCTTGATGAAAAAATGTTCATATTCTTTCTAAAATCTGATGGAGAGAAGGTTCTAGGTTATGCAGCATTCATTACTGCTCTACTACTTTATTTAAACCTCCTGGACTTTCCTTTCCATTCATGGAAGGATCTAATGTTTTAAATGAAATCATTTCTTCACCAGTGGTAGAAAGTAAAACATCAGATTGTCCTTTCACAGGATTAAAAAGCTCACCAGTGATATCCTTTTCGTAAACATTTTAATAGACTTAGAACTTGTAAGACTCTGCATTTTCTGAATAATCATAAATTGGCATCAAATGGCTTGAAGAGTACAAAGTTTTCTTTAGGCCGCCTGTTATCTGGTGCATCAAAATCAACAAACTTTACACCAGAGGGGCTAACTTCTGAAAATTCACTAAATTTCCCAAATTCTTCATCATCATCATTATCTGTCCCATTGTCAAGTGGTGGGAAAGATAAAGAGTACATTCAAATTATGTCTGGCTCTATTTTCACTTGTTTCCAATAATTAATTGATACCTAACTCGAGGGACTGGCTCCCTTGGACGGGGAGATTCAGCTGCAGAGCTGGCAAGGCTGCTCCCATCCCTGTCAGTGCAGCAGTAGCAGTAGCAGTTTCAGCACTACCACAGGACCCCCATCCCACTGTCCTCTGCCTTCTTCCACCACTGCCTCTGTCGTCTCCTCCACGGAGACCTTCTCCCATCATGCAGTTTGTTTATGCAGTTTTGTCTTGGAGTTAATCATTGCCATGTAAGTTTTCCATGTAACTTGCCATGTAACTTTTCCAGATAATTGAAACTGACAATTTAAAACATTACTTTTTCATGCTAGCCATTGTGATGGAAATTTGCAATAGTAGTTATCGTCCTTTCCTGACATCTTAAACAATTTTTCATAAAATAATAATTTGTGACAAGGACAAAGCATCTCAAGAGTAAATCTATGATTACCCCCTGCACAAGGTATGAAGAATATTCATTCGGTAGGTGGAGAACTTAAACATTTATTCTTTCTCCTACCAACTATCACTGCCCATTGCATGTGAGGCGTGTACTAGGGTGCTAAGAAGTCCAAGAGCAAAGATAGGACACAGTTCCATCAGTAGCACAGAATGCTGTAGGAGCATGCGAAAAATCTTTCAGTTGAGACAGCCCTGCACTGAAAGTAGTGGATGGCTAGATTTTTTATTTCCTCCCACATTTATTTTTTTTCCTAATCATACAAGCTCAATAGGTACCTGGGTCCTCTCTCTCCCCCTTTCCCTTCCCCTGTTATCTCCCATTTCACTTTCCTTCTTTCCCCTTCCCTCTTTCCTTTCACTCTCTTCTCTCCCTCCCCCTCTCTCAGTGCCTGCCTCTTCCTCCCTCCCATCCTCTGGAGCATTCATCCATTTCTGTGGGCATCAAACCTCCCTCTTGAGTCCTCCACCCTAGTGAGGGTTCAGGATTCAGTGGCATAGCCCAGGGCCCCTTCTTGGGCTCTCCTTAAGTATGGGAACTCTATCGTGACTTGAATCCCTTGCCTCTAAAGCTCCTAGTGCCTGAAGCTTTCTTCCCTGTGATCCGTGCTAGACTTTGGGGATCGTTGTCATGTCAGCCACTGTGCAAGTCAGGCAAAGTCCAATCCTGGCTGCTGCAGCCCTAACTTGTGTAGAGTATCTTGCATATCACTGGATCTCTTACAATTTTGCTGCCTCCTCTTCGGCAAGGTTCCGTGCATGAGCTTTAGGAAGGGGAGAAGTTTGGCTGGTCTGGTTCCAGGTGAATAATGCAGGTTCTTTGATGTTCTGAATTAAGGTTTGGTTGCTGTTTTCAGTTTTGCAGTTCCTGCACTGCTCTTGGCTGCATCCTGTTTGGGTGTTGGGGTTTTCCTGAATAAGTATGGAGATAGCTCTGCACTGAAAGTAACAGATGGCTAGATTTTTTTTCCACAAGTATTATTTCCATTTCCCCAGCTGTGCTACAAAACTGAGCCAATGGGACAGTAATAATGAGATCGCTGGTGCACATCATCAGGCCATACAGAACCTGCAAGAGTCCATCAGCCATGCTGCAGAGTGGAGCACCTGGGCCTAATGACGGCTTCTCTTTCTGTTTCTTTTTTTTTTTAAATTCTGCATATGTTTGAGCAATTTGGCAGGCTTACAAACCTTACATTAAAATAGTTAAGGTGTAAGCAAAGGCAAAAACACTAAGTAGAAGATGCCTGCTCTAAGATCATTTTTGGAATCACACGCAAATAAGTGATTTCAAGAATTTGCTCTAGAAATCAAGAATGAGTTCCAGTATAAAAGATGAGAGTCTGGCTATTGTTAAAAACACACACGTGCACGCGCACACACACACACACATGCATGCACGCATGCACGCACACACACACACACACACACGAGAGAGAGAGAGAGAGAGAGAGAAGGCAGCAAAATCTCCTACATCCTTATTCTAGAGTAATAATTTTGGCAGTCATTTTAAAAAGCTCTCTGAGCCATTCCCCTGTAATTCCACACCTCCATGCTCTCACACACATGATAATCACTGCAGAAACCTCAATTTATTCATTTATAGTACAGCATAACCAGGCCCCATGATCTCTAAGATTCCTTGCTGTTGTAGTCTGCCTGCATGTTTGCTGATAAATGACCATCAAATGGCTTAAGGGAGCAAGGGGTTTATTCTCTTATGATTTCTGGTTACAGTTCTTAGTCCCTTGACAGGAGAGCACGCACCAACGCCAGGGCTGAGGGAACTGGCCACACCATCACTGCATAATGGCTGAGAGATGGACAATCCTTACTTGCCAGACCAGCATGTCTGGCCAAGTGAACAGAAGGATGCCAACTCTCTCAACCAGCTCTCTGTGATTTATCCAGGGCCTAATCCCACCCACTATGCATGGGCTGGGTCTTCGCCAGCAGCTAGACAATCTCCTTCAGGTTTGTTCTGGGCTAACTCAACCATCAACTCTCTACAACTGTGCCCAGAGCTCAAACCCTCAACAGTCAAGTTGACACCTGTCCTTAACTATGACACTTGCTTTTCTAAGAGTCTATATTTCTAAAAGAAAAGCAAAAGACTACAGATGCTGAGATCTCAGGTCTTGGCTTGGCGCATCCAACCACAGCTCTCATGACATCCCAGAACAGGACAGCTTTATTTGTCCCCAAATGGCTCCTTCTCCATGTAGTGGCTTGCATGTGCCCCGTGGAGCAGCATGGGAATGTGAAGTGTGAGGTCAATTCAGACAGTGGCATTAGGAGACATGTTGCCACAGTCTTCCCTGAAGAGAAGAATATAATCATTATTCATAATTTATAAGTTTTAAGCACTCTATTTTCTTAGGGTGGGAGAAAATGATGGCTTTAAATATCTGCAGGGAATAAAAATTAGGACAGTCATTAACATGCATTAACCAAAGTCTACTGAAAATCATCACTATTAAAGCAGTACAAGAAACTGCTGAGGTCTTAGTCAACACCCACAAAATACAGCCCAAAATCTTACCATGCAGCAAAGATGTACAACCAAGATGTTGCAGTTTGCCTGCATGGTTGCTGATAAATGACCATCAAACAGCTTTAAGGGAACAAGGGATTTACTGTCTCTTATGATTATCTGGCTACAGTTATCAGTATAGCTTGCCAGGAAAGCTCATGCCAACACCAAGGCTGAGGGAACTGGCCACACCATCTCCATGTAATGGCAGAGAGAGAGACAATCCTTACTTGCCAGAGCAGCGTGTCTGGCCAAGTGTACAAAAGGATGCCAACTTCCTCAACCGGCTGTCAGTATTTTATTCATCTATTCCACTATTTCTCCTCAAATGTGCCCAGAGCTCAAACCCTCAACTATCATATTAACACCTGTGCCTAACTATGACACAGGATCAAATTTTGTAAATAATTAGGATGACTTTACCTGACTCATTTTAATGAAGCCATATGTTCAAAATTTGTAATTTATATTCAATACCAATAGTATTTTCTTTGAAAGTCTAATTAGCTTGAAGTATGAAACATATCATCTCTCTCACAAATATTTAATCATAGAAGCCAAACTAAGTAACACAATAGAACCTTCCAGAAGAATAAAACCTTTGAAATTCTAATTGACCTCTAGGAGAATGAATTAAATAGTGGAATAAATAACTGTATCCTAATAAAAATGTAAGTGGCTCAAGAACTATCTTCCTCACAGAAGTATATCATTCATAGTGCTGATCATTCTATAGGAATGATATTTTGTGTGACTTTTATTCAGGAAAGTCTAGACCCTCAATCTTCAGTAAGGGGGAGCCAGGAATTAGAAGTAATCCAACAGCTTCAGGTCTCCCTCCATTCAGAAAGACTACAGACCCTTCTATTGTAAAGATGGAGAATTGCTTCTTTATATGGCCAAGGGAAGGAAATTTGAGATGACCAGAATTGTAAGACTTTTGCTTATATAATGACTGGAACGGCTGTCTCTATATGTCGGCTCTGGATCCAACCTAAGCATGATAGACTCATAGGAAGGAAGGTTGATGATTTCAGATGAAAAATCCAGTATCACTTTTTTTTCATCTTCTCATCCCACTTATTAAAGAAACAGTAGGAAAAGATACGATGCAGGAAAAACACCAGTCATCCTTCACATCAGGCTGAACGAAGCACAGTGATTTCTCCCCTTCATCCTACCACCCCCACCCCAGTTCCCAAATTCCCGCCCACATCAGTTATAAGTTTTGAGGTTCTTTGATTGGGAATACCAGTGGAGAAGGAGCTGGATGGGCAGGAGCCTTAAATCAGGCGACCTCTAAGTCCCAGGACTAAGGAGCCACAGGCCCAGTCAAACAGAAATTTGGTGGGCCTGTGATGTCATGGCTCACTTCCCCATTCTGTGTTCCAGCCCCCAAGGAAAAGTCGGGCAGTAGAAGGTGACCAGGTCCAAGATGTCCAGGTCCAAGTTACTGAGCATGGTCCATTCACCAATACATCTCTGTATCGTTCAGTTTCAGTACATGTGCTGCTGACCCAAGCACCAATGCAATATCTCTAGAGAGCAAGTGAGCGATTCTCTAGTGGAGAGCAGGGGACCACACACAAATCAGGACCTGTAGACCTGTATCCCTGACGAGAACTCCACAAGAACAATTTAAGGAACTAGTAAACAAGGGGTAAGAAGCTGTGAGACAAAAGTAGAGCAGGCTTCCAGAAGGCCAGACATCCTTTTTCTTGAGGCCAGAATCATTCCTGTCTGCCACAGTCCATGTCCCACAAATAACATTTCATTTTTAGTCAAGAAAAAAGCAGAGGAAAAAGGCTCATTGAACTAGAGTGGGACCAAAGTCTTGGCTACAGGGCCATTCATCGTTGGAAAAGAAGCTGGGTTTAGACCTAAGGTCCCAGTTGGCCTTGCAAAAGGAGCTGGGTTGATACCCACAGAGCCTGCTGAAGATCCTAGTGCCCAGCAGCTGACCTGGAGAAAGCAACTTGACCTGGTCCAGCAGACCTTGGGAAGGCAGCTGGACTTGGACCTTGTAAACCAGTGGCCCTTGAAAAGTTAGCTGGGTTGGAGCCTAATGGCCCAGAGGTTCTTGGGAAAATGGCTGGATTTGACCCTTGGAGACCAGCAGACCTCTGGAAGGTACCTGGATTTGAACCTAATGTGCCAGAAGACTGAGAGAAAGCAGCTGGGTTCAGGCCTGCTGATCCTGCACCCCTGGGAAAGGGATTGGCATTTATTCCATTGGGCCACTGAATTAGGGCCAATGAGGCCAGGAGCCCTTGACATAGGAGATGGATTTGGCTCTGGAAGGCCAGTTCCTCAGCATTAGGCCCCGTGTTTGGGCCCATGGGCCCAGGTACTCTGGTCATGGAGGATGGATTTGTACTCATGTTTCCAGAAGGCTGTGAGAAAGAAGCTGAATTTGCTCCTAAAAGACCTGCTGCTCTTCGAATAGGAGCAAGATCTAAGCCTTAAGGTCCAGCCCTCCTTTTTTTTTTTTTTTATTTCTTCCACTCATACAAAATTGATAAGTACCCAATTCCCCTCCCTCCTTCCACCCCTCTCTGGACCCTCTTGCTCCCTCCCCTTTTTTCCTCTTCCTTTCCCCCCTCCCTCCCTTTCTCCCAGTGCCCTCCGCCTCTCTTCCCCCCATTCTGGAGCATTCTTTAGTGTGCATGTCCAATTTCCCTCTGGGTCCTTCTCTCTGATGAGGTGTAAGGACTCAGTGGCATTGCCTAGAGCACTTTTTTTGTGTTCCCCTTTAGTATAGTAACACTATTGTGGAGGTCCAGCCATTCTTAAGTTAAGACCAGATCCTGTGTGGTCTAGATTTGGGCCTGGACCCAGGCCACTGGCCCTTGGGTTGGGCCCAAGACCTGAACCCAAGTCACTTGCTCGTGGGTTGGGTCACTTGCTCGTGGGTTGGGCCCCAGGCCTGGCCTTGGAAACATACCTGAACTAGGGGTAGGATTTGTACCTAAAAAGCCAGATCTCAGGTTGGGACCTGGTCCAGGGCCCAAGCCAACTGGCCTAGGATTTGGAGGACCATTCCCAGAGGACAAGACACCTCCCCTGAGGTTGGGTCCACATCCACGGCCCATGGGGCCACCACCCTCTGGGATCAGGACTTGCTCCCAAAAGCCCACCTACCCTTGGGTTGGATCCCTGGGCCTGGGAGACCTCCTAACCTGAGGTTAGACATAGGCCCTGGACCTGGAAGAGACGCTGTTCCAGGGTTTAGACTTGGTCCCGATCCTGGTCCTGGTCCCAAGAGGCCACCTGGCCTTGGGAAAGGAACTGCACCTGTGCCAATAGAATTCACCCCTCTTGGAAAAGAAGCCATGCTTGGGTCACGAGCACCATCAGGAAAAGGTGCTGAATTTGAAGCCAATGAGCCTGATGAACTTGGAAAAGGAGATGGGTTCCTCGGAAATGGAGCCAGATTTCCACCAAGAGAACCTGCTGCCGTAAGGAAGGGATCTGAGTTCACACGCAGCTGGTGGTCTGTGTGCATAACGGGTCCTTCCTGTGGTCCCAGGGAGCCACCCGGCGGTCCTCGAGGTGGCAGTGGAAGTTCTTTCATACTTTCTTGGGGACATTGATGATAATGGGCTTGGGGCGAGTTTTGAAAAGGATCTTGTTTTTGATGAGTGCTGTCACCAGGTACCCGGTGCCAGGCTCTTGGCCAAGCTCATCACAGTCTTGCTCCCCAGGAGTGTGTTTGACAAGAATTGCAAATGCTTTCTCCAGGTGGATGATTTTCCCATACAGGACATGATGCCCCACGATCAGCACAGGGATTCCCTGGAAATAACAACTTGCACCATGAGCAGTCCTTCCTTTAAAAAAGCAACTGAAAATAAACTGCAATGGTGGCCTCCGAGTGCGGCGCCGAGCGGACAACCCAAGTATCACTTTTAATATGAAATTTCATCAAGGCACCAAAGCACCTATGGCACACTTAGAAAAGTTTTGTGCAAACATTAAAATAATTGCTTCAGCAGAACACAGAGGTGCACACCAGGCTGAAATGAAAAGATCACTTGGGCTCACAAATTCAAGGCCAGCCTGACAACAGAATGACACTTCATCTTCACAACAAGAAAAATAAAATAAACGCTACAAACCTGTCTGCATGGAGGAATTTTGATTCTATGATCTCAAGAGGACAACCATTGCACTGTAATAACAATGTAAAATATAGTTGCATATGACAAATGTAGAAATGTATAAAAATGGAAACTATTTTTGGAAAGGGAGATTATGGGGAAGCTTCTCTTTTTATTGAATTAATACCTCTGTTGCATTTGTGTAATAATAATCTGAGTTTTGGAGGCAAACTTTCCCTGTGAAAACCTGTGATCCTCCTGCCTCAGTTTCCCAACTGGGATTACCAACAAAAACCATCAAATCTTACTACACAGTATTTAAGTTTTGTCTCAAAACATTTCTTTAAATGAGTAGTTATTATAGCACTTATTCTGTGTTTTAGTTACTTAAAATGGGATGTTCATTGTTTCCTTTTAAATTTGAGAACTAACATGTTCTAAATGTCCAATATTCATTAAATAATAAAACTATAGCTGTGAAGAAGGAAATGTCAGATTTAAAATTTGGAGGTAAGCTAGATCCAGTCTGAGGATGTTTTATTTTTAAATAAAATATTTCAAGTTTGGCTCATAATAAGACAAATCATACTCCGATAAACACACTCAGTAATGCCACTTTGAAGACTCCTGAAAACAAGTGATGTATATAGTGTCATCAAACCTCCTGACATTATTTAACTCTTGAAGATAATGTTAGGCTTCTGATGCAAGTGGCCAGAGTGGTTAATTGTAAATAGAAAACTCATGAATAGGCTGGTTACTCATTAACAGCTACCAGTTGAACCCAGTCTACCATGTTATGAGGTTTTTCACTGGAGCAAAATGAAATGCCTTCAGGAGCACACTGGAAGAGATTCAAGTCTCAACAAGAAGTTTCACCAGAATAAAGGCTTTCCTGGACAGCCTCTACCCCTAACAAATAGCGTTTCATAGTCCTCAACTATTACTGTTAGACGACTACTTTCCTCTGTGAAGGTATGAGCTACCCTTTCACCTTGCTCAGCGGCGTGGGTGGGTGGTACTGATCCAGTATGTATGTCTGTGTTGAGGGCAGTCTGGAGCCTGATGGGTAGGCCAGAGGCCCAAGTCCGTGGAGGCCAGCAGTTGCCTGGTCCCTCACAGCCATAAGACAGGTCAAGAGGTTAAGGCATAAGGTCTGCAAGCCACAGGATTTAACCAGAGCAAGTCGGTAGCAGACAAAGCCACACACCCCTTCTTCTAGTGCTCACCCTAGAAAATCCAACACATGCTATTTTCTGTCATCTCCACCTTGTTTGCCCCTTCAATATCATTTTGTCCACAATATCTTCAGGTTTCTTGACTAACTCCAACCCCTACTATTATACTGGCCTAATCAAACAGGCTAGCTTGATAAACTGATATGATGCTCTCATGGGCACTGTCAGCCCTCCAAGAAAGTGCTGACTGCGTCAGGAATGACTGACAAGCTGGCACCAGGCAGGGAGCCCTGCTCCAGTCACCTTACTACCGATCTTAGGGCCTCAAATCATTCTAATGACATCTAATGTCTTAGATGCCTCTTGTTAATTCCAGTCTTCAGGGCACTGGCTGTTAAGACACTCCAGAGTAATTTCACTAGGTTTCCCTTTCCATTCTTGATACCTAGTTCAACCTTGAGACTGCTCTTGCCTGAACTATGGAAGTAACCGTTTCTCTGTCTACCTTTGTTTCTTCTTTCCACAAGCCGTTCACCACCCAGGGACCAAGGTGCGATCACTCCTCCACAGTCTTACATTTTAGTGCTTCGCCATGGGTTGCACAGCGCCCTGCAGGCCCCTGGCATTGTTGCCAGTCTGCTCCACTTTGCTCTCCTTCCACGTGAACAGCAAGCTCCCGTCCTTCCTGGCTTCCCGTCGCCAAGCCCTCTCTAACTCGCTCCCGTCCACACAGCCAGTAACTCTCTCCATGCCACCCTAACCTGCTTTTCTTAGAGCAGTTATCATTGTTTTAAATGACCACATTGTTGCTTGTATCCCCACATACACACACACTAGACATAGGTCATGAGAATAGAAACAAGTATTCTGTTCACCCCTAGATCTCCAGGACCTAGAACAGTGCCTAAAAACAGGTACTCAGTAATTAACTGTTGAACAAGGTGACATTTCTTGGCTTAATAGCCTTTCTGGGTTTTCAAATCTACCTTTATCCTTTATGTCTTGTTCAGCGTGCCTCTTACTTAAACAGTGCTATGTGCTGGCCTTTGTGACAAGGTACAGTTACAGCTTCTGAATCTTCCACCATGTCATTGTATAGATTCCTGCTACTCCCTCTTGTACAAATCCTTACAATGCAATATTTTATTTTTTTAAATTTTTAAAACTTTTTTTATTTATTCAAGTGTGCTTGTGTGTGTGTGTGTGTGTGTATGTGTGTGTGTGTGTGTGTAGAGCCACGGGAAAATTGGGGAACCACCATGGATCGCCTCCACCTCATCCATGGACCGCCTCCACCTCCTCCTTGTTTACTCTTTCCCTCTTCCCCGGGTATTCACAGGCTCCGCCCTACCAGGACTAGAAGCCAGGCCGCCCCCGCTTCCGCCCGGCATCTATAAGTGGGGTCTAGGATCCAAACTCCAGACCTTCTGCCTGAAGCAGAGGCTTAACCCCTGAGCCACCTCTCCAGCCCCATTACAATGCAATCTTTATTCTCTCTTTGTGTGCTCTTCCTCAGGGTTTCTTCTATTCTCACTGTTAGACTTGAGTTTACTAAGAGTTTATAATTGAACATGCTTGTGGGGGTTCTTGGGAATGATCAGGGATACAAGGTCACACCAAAACCGGCACATAATATATAAAGGAGATTTATTGTCAAGCAAACAGGAGGACAAAATAGGCAAGCAGCATTAGCAAGGCTGTCTCAGAAACACAGAGAAGCAGAGAGAGAGAAAGAGAGAGAGAGATTTAGTTGTTTAGGTCTCTTATAGGGCATGGTCAAGTGACCAGGAGTACTGGGATGGAAAGGAGGGCCCACCCCAGGGTAGGCGAAAGTCTTTGGACAAATGTGCCAGTTTGTCGTAGTTGCAGATGGACTGCGGCTTGTGGAGCAGTTGTAGGCAGGGTGGGGGCTGTGGCACTGTCCTTGGGAGGATGGAGCAGCCTTATCTAAGTAGACTGGGAACTGTGAAGGGTTCTTTGCTGAACTCATACATCAGAGGGAGGAGGCTAGTTTGAGCCATTTTGTGTTTAACATGCCTAACATCTAACAATACTTCTCGTTGAAATGTTTCTTAGCCCTGTGCTACGCCATGCAGGAAATTTCCCAATCAGTCTATGATGATTCCTTACACATTATACCTATGTTTTGTCCCTTTACCCTTTCATCTAACTTTTGTGTCCAATAGCAACCAAATACTTTCCCTTCTGTGAAAACTATCATGAATATCATCCAATATTGTCCGGGTTTTGCTATCACTTTAGCGAGGGCTCCAAACTTATAAAATGTTATAGTCTATCTAAAAAAAAAAATCATAGCAGGAAGAGACTGTGATATCTTGTAGAGCACATGCACTTTACACATAAGGAAAAGGAGAGCCTGCCTGCTTCGCTGCTGTGGCCATCTCCAGGGCGGCCCTCTGTGGGAAATGGGGGAAAAGTCCAGGAGGAAAAGAAGGAGAGTACCAAAGGACAGAATGAGTAGAGAAGCAAAAGCAGTGAGGATATCTATTCGGTTGCAGACTTCCCGGTCTGCTCCAAGCTGGCTGACCAGCATTCCATCTTCAGGAAGAACGTTCTCGGTCCCCATGGGGGCAGACATGAACCCATGCAATCCACTACTGGAACCACCTCCCAGGGATGCAAGACGCCATGTTTTGATTTCATCTGTGTAATACAAACAGAGTTTTTATTACATTATAAACTCAAGGCTTCTACATCAATGTGCTGGTGAGATGGCTCAGAGGTTAGGCCTTTGCCTCCCAAGTGACAGGACCTGAGTTCTGATCTCAAACCCACATAAAAATGGTAGGAATAGTGGCAGCTTATAATTCTGGGCCTGGATGGTAGAGCCTGAGAAACCCCAGAGCAAAGCAGAAAGGAGGTAAAGCAATCAAAGATGATTGCTGAAGTCACCCTTGGGCCTTTACAGGCACACACACTCAAATGCCCTCTGGTACATAAAAAAATAAACACACACACAAAAAAAAGGGAGAGAAAGAGTTCTACATCATTGTGACATTAATCAGTAAAGTAAGACATAAGAGAGCAGCTACACCCATAAATATTGGGGACGGGAGCAGCAAGAACTCCTCATGTAAGTATGAGCTTAAGGCCCCTGCTGCTTCTAAATATGAACTCTGGGCACATGTAGGGCCCGTGTTGTTCAATAGATCTGGTTTATTCTACTACTTTGTATCATCTGACTTTCATCTCCCATTAGTTCCTTCACCTACCTAACCCTTTAACCCTTTGCTATTTAACTGTGCATTTAAGAAAAGTCTACCTGTGTGAGTAAGATCATGCACGAGCTTTGTTTTTGTGTTTGGCCTCCTTTACTTAGCCTAATATTCTCTAAGCTCATCTATATTGTGACAGATGGCAAGGTTCTTTTTTAGTGACAAACACTATTCCTTTGTGTATATTTATGCCATGATGTCTGCTCTGTTTGTCTGCAGACAGACACTTAGGATATTTCCACATCTCAGTGTGTTTAGTATTGCAATGAACACAAGGATGCAGATATTTTCATAAGGTAGCGAGATCCTAAAGGAGAAAATGTGAGATCACATGGAAAAAAATTTCTTTAGAAACATCCATACTGGGGCTGGAGAGGTGGCTCAGGGGTTAAGCCTCCGCCTTGCAGGCGGAAGGTCCTGAGTTCGGATCCCAGATCCCACGTATAGACGCCAGGCGGAAGCGGGGGCGGCCTGCGCTTCTGGTCCTGGTAGGGCAGTGCCTGTGAATCCCGGGGCAGAAGGAGGTGGAGGCGTTCATGGTGGTTCGCGAATTCGTCCGTGGTTCTACACATACATACACACACACACACAGACACATACGCGCGCGCGCACATACACACGCATATGCACACAGTTGAATAAATAATTTTTAAAAATTTAAAAAAAAAGAAGCATCCATACTGTCTTCAGCAATGGGTACACCAATGGACATTCCCCAAAACAGTGTCTGAGTTTCCTTCTCTCCACATCCTCACTAATGCTGGCTTTTTTGTTTGTTTTCTATAACAGCAAGGCTGTCTTCACATAAATTGAGGTCACCTCTTTGAGTTACCTGCTTATTTCCCTATAGATGACTTTTAAAGGGAAATAAATGCTTTGCTATTGACAAACGCAGATTTAGACCAGGGATAGAGATGCAGACGCACACCACACCCGGGACAGAGGGGACTATCCAGCTTTATTAACAATTTGTATCCACAGGCTCCCTGTCCTCTTTCTTAACTGAGGCAGCTACATAGGCTGCTGGTACTCTAAAGACTCCCTGAAGTTAAGAGACTTTGAAGCTATCAGGAATATAAAAGTAAGTGCTTACACCAAGCTACAAAAATATTGATAGGTATTTCATGTTTACTAAAAATTTAACAAATGCTTCATTAAAAATTGTTTTATTCTCTCTCTTCCTGTGTGTGCACATGTGAATGCCTTTGTGTGGAAGTCACAGGATAATTCTTTGGGAGTAAGATATCTTCTTCCATCTTAACCTCATTTCATGTGTATGACTGTAGTACACATGAATGCATATTTGCATTTATGAAAGTACACATGTGTGCATGTGAAAGGTGGGCCAGGCAGTAATGCCAAGAATCATCATCAATCACTCTTCACCTTATTATTTGAAACTGGGTCCTGCAGTCAAACCTAGAGTTCACTAATACAGCTAGTCTCACTAGCCAGATTGCTCTAAGTCATCTCTATCTTCAAAAGTCAAGAATTACACTGGGCTATTATCCCAACCCAGAATTTATGTGGGATTGGGGGGGGTCTAGTTGTTTGTGCAAATACTTGAATTGCTGAGCCCGTCTCCCTAGATGCCCATCTTGTTTTTCTGTGTATGCATGTAGAGACTCCAAACTGACTTCAGCAATCATCCTGGATTGATCTGCTTCCTTATTCTTTTGCTCTGGAATGTCCCAAGCTCTGTCTTCCAAGACCAAAATTGCAGGCTGCCACCATGTTTACCAGGCATTTTTACGTGGGATTTGAAGATAAGAATTCAGGTCCTTTTGCTTGCAAAGCAAAGGTTGGTTGGTTGGTTGGTTGTTTTTTTTAACTCATGAGCCATGTTCCTAGTCCCATATCTCATATTTGAAGCAAGGTCTCCTTTATTTCTAATACTGTATATTATTATGTAAGTTTTGAGTTGATTCTCCTATCTCTGCCTCTCACAGTATCAGCACTGAGGTTGCAGAAGTGAGCCACCTCATCCAGCCTTCTATATAGGTTCTGATTTCAAGCTTAGCAGCAGGTACTTTCATCAGCTGAGTCATCTAACCCCAGCTCCTCAAATTGCTGCTTGTCTCAAATGAAGACAGAAATTTAAAGTGCCTAGAAGGGTACTGTTTTCTTTCAGCCTGTCTGTGCTGCTACAGATATGACATTCACTGTTATATTTGAGACCTTTCAGGAAGGGAAACCCTGACCAGATGGGCCCCCTGATTTCTCTGCGAAGGGTTGTGTTCAGCTCTTCCAAATATTCCTAATTGGAAATCATTCCTTAACTATAAGCCCAGCACACCACCTGGTCCAACATACCGTGATGTTATAAAGGAAGCAAAAAAACAATTTGAAAAGAACCGAAAGCATTTCCGGTTGTAAGTTCACATCATACTATTGTTTAGCATAAGATATTCCATATAACTGGAAGTAATCATAGAAATTACCTACATATAGATCTCTAAACAGGATAACTGCTTCTCAGTATCTTAAAGATTCAGGTAAGTTTCAAGTGTCCAGGTTGTAACCATGGAATCATGACAGATCGGGGACCAGGAAGGATAAAAAGGTTTTCTGTGGAAGGTGCAGCCTAATAAAGAGACCAGACCTTCCAGTAATAGATGCAAAGATAAACCCTGGGAGATCAGAAAGTTATCTACAGAGGGAGCTCCCTGGGCCTGCAACAGCAGCTGATTTGGTAGCAAAAAAAAATGGCAGGCTGGTCTTTTGGAAAATATTTCTTTTGAGGACATTTTCTGGGTTCATAGCCAAACATGCCACTTTTAATTTTTAATTTTTTTGTACTCCTTCATAAAGGTAAAGTTTTTCAAGATAGAGTTTTACACATGAATAATATGAATTTGTGATATTTTTCACACTTTAATGTAACCAATGTGACTCCTTTCTTCTCCCATTAAAGCCCTTCCTCTTCTCTATCACTCTTCCTCCTATTTTCATGACTTTTTTGCATGTGTGGTTCACTGAATTCATGGATTTAACAGCCCTTATATACCCTTCTCCCCTTTCAGGCTATTATATTCTTACTACCCCTTCTTCCATGATATTCCTGAGCCATGAGGTGGATGTATGGTTTAGATGTCCTGTTTAGGGCTGAGCAGTCCACAGATACTTAGTTTATATACTTTGGTCAATGTGATTTTCTATAATAAACAACTTCCATTGCAAAAGGAAACTTCCTGATTTAGCGCTGAATGTTCTTCCAATCTGTGGGTAGAATGACAAATGTTTACAAGGCCATTTAATATTAAAGTTTTATAGCTAAATCTCAATAATTTGCACACCCCTAAGGCCTATATAACCCCCTTCAGAAGTTCTTGGTCTGGTTTATAGTGCCAGGAATGTGATCCCTCCTGAAAATCAAGCCTTAAATCCAATCAGAGAGTAATTGGTTGCCCCTGTAACATTCATATCACTATTGCATTGAAGGTCGCCTCTCACCAGGGTGGTTGTTAGTATAATTTGCAGTTTTTATAGATTGATGAGACCATTGACTGCTTTTCTCCTCCAGAAGCTTGAACAGTACTTTGTTACTATGAAAGTAAGGAGGAAGCTTCTAAATGAGTTCCAGCTTTTTTTCCCATGTCCTATGATCAGTGTGTGTAGTGTCTTAAGCAATAAGGTCTTACTACAAGTTTTTTGAGGGAAACCAGGAACAACAGCAAAAGTCTACACTACTTAGGGAACTTTTAAGATCCCTCTGACCAACAACTTATTAGAAAGTATCACATACTCAGTACTAGGAATTGTAATTATCTATGGCTTTGGTAGGAACCCTGTAGGGTATTTTCATAATGCCTTATCTTCTCTTTGTGTTCCCTGTATAAATATGTCTGTTCACATTCTTTTTTGACAAAAAAAATATTTTTGGTATAACAAGTTTATGTATCTTACAAGTTTAGTGCCCATCCTATACCCTATCCTCTATCCCTTCAGTATTTACCCCATTATCCCCCTTTTCTACTTTACTGCCTGTGATCTTTTATAACTCTTCTTTTGAAATTTTCACCCTATCCTCACTTAACAGTTCTTTTCAAGTTTCCTTGCTATTACTGGAATTCCAAATTGAGTACACAAATCTGAAGGTCTAATGCGGCATCCCCATACAACAGTGATTATGTGGCATCTGAGATATTGAGTGAGGGATAACAGTCATGTTATTTTTATGTGCCAGGAAGTTATGAATGGGCTATGAAAAAAAAATCCATGAATTTTTTACAAGAAAATGTGGTCAGTTCCACTTCATTCTATCAAGGTAACTGCCTGAAGATTTCATTGTCTTCAGAGGAAGAATGGCTAGATAACCTCATTCTTGGGCACCATAATTGCCCAAGGAGGAAATGGGCAACAGCCATGTCAGTCTTACCCTGCACGCAAGACAAAAAGTACTCCTGTGGTACCCATGCCCCCCACACACACATACTCACAGTGCTCCTCACTTAACAGAATGGATGGACACTTTGCTCTAAGGCCATGATGGAAGCAGCAAGACATATCAAGGGTTAGGACAATATTTTTGGCCCATGATTCTACAAATGTTCCTTTGGGAGAAAGGGGTTTGTTGATAAGGGTTTCTTCTGCCATATAGATGACTGTAAATGTTGATTTATTCTTTTCCAATTAGGATTTCCTGCTGTATTTTAAACATCTAACTCCAATTTTTATTTTATAGACAAAAGCAAAGAATCAATGAAGAAATAAAACTCCTAAGACAGAGACAGGAAAGAATTGACAAGGAACTTGATAGGTTTGTTTCTTACTCAACTTTGTAGTGCTTAAAATAATTTTTAATTGAACAAAGAAGTTAACACAAAACCACAATGGGCTTGTCATATACAAAATGTCAACTGAACATCTGCAAAGAGGGTCTTCCCCTTAGCAGGTCACCAGTAGTAGTATGTGAACTCTTTCCACCCCCCAAAATTCACCTATTCTACCAATAATTGCAAATATCATCTATTTTTATTTCTTCCCCCATAGGGTTTAAGTTCTAGCCTTTTGAAAAACAAACAGCTATACTCTCTTGGAAGACATAAACTCTTGGACTACAGCCTTATTTCACCTTATACCAAGTGAGACAAGGAAACTGGAGTGTTTTAATTTGTTAATTTATAAACTGCAGTATAAAAAAAGACACTAGAAACTGAGTTAGGCAGCTTTATGTGATCCATCCTAATGCACAGAAGTGAGTTTCAGATGAAAATGGCATTTGGGAAAAACAACTCTAGGAGAGCAGACTTCCCAGTCATGCCACCACACTGTCACTGCTCTTGGAATTCACTCTGGGTTCCCAGGCATGTGCAAAAACCCAGCCATTAAGTTGGTACTTACTTTCCACTAAAACTGAATCAGCTTGCATTCTTCTTTGACACACCTAAATTATGAGCTCAAATCCCAAGTGATCTCAGAAGTTTTCAAAACACATAACAGACATAAAGCCACTGAGAACATACAGAATCAAGGCACTTCTCAGAGGTGCTGTGAAAAAGCACTCCAAAATGCTTTATTCCAGGGTACATTGTCATAGAAAGAGAAGGTGGAGACACTCGTTGAATACGCAAACCCCACCTGCCAGCTACACTTACTGACATGCCACCTTAGGCTCCATCTGTAATGTCATAGATCCACGGAGAGGAAAGGCAACCAGAAAGGAGAATTAAGGCAGTGATGATGACAACAAAGCGTTATGAATATGATCAGTTCTAGAATTACACGTTTGAAGGGTGAATTTTAGGCTATATGACCTATATCAATAATACCATTTTAAAATTTTTATTCATATTTTTCAGGATTTCATGCATGAATACAATGAATTCATGTTATTTTTTCCAGTCCTCTCTACTCAATCCCAACACTTCTTTTTCCTATCACAAACTTTTTCTTCCCCACCTTCACTCATGCTTTCATGATTTTGTGTACGTGGCCCACTAAGTTTTTTCTAGGTTTCCATTAGTGACATGACGGTGGGCATTTGCAGAAGCAGTGATGATTTATTGGTAGCACCATTATTTTTGAAGGGAAGCATAGATGGATATTTTACTCAAATGAGTGTGAGCATACAACTCAAAAATATCCCAAGAGGGTGATTTGGAGAAAGCACACTAAGGGTATTTTCAGAGTATGTTTAAATAGGATCTAAGTTGTGAAAGCCAGATTCTAAAGTGTATGAAAGAACAGGAATGAAACTCAGACAGAAACAAGTCAATGTCCCAGGTGGCAGGGGCGAGGCTGGCAAAGACAGAATGCAAATCAGAGACTGTCCATTCTGCACAGTGTTACCTAATGGCAGCATCACCTACATTGATCACTGAATGGACATTGTCAGGGGTTAGCTAGCTTGCTTTCTACTAGATTTATTTTAAAAGAATGAATGTGTGTATGTGTGTGTGCGTGTGTGTGTGTCTATGTGTGTGTATACAAAAGGGCACTTGAGTGCGTGTGCCTATGATGTCCAAGGGTGACATCAGGAGTCGTCCTAGATTGTTCTATCTCCTTATTGCTTTGATCTGCTGTTTCCTAGGCTCTGTGTTACAGGGCTGGAAATACAGCCCATCACCATATCCATCTAGCATTTTCATATGGGTTCTAATTTTTTTTCATTTTTGTCATCTGTGTTTCTCTTACAAATGCTTCACAAACTTCCTCCTTTTCCTGCTGACTTACCTGTGCTTCTGCATCCATCCTAAAATCTCTGACAAGCTCTGCTGCCTTCTGAATGAATCTTGAGAATATTTCTTCAATACCTGGTGACAAAAACCTGACAGATAGATACTGGCTCCCTGCTTGAATGTGTTTGACCTAAACATACTCTTGCCACAAAGAAGCCTTTTACACCTCCCTCTTTTCCTTCCCCATGCTACGCCTTAAAGCCCCCACAAGAGCCTGGTGAGTGGAGGCAGTTAGGGTAATGCCATGTAGCATCTGAGGGGATCTCACAGGGTCAGAAGGTGGTGGGAACTGAGGTTTCAAGTCACAATGCATGGGTTCAAGTCATCTGCTTTCTGACTTCATACATACGAGGAGGTGAGCCTGTTTGTTCATTGAGAAAAACAGTGTAAGAGTTATCCTTGCTTTGTAAGACTACAGTGTGAGTCGCTGAATCCATATGTACAGGGTGCATAGCAAGTGCACAGTGAACTCTATCGCATTAGCACTTAACATAGCACGAAGACAATCTGTTTGGTTACTGATGCTCTTTGTTCACGATTAGACTTCAAGCAAAGGCTTCCAAGAAACCTCAAGATGTCAAGACTGATTTTGAGAATTTTCTGCATAAATTGGTATGTTTCCTTACTAAAAATAATTATGCATTCTCTCTTCAACTTCACATCTGTAGGCATGCCAATGCATAGTCACACCCCAGCTGCAGTGGCAGAATGAAGTCCAATCTTGCTGCTGAACTACCCACATGCCATGTGAGAGTTTCCATTTCAAACACAGAGACAACCTCATGCCCGCTTTCCTCATTTCTTGCCACTGGACAGGGACGATTTCTGCAACTAAATTATTATTATTAGGGCTTGACTTTTTTTAAAATTTCATATTAATAATTCAATAAAGGCATATTAAATACCATCAGCTACATTAAAAATGGTCCCCAAGCACACACTCAAGTGCTCTTAAACACCCATCCCCATACACATATACCACACCCACCCACATGCAAAACACACATGTGTGTATATACCTACACAAAAATAACTAAAAGTGATCACTGAAATAGACAAAATATGACTCTACAAAGGATTGGAGTATGAAAAGGAGAGAGAGAGAAATATAGAGTGCTGTCATTCATTCTCCTTTTCATTTTTCCTTCCTGCCTGGAGGTAGTCACATTAGGTCTGAAGAACATCTTTCTTTCCAAAAGACAAAAACACAGAGAATGGTGTATAGGAAGTTAACGGAATGGACAATCCGAGGTCTGAAGTGAAGAAAGCTTTTGATTTTTAGCATGTCAGTTTTCCTCTAGACTCTAGAGCCCAAAGTAATAACAATGCCCAAAGTAGAACAAATCCAATCCATGTATAAGCCAGAAAGGTGATATAAAGAACAAAATATTTGTGTGTTTGTATTAAACAAACTGGATTTTCTTAGCATTCTTTATGCCTGTATTTCTTGATTTATCTTATCTTTTCCTCCTATTGATAGAGCCACAGGCCCCTCAATTTAATAAATACAGAGGAATGTGCACATGTGAGGATAAGGGACAGATGATCTGAAGCCAGTGCATCTCCAGGAGTGTGGAAACAGCAGTTCCCTGGAGGAGCATGCCTCCCTGGATCCTACAGCTGCTAGCTGGGCTTCTGTCATTGTTGCCTATAGGAATGTCAGCCAAAGATTTTTCAGTCTTCCACAGTAATCCAGATTCTGCTGCAGAACCCCTCGGTTTAGATCCCATTTTTAAGTACTCTGTGGGCCAAACTAAACACATTTGCAGACCAGATGTGGCCTATTCACAACCTTGGTCTGATGTTGCCTGGATTTGGAACTCCTCAAAATCTGTCCTACCAATCCAGCCAACATGACTGTTCGCTGTTACTAAAGCCAACCCTGCACAGCCACAGAGCCTTCAGCACACACAAGGCTTGCAGGCTGTACTTGTGTTCGGCTGGCCACCACTGCCTGTGCTGGAACGTCCAAAGCTAGTCATCCTTTAGAGTGGTGCTCACACTTATCTCCTGCATGAAGCCCCTATCCTTGTTCTGTCCACACAAGATTAACATATCTCACAATTTCTAGAACACCACTTAACGATGGGAGGCTAAATAAATTCACGTGCCATTACCCCACGGCCAATCATTCCTTACCACTCTTGATAAATGCACACAAGTATTCATTCTCTCAGCACTGTCAATGCCCTCCAAAACTCGCTCATACCCGCCATGTGTAAATGCACCTCTTGGGTTGCAGAGGCATTTGAGAAACAACAGGGCCAGATGGAGAGAAAGTTAACATCATGAACAAATCAAATCATCTGAATGATTTCAACAATGTGAACAGAGAAAGAGACAAAGTACCCATTAACTAAGTTTCTCTACTGAGCTATATCTATAGTTAAGGGCCAAATGATAAAGAAAAAAGATTGTTTATATGATGATATCATATGGTTTCTCAAATCTTTTGAATGAACCTCTGTTTCTTCTGAAATCTATCTTTTGCTTCCTCCCAAAGTGTTCCTTACCATCTTCATAATCGAGAAAGATTCACATTCATGTATTCTTCCTTAAGAGAATATGTGAAATCCTAATCATATTTTTTTCATAGCGTGTTGAGGCAAAACTTCAGAAGGAACTGAAAGGATCGCCTTCATCATCATCACCATCATCAGCAGCATCCTCATCATCCTCCATCAACATCAAAGCAGAACAATGAGAAATGCTACGAGAAACGAGAAATGAACTCCATTCAAAGAATAATACACACAATGCAGCTAGGATTAACTTCTCGGCAGTGTGTTTATTCAGGTCCGATCCTGTAGTATAAAAGTGTTTTACCATTCATTTTTAAACCTAGACAATAAATTGTAGCAAATCATTCTTGAAAGCATATTCTTCGCTCTTATTTGTTAAAAAAATATTTTGTGATGGAAAAAATAATCATCGTGAAGCATTATAATAAGCTTTTGTTGTTCCTCTAGAGATGCATCTTGATAACACCAGCCGTCCTCATAACAGAAAACAGAAAAGGACTCATTTACTGTGGCGTGGGAAATCCTGCCAGGTCCCAAGTGCCCTGAATAGTTTCTCAGAGATTTTTTAAATTGTTTAGGCCTCCAGAAAAACCAAAGCCCCGCCTCCAGGTTTGGTAGCAAACAAACTCTGCTTCTCCAGGGCTTGGCTCGGACTGTCCCTCTGGTAATAGGCTTTGTGAACGTTTGCCAGGAAGCTGGGCAGCTCGTCAACGGGCACTATGGACACGGTGCAGCCTCCCCATCCTGCTCCTGTGAGTCGTGACCCTTTAGCCCCAAACTTCCTAAAACCAAACGAGAAAAAGAATCATTAGCAACAATGATTTAAAAAAAAAAAAAGAATTTGCTTATTGTTTATAGATAGAGCCCATGGTCTAAAAAAGTTTAATGAGGAGAAAATGTGGGGATTTCAGAGTACCGTTTTAGAGCTTTAAGAAGTACATACTGGGGCTAGGGAGGTGGTCCAGGTGCCACTCAAGAAAGAACTGACTTCAGATCTCCATCACCCACACAAAAGCAGACGTGGTGATAAGTGCCTATAAACCCAGCACTGGGGTGGGAGGAGGTGGAGAGAAATTCTGAAAGTCTTTGACCAGTCAGCCAGGTTCAGTGAGAAATCCTCTCCGAAAACTGAAGTGGAGAGCAATAGGGGAAGACATTCATTGTCAACCTCTGGTCTCCACACACAGTGCTCACATACATCCACATATGCACGTGGGTGTGTGAACAGAGAAAAATGTATAGTGGTCCCGATGCAACTTCTGACATTTTCTCAGTGCTGGAGACTGAGAAACCTTTATTATATCTAAAGCTGGTCCTTGATTTTGAAAACAAATGGTGATTCTCAGCAGTACTTGTCCTTCATGAGTCCTTGGCAACAGCCCACTGAAGTCTTCATTCCAGAACATATTCCCTTAAAGCCTTTGTAGCAAGCATGCTAGTCAATCAAGATGACAAAAAGATGAAAAGTAACATTGTCACTGAGCATGTGCAAGAAGAATCGGAAGGCACTTCAAAAAAAATATGAATCAAAATTAAATTGTGTAGCAAATACTGGGGAATTTCTTAAGTAGCAATTTCAGCTATATTCTTCTGCAATAGTTGTTAATGTGATATTTGTATGTGCATGAGTATGTGGTTCTGTGTATGTGGGTGTAGGTACACATATAGAGGCTGATGGTCAATGTTAAATGTCTTCCTCTATTTCTTCTACCTTTTTTTTTTTTTGAAACTGGGTCTCTCATTGAACCTGGGAACTCAATGATTTGACCAGCCCAGCTAGCCAGCCATCTTCAGAGCCCTTTCCTTTCCAGCTTTCTCAGCATGAGGATTACAAGCACACATCTCCATGCCTAGTTCTTTATGTGAGTGCCCAGAATCCAAACTCAGGTCCTCATGCTTTCACAGCAAGCGCGACACTGACTGAGCCATCTCCCGCGTCTCCAGCCATGCACGCAAGGCTTAGCTACCTCACGTAAAGGCATTATCCTCCAAGAACTGGGGGTATCACTCAGTGGTAAGGGTTTGCCTAGGAAATGTGAGACCCTGGGTTCAATGCAAAACAACACACAGGGAAAAAGCAACTCCCTAGAATTGGTAACCTGGTTTTCGTGCATAAATTTATTAACACAAAACATATTAGTAAACTAAGTTTTCTGGCTTGCTTAATAACTAATAGAAAATGATGCAGACCATTCCACAAAGAAGACAGTGAGTGACATTACAGGTTCACACTACTTCCTCTGTACCTTCTTGAGCTGGTCTGACAGGGGCACCCAGACTCTGCCATCAAGTAAGATGTTTTTGGCTGAGAAGGAAACGACTATATACAATACCACCCAGCAAGAGGTCATTTCAGTCTCTGTCAGCCACTGAGCCCATGGCAAGGGCATGACATCCACAGAGAGATCACTGTCAGGCAAGGTTCCAGACCTTAGATCTGTTCCAAGGTGGAAGGTCCCTGAGTTCAAGCATCACTTATTTTTCAAAGGTGCCATTTACTCTGAAAACAAAAGTCACCATATACTTCCAATTAATTCTTCCTAATAAAATTCACTCCAAATTAGTAAATTAAAAGCTCCACAACCAATTTTCCCAATTTTGTCCTTTTTTCCCCATCTAAATGAGCTACTTTACTTCCTGGAAAATATCAATACAGTATTATCCTCCTCCGGACATCAGAATATTGCACACCAGTAAATCATTTTCCCTCCATAATTTTCTCAAGTGATTTCATCATCTTTTATTCATTAAAATATGTTTTGCAGATGAAAATAGATATTTAAGGAACAAAAACATGCTTACAAACCATGAAAGATTACTAATCTTCTCGTGACCCTTAAACAGTGGTTAATGGCCCAATGGCTAAATTGGGCCCAAACTCCTGTCATCCAGGCTAAAAAGTTTCTCTAACCTTGGGACTTTAGAATAAGCGGATCAGCAAACAGTCTGTTCCATAGTTCAATTTATGGATGAACTTTTTCATTGGCAGGCAGTCAAAGAAGACTGGGGAAATGAGGTGTCTTTGAAGCTTCTCCAAAAGGCCCCAATATCTGGGCATGGTGGCCAGCCAAGGCTTGTCTAAATGACAAGGTACCCATTTGATCATGAGCCAAATGATGGCATTTTGCTGAACACAATTTACCAAATCTTCAGCTGTCTTCAATGAATCTTTTAGGCATATTTTCAGGCACTTTCTCATTCGAACAGTTGTTTCTAGCCAGGCATGATTGTGCATACTCAGGAGGCAGACAAAGAGGATTGCTTGATCTGCACCGTGAATTACAAGACAGCCAGGGCTGAGATCTTTTCAAAAAATTTTTTTAAAGAAAGGAAAGGAAAGAAAAGGAAGGACAAGAGAGAAAGACAAGGAGAGAGAAAGGAAGGAAGAAAAGAAAGAGAAAGTATGTGATTTCAAAAATGAAGTGTGCTGTTTCCATCTGACTACAACAACCACAGTTATTTTAAAGTTATTTTTAAAGAAGAGGGATGACGATTTTCATGGACCAAAAATTGATGCAAAAATTGCCTTGCTCTGTCTTGTTCAGACGCAGTGGGGCTGTAGCTTCCTGCACTCATTCTCCTGACCACGTGTGAATGAGAACAAGGTGCAAAGCTGACCATCTGAAGTGGGGGAGAGGCACTTCTGCACTTGTTCAAACCAGACAACCTGCTCTCAGATGGCCCTTGGTGGCTTACATTTCTCAAGTACACTTGTAGGCACATCTTCTCACTCTTTTTTACTTGATTAGTATTGAAGGTTGTGTTCTTTGAATTTAAAGCAATCTGAAAATGTTGTCTTTCCTGAGACTTCTATCAGTTGTGGAGAGCAGCAGCTAGGAATAATTCAAGTAAATGAATTTGCTCTGAGTTCTCAGACTTCTCTGTCTCTGCCATACCTACCACGCAAGAGAATGGACTAGATTGTAACAACATCACACTCCAAAATCATCAAAGCTCAACTTCAACCAAAAAAAGGCTACTATGAATTGCTTTTTCCTCAGGGCCAGTGGCACTTGTGATCATAAACCATACACTGCCACAGCAATAGCCATCAGGCATACCACACATACATACACGTGTACACACACATATATACTGCAAACATATATGTGTGCCATACCACACATATACACACATGCACACATACATGTGCACCTAACACATGCATACACATAGACCACACAGGCAAATACATACATATGCATACGCATGAATACATGCACACACCACAGATGTACACCACACATACATATGTATACACATGCACACAGTGAAGTCATGCCCTGCAGTATACCTGCTAGTGTCGAATATACCCTTCGATATCTATCACTGAAATTCCAAGAGAGGTCAAAGCTAGGAGACCAATACAAGTTTAAATTTGAAAGGAGAAAGATCAGTTGAGAAGAAGGTTTGTAGTGGGAAAAACAGGGGAGAGGGAGGGATGAAAATGACATAAATTCATTGTACCCATGTATGCAACCGTCAAAGAATAAAAATCAAAATAAAAGGAAGGAATGTAGGTGCGTTAAGGATGTTGGTAAAGTACTCATGTTAGGAGCATTTTTCTGCAAGAATAAAATATTAAAAATATATCTCTTGCTCTACTGTACATTAGAAAGATGACACAAGAATTGTGAAACAACCCTAAAATCTCCCAAATAGCATTTGAATGGCATTCTCAACACAGAGAATGTTCCAGAGGTTTGTCAAAGCAACAAAAAATGCCTCTCATTAGAACCATAATCTACTAAGCAAAAACTAGAGTATGTGAGACATGGAACTCACAGAATATGCTTCCTGACTGTCCCAGACCCACTATACTCTATCCATTTTTTTCCTACTCTGAAACGAATTTAATTGTCCATAAAACTCTTACTAAGGTGTAAGGCACAGGTCAATGGGTATGGTGGGAAGAAAATCCAAGACCCCAAAGTGATACAAACTACAGAGAATAATGAAAAATTATATGTCACATTCAATTCAGTTTCATTGATTTCAAATTAAGTTTACATTTTATACAAATGAGCATTGATTATTTCAGGAAACTTGAAATTAGAGACAGGTAATATCCACCCCTGTAACCCAGACAACTACAGGGATTTAGTAGGTTCTAAAAACTGCTTGCTAGACTGCTTCAATTGTTTTTAAATATAAAGAACTGTGCGGCATATAAACATGAGCAATGTGTGGTATGTTCTCCATCTGGAAAGACTCTTTGGAAATGGGCAAGAATGTCAGGAAAACAAGCCTTCCAGTACAATTTCTGTGAGTTTTTATAGTCAGATTCGAAATATTTTCAGATTGCGCTAGATCCAAAGAACACAGCCTTCAAATACTAGTCAAGTAGAAAGGAGCGAGAAGATGTGCCTACAAGTGTACTTGAGAAATGTAAGCCACCAAAGGCCATCAAAAGCAGGTTCTCTGATTTGAACAAGTGCCGAGTGCCTCTCCCCTGATTCTTTTTTTTAACTTTATTTATTTTTCATGCGTGTGTGTGAAATACAGTATTGTATGTCCCCGTGGGGGACCAAGGATGACTGTGGAAATCATCCTGGATTGCTTCTGCCTCCTTTTTGCTTCACTCTGGGATTTCCCAGGCTCCACTCACAAGGGCCATTCAGGCTACTGCCGTTTCTGCCTGGTGTTTTTATGTGGGATCCAAACTTGGGACTTTCTGCTTGTAAGGCAGGGTCTTAACCCCTGAGTCATCTCTCTAGCCCACTCTGATGGTCGGCTCTGCACCTCATTCTCACTCACACTTGATCAGGAGAATAAGTGCAGGAAGCTATAGCTCCACCATGTAATAAAGTTTAATACTTCTGAACAAGACAGAGCAAAGCAACTTTTGCATCCATTTTTGGTCCATGAATATTGTCATCCCTCTTTTTTTATAGCTTGAGCAATAACAGCAATACTAAAGCAATGAATCTTCTCTAACTTCAACAACTCTTGTAAGAGAAATAAGAGGTGTTAACTTTTATCTTTCTTAAGTCAGAGAGCCGATAACAACAACACACACAACAGACTGGATTTTCAAACTAGTCTGTGTTCTTTAGGAAATCCTTTTCTAAAACTCAATTCACATCTTATAATTGGGTAAAGATCATCTTCTTCCTTCATAATTTTGCCTCACATAATTACAGTCTAACATTAATTAAATAACTAATAAGCAAATAGCCTAATTATGTTGTGTAGTTTCCCTCTAGGCTCGCTCTCTCTCTCTCTTCTTTCTTTCTTTTTTTTTCTTTGGAGGAGGAAGGAGGGGGGGAGGGAGAAAGGGAGGGAGGGGAAAGGGAGGGAGGGGGAAAGGAAAGGAAAAAAAGAAGAGGGGAGGGGAGGGGAAAGTAGGGAAGGGGAGGGGAGGAAACAGTCAACACTGGAGACATCTTTCACTTTTCTTCTCCTTCCTCTATGCTTGGGTCATGCCTGGTATGTCTTAGGAGTCACATCACATGAGCTTCATTCTCATGTAGGGCCTAGGGAACTCTAGATATCCCAGTTTCATTCATTCATTCGGCCACTTATCTTTTCACACAAAGCCTTTACAAATACAAGAGGAACTTAGAAGTGCCACTGGTGGCAGCTCTCCTTGAAGTCCACTTCAACTCCCCTCCCATTCAGTCTTCCCAGTCTCTGGAAGTGACTGTTTTCCACAGTAGCAGGAAAGTCTATAGGTGATCTGGCTCTTAAAACAATAGAAAAGCAAAGTGGCCCACAGGAGGCATTCCGGGGCACTCCCCAACATGCCACTGGCCTCAGCAGGACCCACAGTGGTCACAAGCTTCAAAACGCTTCTGAACTCTCCACTACTGCCCTACTACTCTTGTGCCACCTGCTTTTCTTAGTTGCTTTAATCACATTCTCTCTTAGTCTTCTGAACCTTTCCTTGCTTATTGCTTCTCAAACAGCCACAATAAAGAGTGCTGTGGCTTTGGAAAGTGCATCGCACCAACACGTGTGTGTACAGAACTGTGATTTGGGGAGGACTGGCAACTACATGGCACCATTCCTCACACACTCTCCAACTTGAGCCACCTGGAATTCTGGTCATCTGATGGTAAAGAAAACATTCATTCTCCAGGAAACCTAAGGACTAGGCAATTATTCTGGCCAACGTTTCCAATATTCCAAAAGATAACCTTTCCCAGCAGGAAACACAGCCCTGCGTGCCATTCATGCAAGCAGATATTCATTCTGAGACTAGTCTTCATGGCTTATTCTAGGATCCCATCAGATCTCTTAAGAGATCAATTTTAAACTTGTATCTCAAAAAGGTAAAAAAAAAAAAAAAAAAAAAAAAAAAAGAAATTTATTTTGATACACAGCAACTGGCTTCCCAAACAAACAACTATTAAAAAAAAATGAAGTTCCTACCAAAGACCCTACATTATTTACTTGGAACCAGGCCAGCCAGATCTCTCCCCATCCTAAAGCTCAGGAAACCATGTGGAAGAGGGGACAGCAAGATTGTAAGAGTCTAAAGATGGGGAAGACCAACGATATGCAAGATACTCCACACAAGTTAGGGTTGCAGCAGCCAGGACTGGACTTTGCCTGACCTGCACAATGGCTGTCATGTCAACGACCTCCCAAAGTCTAGCATGGATTACAGGGGAGAAGGCTCCAGGCAGTGGGATCCTTAGAGGCAAGGAAACAAACAGACATAACAGAGTTCCCATGCTAACAGAGAGCACAAGAAGGAAGCCCAGGCTATGCCACTGCGTCCTGAACCCTCAGTAGGGTGGAGGACTCAGAGGGAGGTTTGGTGCCCACATAACTGGATGCTGGGATGGAGGAAGGGGAAGGCACTGGGAGAAGGGGAGAGAGGGAGGGAAGGGGGTGAAAGGAAGAGGGGAGAGTGCAATGGGGAACAATGGGGTTGTGGAGGGGGGGAGAGGACAGGGGGTACCTATTGAGCATGTATGCTTAGTTTAATTATTTCTTTTTTATACATTTTTATTATTATTTCCGCTCATACAAACTTAATAGGTACACCAGTTCCCTCCCTCCCTCCTCTTCCTCCCGAAACCCTGCTCCCCCTCTCCTCACCCCTCCCTCCCCATCCCCCAGTGCTCCTGCCCCAATTCCCAGAGAGTCCTTTCTTGTGCATGCCTGACTCTCCTCTGGGCCCTCCTCTCCAATGACGTACAAGGACCCAGTGGCATTTCCCTGAACCCTTTCCTGTGTTCCCCTTAAGCATAGGAACACTACTGTGGCTCTCAATCCCTTGCCTCCAAGGATCTTAGTAGTTTAATTATTTCTAATAAATCAAAAAAAATGAAGTTCCTTAATCTGCACACAACTAACTTTTTTTTCTCTGAAAGCTAAAGCAGCAGAGGAAGGGTCTAATCGGAAATACATCACCTTTCATTAAGAGTTTTCTGAAACAAAATTTAAAAATAAATGGAAGGTGAACTTCCAAACTCGCTTAAGACATAGCCACAGAATCTTCATTGGAGTCACCTGTTCTGTTTCGTTTTGTTTTTCCATAGACCTGCTGGATGCTAGAGCAGAAGCATCCAGTCCCATCTTTTCCACTACACCCCTCCCTGCTCAGCCAGGCTGCACTGCAGGTTCAAGAGTGGTAATCCGTATAACCAAGGCTTCCCACTAGAAAATTTAAGTTTGGGAGGAAATAAGTCTGAAACAGTTTGTAGCTTAGCATAATCACATCTCAGCTTGACCCACGTTCTGGGACAATGTCGGGCAGAGCAGCAGTCTGGATTGCGACCCAGGCTCTCCCACCAGCGCTCCATGGGAATGTGTTCAAATTCCTGAGTCTTCCTCCTCCTCTTCTCCCTGCTTTAAAACCTGTGGTATTGCAAAATAAATCTTACCCAGAATTGTGGAAATGACTGTAAACTATGTGACTTCAAGAAAAATAGAAAATAGGAAATGTCCTCAGTTCAAAAATGTAGGAGTCTCTTTCTCCCACAGAGCAGTTGTCTAGAATCTTCCTTCAAAGTGTATCTGGCATCACATGGATGACCCTTCGCCTTCCACAGACCTCTCTTCCTTAACCTGCCTTCCTCTCATTCTTGCATTGCCCTCCAGCACCCTGGTCCTTCCACTGTGCCTCCTGTACCTCCCCTGGGACTATTCACTAGCTGTCTGCTCCTGTTCGCTTCCTCAGGTCTCTGTTGCATGTCCTGAGAGAAGCCTTCTTCAACAACTTCATAACCATGACCCACTCAACCCTACAGTGGACTATGCTTTCCAATTCTAGCCACATTTATCTCTACCACTCAATTATTTTCAAATTGCATTTGTCTTTCTTCACAGAAATGCAAGCAAGTCCTGGGTAAGCGACCTAGAAAAAAAGAAAGTTCATTAGAGAACTTCAGCAGGCTGGCTTCCCCGGTTGGAGTAAACCATCCCACTCCTTCCAAGCAAGAATGCCTCCGTGTTTCTGCATAAATTACCCACTTCCTCTTCTGTCCAAGTCTGGAAAACATTCATCTCTTCCATTTACTGGATCTTCAATATTTTAAAAGAAAAAAGGAGCACCTATAATGATACAAGGTCTGGAAGGATTTTTGGCGATTAGCAAGCAACTACTGACGTCAGTAGAGCAACTTTCAGCAATGCTGTTTTCAAGTCTCTCTCCAGGAGCCAGGTTTCACATGTCATCTGTGATCTACTGGAGCAACTGAGCATGGGGAGGCAAGCCGCTGGCGCCAATGGTAATTGTCTTTCCGTTACTAATTGAGTCCAACACTGCAGCATCTTCTTACAGCACATCAAACCACTTGACGACCTCCCCATTAGTTCTCCAAGGCGGTCAGAGCCTTCCTGCCACGGTCTGCTCTGTTACCCCCATCCTTTCATAACTACAAAGAAACTGATGTGCATTTTGTGAATTCCTCTCTTCATACTTTTGTCTCAAACTGTGTTCTCTTGTTTTTTCCTCTAAACTGCCAAACTAAATCTGGAAGGCAGAAAATGGGGCTTCAGCCACTTTCTCCTACTCATCTCTCAAACTCACAGTCCCCTTTGCCTGTCTCTCTTCTGAATAGCACCATTATGCTGACTTAGGATGATTGACAGGGGTTTTGACCCAGCAGCAGTGAATAACCTAAAGTGTCATGAGAAAGTAACAACAGGGGCCATGTTAGAGAAAGACCATCATCCCAAGGGTGTGAACATCCAAAGATGGAACAAGAGGCGATCTCCTGAGCACTCAGCGTACCTGCAGCTAGGTCTCCAACCTACAGGACGAAGGTGAGCTCTTCATCACTGGAAGCAGCTCACATGGCAGGAAGGAGGATCACAGGGATTACAAGAAGGTTGGCTTTTCTCTGGAGCATCCGGCCATCCCCCCCCCACACCACTGCCCTCTCAGACTCACCTGCAGACATCCACCAGCTGGTCCAGCTCAGGGCAGCTGCACTCGTACATGTCCCGACAGCTCCTGTGGCTCTGGTTCATCAACTCCCCCAGCAGCTGGATCATGTTGTCAGGGGCTTCCTCACAAATCTTCTTAAACTGGAGCACACGTGCAGCCTCGCTGTACACATGCTGAGCCCGCTGGTACAGCTTGAAGATGAGCACTGAGGAAGGGGGCATGGGAAAAGAGAGGAGACTATTAATGAACTGCCAGGTGCCAAGATAGATACTGTGCAGGGGGTGGGGGGTGCACGTGTGCAGGTGCATATGCGTGTGTGAGGAGGACCGGTGTCCATGCGTTTGGCTAGAGACAAGAGTTTCAATAGGTAGCCCAGACTACCCTGAACTTCAAGATGCTCCTACTTCATCCTTCTTAGTATTGGGATTACAGATATGAGCTACTATATTACATCCACCTAAGATACAGTGTTGAGGTTTTACATGTGTTTTTATATGTCCTAATAGATCTCCATTTCATTGGAGGCATTCTTCATAACTAAAAATAGTTTGCTGGAAAAAGTTTTATTTCTTTCTTAATACCGATCTTATATTTTTTTCTACTTCATTCAGCACACTCAAATACATGTACACACACACACACACACACACACACACACACACACACACACAGAGAGAGAGAGAAACCTTCCCAAAAGAAAAGAAAGGAGCATATCTCACATGCCAGTTACTGCACAGCATGACATTATGTTCTCTCAACAGCATGGGGAGATGAACAGCAATATCTGTGCTTAAAGACTGAGAAAGGGACCGGGAAGAGTCAGGTGGCTACCTAAAGTCACAGGTGGCTACCTAAAGTCACAGGTGGCTACCTAAAGTCACAGGTGGCTACCTAAAGTCACAGGTGGCTACCTAAAGTCACAGACCCAGAGAGTGGCAGAAGAACAAAGCAAAAACTTCTGGCCCTAACATCATGTTATTGCCAGTACATCGCACCAGATGTCTGGCCTCTAATGCTATGTTCTTTCCAGTGAGTCCCATCAGCAAAACCTACTGTAAATATATATGCTGACCTGCACAAGGTTTGGACTAGCAACACTGCATATAGAAGAACTATGTAGATTATATATAAAACTATGTAGATATGTATAAAAACTATACTATTTATGTATAATTTCCTTAAAATATATTCCAGATGTAGTTACTCATGAGTTTCTCTAGAAGAGGCCAAAAAGGAGCTGAAAAGACTTGGGATCTCTCACTCAACACTTTGTACTTTTTACATTGTTTTAGTGCCTTCATTTTTTAAAAATTCAAATTCCTGATCTTTGAAGGGCAAAGGCTGGAAGTCCCTTCTGGAGCTGAATGCTCCTCAGTCATTTATTTTCTGCTGACCACCAAAGACTTTTAATATTTTCCTACTATCATTCCTCAGTGTGTAAGTTTCAAATTAGTTCATCTTTGAATCATAGTGTTAGAATGCCTAGTTTTAAAGATTGCTGTTTAAATTGTTGATTTGAGTTTCATAAAACCCACCAAATGAATTCTGGTTTGGGGTTTGGTCAGAACTCCCAACAATCCTGCCTACACACACTTCTGCCATTTTGTATTGTGGATTCATGTGACGTGGAGGTGTTAGCATTAGCAATTATAAAAACAAAATATTGATCACCTCCAAAAAACCACTAAAGATACTTTGTGTCTTTCAGTACCAAATACCCTGCCAAGATTTAATTCTTTATGCAACATAGCAAGCATGTCCTTCTCATTAGTATGCAAATTTTCTTTCAATAATAAATGATAAAATTAAAGGGCTCCTGAAGAATTACTTAAAAACAAAGTTCTTTATTATCTACAATTAGTAGATGTTTGCTTCATATGCCTAATTTACATATCTATATAACCAGGGAGATATAAAAAATTTCAAAAGAAAACAGATTACAAGTGGAAACATTTAAGTAGCTTTAGTTTAAGCCTCCTGCATCACATTTTACCTTTCTTACAGCATTCCAAAGTAACATGTCATTCTTAGGATTTCTTTAACAGTAGAAAAGTGGAACTAAATTTCCTACAATTAATAATGAAGAATTAAAACTTTCTTATTTATTTATTTATTTAAAGAGAGAGAAAGAGAGAGAGAGAGAGAGAGAGAGAAGATGCATGCATGTACGCATGCCATCCACAGCACACAGAGGTAGAGGTCATAGTTCAACAGACTTGAAAGTCATTTTTCTCCTTCCACCATGTGGATTTCTTAGGACTGTACTCAGGTCACCACATTTGGAAATGGACATCTTACATGCTGAGTTATCCCAACAACCCCAGATTTTTAAATTATATAAACACTCCCAAGAAAGTCACATGTGCTATTAAATCTATGTACTTGCACAGTGTAGTACTGCATGCTCCCATGAACCTTCCTGAATTCTTTCAAGGATGACTTGGATTTGGCCATCAGATCTAATCATGTATTCTTCCCAATGTGTTATGTGACTGCCCCTCCCTTTCCCTTTGCCATATCCAAATTTACACTTTTATTCTCTTTCATTCTAGACTATTTTGCAAGATCCACTAATTAACATCTTTGTCTTGGTAACTGTTTCCTGTAGTCTATGTTTCAGTCACTATTGACAGATCGAGTTCCTAAACCACAGCACTACTCGTGTCCCCAGTGTTTGCTGTAGTCTGGATCCTGCCTTCATCATGCTCAATCCCAGCACAGTCTTTCCCTTCAGTCATATTGGTCTATCTTAGGTTATCCTACTACTCTTTGCCTCTGGATATACTCATTAGTCACACATGAAAATGACTTCTTGCCCTTTCTCTTCAAGTCAAAACTTTACCTCTTTCTGAAGCTCAGATTACACTTTATATCATCCAAGAGGCCATGAGAGGCCAGCTGGAAATAATTTGTCTGAATGTGTGCCCTGCTTGTTGTCTGTGACCTTCGTCTAGGACTTAATGCACACTTTCCATGGTAATTGTTTTTCAGGTCTCTGCAAAGCATTCAAGCTCCTCCTGACAGATACCAGGTCTCCCAGTGTCCTTCTTGCCCAGAACCTCTGCATCACCTGGCAGAAGGCAATGGGTGTTTATGGATGATTGTGATGAAATTAGGGTTTTATTTTTACCCTTCCTTCAAAATTAAAACACTTCCATCTGGGTCTCTTTGCTCTGTTAATAATAATAATAAAGGTGTCAGTATTGACAGTTCAACTAAGTACGGGTGCTGAGAAAAGGGGGTGCTATTAAATCTGTAACTGCTGGCACCAAGTGTAGCTGAAATGTTGGAAAAATAAAAAGAAGTTACTAGTTAACTGTAGGTGGGGAAACACACACCACATGTTTTGCTCCGTCAGTAGCTGGATCGTGAATCAGCCCACACTGCAATGTGTGTTCTTTTCATCAGTCAGCACCACTGAAATGGGAAAATGATTGATTCTAGGATCTTGGTGTCAAAACATCCCAAGAGAAGAAAGTACTACCAATACCAAATACTGGAAAATATTTTCCAGGAAAAAAATGCACCGCATGAAGAAACATCACAGGAGGATGCGGTGACAACTTCTCAAAGTCTCAGGTGGGAAAGGCGGAAGGCACTGGACTGATTGTGAGCCAGATCACTTCCCACATAGTTAAGATACTCCAAGTTGTAAGAGATGCATTTGAAAGAAATTCCTTTGGCAGTTGGACCTTAAGATGATTCTTTTTAAAAAAACTACAAGCTGGGATTCAGGTGTTGTGGCTCACCTTGTAATCTCAGCACTCATTTGAGAAGATGAGGCAGAAGAATTGCCACGAGTTCTTGGTTGACCTGGGCCACGTAGTGAGTTCCAAGATACAGCAAGAAACTCTCTCAGAAAAAACTCCCAAAACTTGAGATTCAACTAAAATGTTTAAAATACCAGCTTTAGCGTCTTATTAGCTTCAGTTTTTATTTTTCAACAATTTCCCCTCCCACAAACACAGAACAAGTTACAAGCCCAGAGCATGAAATGGGGGAAGGGAAAGCACAGTTTCAGTCTCACTGCTACATCCCCTGGATAAGGAAACCCTCAGTTTCTGGGTCACTGAAGTGAAACCATAAAAGACACAGTAAAACTGCAGCCAAACATCATAAAGTAGTGCTTTTCAGCTGTCAGATCACTATGCCACGCTATGATGTGAAAAATTTTATTAACTATGAATAATTCTTAAAAAGTTTCATGCAGGAAAAACACTGGAGAAAGTACTGGCCTGATCTGTCGTTTTTTGTTGTATTACTATATATTTTGCTATATTAATAACACTTTTATATCAATAGATATTTTGTTGAAGTAATTTCTAAATAAGTGACAAGTGATATATGCTTTTTCCTTACTTATTTCAGCATGATCCTTCATAAAGGAAGGATACTGTCTTTTCATACATTCCATGTCCTTCTCGGCCTAACACAATTGCTGCTTATTCTTGACATCTCACAAATGCAATTCAGTTTTCTCAGATATTACTGTTTAAATTCAAGTTGGTTTGCACCAAAACCCAAACAAAATCTACGTTATATTTAATTGCTATGTCTAGTAAGTCTCTTTTAGCCAAGAATTTATAGTGTTTTTTTGATACTTTAGATTGTCAATACCATATCTAAGCACATTTTAGAGCCACATCCTGTAGTAAAACTCAACATAGTCCATCAGAGAGAGTAGGCTTTGATTCTCCTGTCTGCCTATGTATCCCTTTAGGATTAAATATTTTCCTTTAGGAATAAATGTACTAAAGTTGAAGCTGTCCAGAGAGGTTTTCCATTAAACCTTAGAAGTGGTGCTTTACATTGTGACAGGAAACGTTCAGCACATTACTGACACTTCAAAATCCTGGCAGCTTCTTGTGTCTCTCATCTCCATAGAGGAACTGCTGCAGCAAGTCCTCTCAATGGGAACATCTGAAGAGGCTCTTGCTGAGTACTCTGAAGGTGGATGTGCAATGCTCATGCTCCTACCCTTCCATCGCTCCTGCCCTGGACAGCAGTAACTCACACGGAGGGCAGGGCAGAGATATTGTGATATAAAGATCTTGCCAAATGCCACAACAGATTCAGAGATCACCCTGCAGGAGAGAAGCAGTTCTCTCTAGGCTGAGTATCACAACTGCCCCAGGATCCAGAGTTCTAGGCTGTTAAACAGCAGTAAGTCATCAGGCCTATATCAAAAAAACTCAAGCAAACCTGAACCTTGTCCAGTTAACTTTACAAACACATGTGCCAGCTGTCTATAATCTTGTGTAATCCCTGAGAGCAATTACTAGATTAGAGGACGGAAGATGCTTTTTCTCTCTATGCTCACTGCACATGTGATGACTTCCACAGAAAATTCCACTTGAAGTACAACCTATCCTATCCAATGGCCTATCCTATCCAATGGCCTACCCTATCCATGACAAATTCAAGGTTTGGAAGGAAGATGCACCATACAGCTGTCAGAACACTGTTGTCTTAGATAACTGATGAATCAAGTTCTAAAATTCTAACACTGATTCTAGATGTATCACAAGCAACTATTTCATTAGGTTATTGAATTCCTCACTCCTGAATTCCCAGCACATTGGCCTGGCCTCGGCCTTCATAACCACACAGCGCACAGCATGCATGTGTCGAGCCCAGTGCAGGGGCAGTCTTAGTACACTGAAATGATTCCCCCATGAGCATCATATTGTAGCCCCTTCTTGTCAGCGAGACTTATCTTAGTTACAGATGGCTATAATGAATATATGACCAAAATAACTTAGAGGAGAAAGGGGTCTAATTCAGCTTATGATTCCCTGGGTTATAGACCATTAGACAGGAGAGTTCATCCCAGTATCAGTAGTCAAAAACTACTACGCCACACCCACAGGAAGAGTTGAGAGGAAATACTTTCTACTTTGCCAGTCTGCTTGCCAAAGCCAAACCAATTCTCTTTCCATCTTATCCACCTGCCCAAGGAATGGTCCCACCCACTGTGGGGTGGGTCTTACTGTGGCAATTAGATAGATAACATCCTTATTTAAGGCTTGACTGGAGGTCTCCATCACACAAACAATTCTTCACAGATGCGCCTAAAGTTCCAGTCTTCAATTGTCCCTTATATTTAAGTAAAGCAAGGCCTCAGATTTCAGATTTTCAATGATATCTCAAATATCTCGACTTCGATCTACATGATCTTCTACCCCTGTGAGCACACTCTCTCCATTCTATTTTATTCTCACTTATCATCACAGAATGTTTTGTTCATGTGCTCATTTCCTCATTGGTTTATGCAACTACCCTGAACTAGGTCAACTCTGGGACAATGAACAATTTTTCTAATTCCTTTTCCACTGAGTCTGCAAGCTTACAAGAGGGTTGCATATAGTAGGGGCACACAGTACATGTTTTTAGCCAAATGACTCTGCTTTTTGTCTTTTTCATGATACTGCAATTGAAACTAGGCTGAATAAATAGTCATAGGACAAAAATGCAATCAGGAATACAAAGAAAACCTACAATGTTTGAAATTTATACTTACAGTCTCTTCACCAATATGTTGGGAGAATTTGTAAAAAATAAAGTTTGGAGTTTGTGATAATTAATCCTGTTGGTTGACAACTTGACTGGATCTAGACTCAACTAAGAGTCAAAACTTTGGTCATACCTCTCTTGGAAGAACCTTCTTGATTACATTAACCCGAGTGGGAAAGGTCTTAATGTCTGGTGGTGGTTTGAATGTAAGGACGTTTAATGGGAAATGTTTGCTTTTTGTCTGTGTGCCTTCATGTCTTCCAGCAAGCACATCTATCTTATTCCTAAGCGTGTCCACAAGCTGCTGACCCTGCCTTCCTTCGCTGACATCACAGCCCAGCTTAACTAATAGCCAGAGTCTTTCCAGGAATCCTCCAAGCTTTCAGCACCAGATTGGGACTGCTTGATTAGTGGGTAATCTGCTGGGCTGAGCAGCCACTTGGTTCTCAGTCTTTTGCACATGAAGACAGCCATTGTTGGACAAGCCAGATCATATCATGTAGGTCAATTTAATAAATCTTTCCATATATATTCATACTGGTTATATTCCCATAGAGAATCCTGATCAATAAAAAGGTAATATCTAAAGTGTACCTTGCTATTTATTATCACAGATGACCGATATTTATTTTTCACTTTGCTTCCTAAATGTGATTGCAGTTTCTAAAACAAAACAAAACAAAACAAAACCATGTTTTAAATAAAAGGGAAGAAGAGTACTATGGAAGCTACTAAGAGAAAAAAGCAATCAAGGGTTTCATCATTCTGTGAAATCTATAAGTTGTAATAACAATCATCATAGCAAGAAGTAACTACCTGTATAATAGTGGTGTGACTATCAACCAGGCAATCAACAGCTTTCTGATTAGATTTAAGACTTGCTTATCAGAAGGGGTTACATTCCTCTAGACTAGAATAAGAAATGAAAGGGGAGGACATAGGCCCCAGGGGAAAATCAGGATATGGAAGCGTAGCTATGAAGGCATTTAAACCAAACTGTCCTTTTTTAATTTTTGTTTTGCTAGTTTAACAAATATAAAGAGGTGGTTATCCCTGTCCTCTCCCTTCCCTCCCCTCAGTCTTCCACCATCCTTTCCCTTCATCAATCCCTCCCACTCCCTCCTACTCTCCCGTCAGTATGCCTCCATGGGTCCCAGGGTTAATTTCGGATTATCTGCTCTAGTGGGGATTTAGATCTCTGTGACAGATTAACTGGCCCTTCTCAGGGTAGACTTAGTGATAAAAGGAACACCCCTTCACCTATCTGGCCCTAGCCCTTAAGGTTGCCACCACATGTAATTATTTTTCCTGAGATCCTCGATAGTCTATGGGGAAATGCTGACATGTCAGCCATTCTGAACGTCTCATGAAGATAACTCTCATACAGCAAGTTCCTGGATGTAGCAACCCTGCCTTGAATGGAATATTTTGGCCAGTGGTGGAACGCCACATCTTTAAAAAAAAAAAAAAGATCTCAAAAGAGCAGAAACAAAAGATCAATAGTAAACAGACTTTTTTTTAAAAAAGTTCTTAAGAAAAGCCTTAAAGGAGAGGGAAGAACAGGAATAGGATACAGTAGAGCGTAGGGTTAACCTCCAGGCAACCAACCATCTGCTTACTAGCCCCTAGCCCTCCTCCTCCTATCTCCATGAGAGAGTACACAGGCCCAGCACTGTGAACGAGTCTAAAAAACAGTAGGCAGGGTGAAAACTGACAGTACACATGATCAGATGTCCCAATAATAACCACAAACACTGAAAAGTAAACTTTCTTCTAAACACCTTTCATTTTATCTTTAGATAAGAAAAGATCTCAACACCCGAACAAGAAACAGTCTAGTGCACTGGAAGTACAGAGAAATAGGCAACACCAACCAACCAGAATGCAGAGCACCAGTGACCTTGAAACGTGTAGCCGGGATCTGGGCAACCAAATCTCTTCCCATCCTAAAACTCAGGGAATTTTGAGGAAGAAGGGGTGGTAAGATTTAAGAGCACAAACTACCTTTTAAACACCTGATATTATAAACATAGACTGGAGACACACTCAACATTCAACCTCAAAGTCTCCTTCTGCAACAGAAAAACATAGCTGGCCAGAGTTCAGAAAAGAAGTAAGCATGGATTGTTTGGCTCTTAACAGAACATTCAAGTCTCATCCACCCTCACCCCAAGGCTCAGGGAACATCATGGAAGAGGAGACAGAAAGATTGTAAGAATCTGAAGTGGAACAATGGTGGGCAGATACTATCTCCTGAACACAACAAAAACTTCATGGAAACTGTCCTATCCACATCCCACCAGGGAAAGGGAAAGAACTCAAGATCTGCACCTCCCTGAGAGACTCATGAAAGCTAATAGGGAAGAAAAGAAGATGCTATTCTCAGTAGTATAATCACTGATCTGTGACACCTGCTGAGCACAAATCATGTCAAGCAGATGACATCAAAGACAAACTAGATGAAGCACAGTATGCCAAACAAGTGAAAGTACTTGAAAAAAGAAGGGAGTGTGGCGGGGGAGAGGAAGGCTGATCAGATCAGGGGAAAATGAAAGGGGGTTGGGAATAGGAACTAAGGGGAGAGAAAAAAGAAAAAGATCATCATTTTTAAAAATTTTTAAAATAATGTACATAATAAACACACTCTGTCCCACAAATATATCTTATGTTTCAAATAATAAATGTGAAAATTAAAAGGTGAAAAAAGTAGTAGAAGAAGGTGAAGAAGTAGTAGATGATAAGTTTAAATCTTTCTTTTTTCTTTGGAACTGGTGGTTTCTTCTTTATTACCTCATCTTCTACTATGAACAGTTTCAAAAGCACTGGGTAATATGGGCATCGAGCAACACTCCATCTTTAGTTCTGACTGAGCACCTGTGGTGTACCTTGTTGTGGGCTTAAGAAGAGGAAAATTGCACGAAGTAAAGTCCCTTCTTAAAGGAACCCTAAGCAGTATCCAACTACAGCATATACTGGTGGCTGAAGGGCTAAAGATGCTCTAATAAAACAGACTTGGAATAGGACCAAGCAATGCTTATGTGGGCCTAAAGAAAGCAAGGAGCCCGTAACTTGGGGCAGTCTCTCACAGATTTCATCGTCACATCTGAGGCATTAACATCCTCTGCTGCACCTGCAGACTTTGCAAATTAACAACTCACAGACCATGATCACCCATGCTATTCTTTGACCCATATGTTATATTTAAATTGGGAACTATTATGTGAGAATTGGAATGTCTGCTTTCTCTTGGAGAAAAACTGAAAGATCTGTTCTAGACCTCTTCCTACTAGGGCTGGAGAGTGGTCACCCCTGCATGACAGGGCACATGCACATGTCAATCCACATGGTCGCCCCTGTCCCCAGCCAGGGGATGCACTCTCAACAGTGTCCATGTGTGCCTGGTCCCGGAAGGCACCTGTGTGTGGCCCTATTCCATCCAGTTCTGTGTCGGTAATTCACGGCAGTGAGGGGAGAGTAAACAAAGCTCCTTTCTGAGTCATTGTGACATAATAAATCACAATAAATTTTATAAAGTAATTGTCACATCCCCTGAGCATAACGCTGACTCTGTATGGAATTAAACTGTCTCTCCCCATGCCCATGACTACTACTCTTTGCTCTTAGTTATGCTCCCAGACATATGCAAATACAATGCAGTCCTTCAGATGGGTGAAGACAGCTCTCATGTATCATGTCTTGTACACTACTGATGATCTGTTGTTTACCAGCCTTAGACCTAAGTAACTAACAATAACAATGAGAGAGTATCTTAGCTGGGTGAGTCCACTGAAGAGAAGCCAGTAAAGAAGGGTAACAGAGGGTGTCATGGTTTGAATGTGAGTTGTCCCACCACAGACACATGTGCTTGCATCCTTGGCTGATGGTAATGTTTGGGAAGGTCACGGCACCTTTATGAGGTAAAACTTTGCTGGAGGAAGGCACGTCACAGACTAAAGGTTGAGTAGCCCTGCCCTGTTTCCCACTAGCAGTCTGCTCTTGCAGTTTTCTGCTTATTCTCTTTCCACTTGTGCTGCTTGTGATGCCTTTTCCCACCATAACTGTAAGCAAAACAAATCTCCCTGTCAGTTGCTTCAGTCTGAGTGAAGTCTCACAGCAGCCAGAGGAAGGAAAGCAAAGTGTGGACCAACAGCTAGAGACAGGAACAGTCTCCAGGAAGCAGGATGGAGGAATGATAGTGAGACAGCAAGAAGTCAATAAAAGGGCTTGATGAACACACAACTAAGGAGAACAACTGCAACCAGTCACTTGAGAGGACCTTGAAATTGGTCATGAATGGATAGCAAGTCGGTATCAAACCCAGGTCAAGGTGATGAAATTTAGTTGGAGTTCAGAAAGCACCTGGCTTTGGTTTTTATGTCAGTCAGGATTCTTGTCTGTAAACCAAAGAAAGAATTCCAAAATAGGTACTCCTTTTAACTTATACACTGCATCAACTGACTGTCATAAAGAAACAACTTATGAAGACATTGAAGAGCTCACAAAGTCGTCAGAATTGTCGACATTAACTGTTCAGGAGAATGTTAGAAAACCACAAGGCAGTGACCAGAAAGCAAAGGGAGCTGGGAGAGAACACAGCTGATGACACTCCAGAAGCTGCCTGCACATGACCCTGCTCCCCAGACTGGGCTTGACAAGCTCAAGGTCTCAGACTTTCTGCGGCCCAGGTCAGCAGGAGACACCTAGCTCCCTCCCTCACATCCACATTTCAGTTGACCTAAGAGATCTGAAGCTGACCTCAGCCTCTCCTCCAACTAATAGTCTCAGCAGAGATTCCCTGGAGATGCTCCGATGCTAGGGAACACATGCCATCAACCTCCTGCAGCGGTGAAGTGCTGCTAATCCATCCGCCTTAGCTCTAGGCCAGCCTACCACCCAGCTTCCCTTACATGACTGACTCTCAAGCTCACCTGCTTGCCTGCTTTGATCTCTACATGCTTGCTATTGTTTTATTTGCAGTACTGAGGATGGAACTGTATACCTAAGACTTGTCATGCTGTTTGTAAAGGGCATTTCTAGGATTGACTACAGTCCTGGAAGGCAGTCTGATGTCATGTAAGGGCGAGCTAGACCTTCTCTCGGTGCAGCGAGTTTTTCCATGAAGGACTGTGAGAAAAGAGGGCAGAGCACCATTTTTCAGTAAATAAGCTAAAAAGCAATAAATGTTTCAGAAATTGTCTTTATCCTTGATGAAGATTTCATCTCAGGATGATTAATCAAAGCAAAATAAATAAATAAATAAATAAATAAATAAATAAATAAATATGCTGGTCTGAAAGAATTGGTGATTTTTATCATGTGAGTACATAAGTAAACTTTCTGAGACTCAGACTCAAAAACATTTTCCCATTATTTGGGTGAAAAGCCATAAAGATGCCTATTACTGGATGATTTCTCTGCAAGACAGAAAGTCCCATTGGGCTAAACCAAAAACTGGTTTCCAAGAACCAGCAGTTCAGAGGTAGGTAGAGAAAACCACTTCAGAATCCATTCCAGGCCTTCTTTCCCTATGCAGCATAGTTATAATTCCCCATTCTAGGGCATAGACTCTTTGGAGCATTGAAGCAGTTTAATGGAAAAACACTCTATAATCCTCATTGAAGTTGGACTGTGGTTTCAAAATTATTTTCCTAGTAATATTTTTCATAAATGTGAAGTTTCTGGAATGGTCAAACCCACAAAAACTAAACTTCTGTTTTCAGCCACATTAGCATCCCATTCCCATGCTGCAAAGACTAAATTAAATTAGCATTTTACACTGAAAGGGGGAAAAATGTCTAAGTACCTGCTTTCAAAAGAAAAGCCACCAATGAATGAAGGATATATGCACTTTCAAGACAAACCACATTCATCCATGGAAAACTACATTCCAGGAGGCACTTGTGTCTTTCTGCCCCGACCAGATTAGGGCAGACTCCCTGCTTCTCAGGAGGTGACCTTCGATACCAATCAGGATGCAGCCAAGGGCGGTGCAGGAAAAGCAAAACTGAAAACAACAAGAAACCATAATTCAGAACACCAAAGACCCTACATTATTCACCTGGAACCAGATCATCCAAATCTCTCCCCATCCTAAAGCTCAAGGAACTTTGCTGAAGAGGGGGCAGCAAGATTGTAAAAGCCTAAAGATGGGGAGGATCAACGATATGCAAGAAATTCCACATAAGTTAGGTCTGCAGCAGCCAAGATTGGACTTTGCCTGACCTGCACAATGGCTGACATGTCAACAACCCCCCCAAAGTCTAGCATGGATCACAGGGGAGAAAGTTTCAGGCAGCAGGATCCTTAGAGGCAAGAGATTAACAGTCTATGAGTTCTCACGCTAATGGGGAGCCCAAGAAGGGGATCCGGTGATGCCACTGAGTCCTGAACCTTCACTAGGGTGAAGGATTCAGAGGGAGGTTTGGCATTCACACAAAAGGATGCTCCAGGGGATGGGAGGGAGGAAAGGGGAGGCAGTGGGAAAGGGAAGGGAGAGAAAGGGGCGAAAAGAAGGGAGGAAGGGGGAAAGTACAAGGGGGGACTTGGGAGGGGAGGAGGGAGAGGATGGGAGGGTACCTATTGAGCTTGTATGATTAGAAAAAAAAGTGGGAGAAAATAAATTAATTAAATAAAAAATTATTTAAAAAAGAGGCACTTGTGAATATTTTCAAATGCATAGATAATACCATTTTGTCCAGGAAGAGGAATGGTGCCCATAAGGTTAGAGTTTCCCTTTCTCAGAATTCCGAGAAGCAAGAGTCAGCGCTGCTTTGTCTTGCATCAAGGTTCTCTCTTCTGGCTTTGAGACATTTGCTGTTTTACCTCCCACCTGCATCTTACACCCCAGCAATACCTAAGCCCCTGGAACATGACAAGCCAGAGCCTTTCACGCTGTCTTTCCTGTGCAACATTTTACTGTCCACGCTGAGCCACTGTATCACCTTGTGACTCGCTCTCCCTCTTGGCTCCAATCAACTTTCCAAACTTGACTGCCATAACACATGCCCCAAGTCCTCTTGGTGACTATTCTTCTTGACAATTTCATCCCGTGAAATTCTAGCATATTTTTCATCATCCAGCTATTGAAGGTCTCTTGGAGTACTCAATCCTCCCTTACCTCATGGTACTATACCACCTCTTCCTTCACAGTCCTGTTCTATCTCTGTCTGTCTCCTGTTAGCACAGAGTCCCAGAGAGTAGACCCAGCATTGGCACATCTCTCTCTTTCTTTCCTCTCTTTCTCTCTCTGTAACTCTCTGTAACTGTAACTCTTGTGGCATAAGTCTAGTGTCATATCTTCCACAGAGCCCTCCAAGAATGTTGTGATTAAAGGTATCTCTCCCTCTCACCTACGCACAGCCCTTCAACACAATGGGCTCCTTTATAGTTACGGTCATCACGCACTAGTTTAAGAAGGCAGAGACTATGCCCTCTTCTCCTTTAGAGGCCCCTCAGAATCTAATAGCATGTCTCAAGTCCAGCAAGTTCTCAACAAATGTCATTTGGCTTCCAATGCCTCTAAAGCCACTCCTTGGGTGGGCCATATTTTTTAATGATTTTGAATTTTTCTTGGGAAAAGTACCTTGCTACTAACTTCCCAGAATTTTCCTATGACTTAGTTCTTAGAAAATGAAAGGGATCATTTGAAAAGGAGCACTGAGAGTCAAAAAGGAGGCTTGTTCAATGTAAAACAATTACACTTTCCTGCAACTAGTTTGACCTTGTATTGTCGCATGAAAGGGAATATGCCCTTGCATGGATTTCTTCTATTAATTGAATTATAGAGAGGAAATGTAAGAGAATAAAGTGAGTTGGATGCAAAGGAACAAAGTTCTATCTAAAAATAAGTAGTGTATTTACATCATGAACTTTTAAATTTTTTTTATTTTTCTACTTTTACAAGCATATACAGTATTCATCCCATGTTCCCTCCCTCCCCATTCCTTCTCATCCTCTCCCTTTCCTTCATCATTCCCTCCTACTACCTCCTACCTGTATGCTTCTGTGGACCCCAGGGTTCACTCTAGCTTCTCTATTCTTATGGTGCTCAGGCCTCTGTGGTATATCAAGTTACCTCTCTTTAAAAATCACCCCATTGATATATACATTTCCCTTCACCCATCCAACTTTAGACCCAAAGATTTCCACTGGGAGTTCCCATTCTATGGGTATAACAACAGCTACCTACAGAGCAGTTTGATGTACTCTCTTCCTACCTACAGGTTTATTGGCTGTCTTCCCTATTGATCTATTTCTTTCCCTTTTTTTAGGTTCTTGTTCTAGTTTCAGTAACGGGGATGAGTACCATTCTGACAAGTGGATCTTGAATCTAATCAGAAAATTGTTGGTTGTCTCCTTGATACTCATTCCACTATTACACTAGTGATCACCTGTTGTCATGGTGATTTATATTGTACCTTACAGATATGCTATTGATGGAGCTTGTGATTATTTCTCTCCCCCAGCAGCTTCTATATAGTATTACATCAGGAACTTTTGCAATTTCTTTATTATTTTCTTTGCACAAAATGCTAAATTAAGTGAGGGCAAGGATAATGCTGGTATTGCTGATTGCTGGTTCATAGGACTTAGCACAACACTCAGATAACTTTGTCTCAACAAATTATTTGCTGAGTAAAGAAATAAAAATCTACTACTCACTTGTTTCCCCTAAATCAAAAAGTGCTTGTTGACTACAATATAAAGATAGGTCATGCATGAAGCTGCAATGTGGCATACAAACACATACAATTAGAGGGCAGATTATTGCCTGAGTTTTCTTGGGAAAAATATGCAGAACAGACCAGGAAGAGAGTGCCCTGAGATGGCATGCCAGGTGCCTGAAGTAAGGAATGTTGTCCCATGTGCTACATGAGGCCCTTGTCTGAATTCATGGCAAGTTGTGCAAGAGAATACACCAGCATGCATAAAGTCTATGTTTAAACATGGTACGCCAACACTAGACTTGACCTTTCCAAAATGCAATGAGGAATTAAGAAGATAAGATTGGTTCCCTTTCCCAAATATCTAATGACTATCCTGGTGTTGATAAGATATCTTGAAAAAGGTGAGTAGATGTTGCCTTCATCCCAGCACTTTGTGAATACACATGAGTTCAGATAGCTCTTCAAAGACCAAACTGGAGTTAGTACACACAGGTATGAGCTTGTCTGGGGTAGCTGAGTTGTGATGTTCTTTTCATCAGCAAGTTCCATGTGTGCCTATAACCTCTCTCCTTTTATTGTCTGTTTTCTGATTTTGTGTCTTTTCCCCACCTTCAGCCTCACTGTCTCCCATAGGAAGCAGAGAGCTTGCTATTCTTGTGCTAATTATGCACAATTTTCTTTCATTTTGAAACATTTTATATTTTATTTACTTTGGGTTTTTTGATAGTTTTTTGTCATTCTCCTCCCCATCCTTTCCTTACTCCTCCCACATAAATTTTCTTCCCAATGTGCCCCCTCCTAACTTTCATGTTCTCTTTTCCTGTGTGTGATGCACTAGGGTTGTTCATGTGAGCTAGTGGAAGAGGCTATCTACTGGAACATGGACAACTTACCAGTGATTACACTACCACAGAAGGTATTAGACCCTAGCTCCAGAGAGCAAAAACTGTCAATAGACTGGGAGGCGTAGGGATGAAAGAAACATTTATAATGTCTATATTAAATTATATTGCTTTCTTTTGCAGGTGGCTTCTGTTTTTGTTGTTTTTTTTCCATTAGTGGTTCTTTAATAGAATAAAGATCAGTTCTTTTGGTCTCTAACACTTTAAGCCACCTTGAAAACAACAAAAATCTTCCTAAAAACTTTTTTTATACAGTGTCTCTGCCCTGAATGGAAAGTGATGGTCTGACAGCTAAATATGGTGGGACTGGTTACCTGAAACATCAAGTCACCCTAATGTTTTCTACAAAACAAAGAAGAAACCTTTATTCCTTGCAAAAGGCCAAGAAAGAGACAAGAAGAAAGAAACAAGAACAAGAACTACATGTGTACAAATTCTTCCCAGTCTTAACTTCCTGATAACTTAAAGCATCGTATCTCTTATGAATAACAAAGTAGGTTATTTGATCAGTTCTTTTATGTTTGTTTCATAAAAATTTTACTTGTCTCATTTTGTAGAAATAAAATTAATTTACAGAACCAAAGAATTCTTGTGTTTAATTTTATCACTAGATTTACACTGCATGGGTTTTAAGGATTATGAAACCAACTTCTATAAACTATTAAGTTCCAAAACTCCTACAAGAACAAGCCAGGCACAGGACTGACACTTGTAATCCCAGCAGAGGTTGAGACAAGAGGAGTTCTGTTAATCTGAGGCTGGTCTGGGATATCTAGTGAGTTCTAGGGCAAACTGGACTACACAGTGAGATCCTGTATCAAAAAAAAAAATAGAAACAAAAAATAAATCTGTCAATTTAAATAAATTTCCTTAATTTCTGAGAATATTTTATTAGGCATATAAATTACCTCACCCTTTCAATTTTTAAGGGATCTTCATACTACTTTTCATTATATAAAATCAACTACTAATCTTGACTTTATTAATGTAAATGATGTCTAAGAACCATTTTTTATCAAAATTCCACAATGTGTCTCATGGGTCTTCTACAACAAAACAATTTCTGAATTGTTAGATAACAAAGTAATGATATAAAGAAGATGGAGGAAGCCAGACCCCTGGGTTGGGCTCATACTGCCTCAGAAAGAAGATGCATGAAATCAGACACTAGGGTTGGGCTTTCTCACCTCAATGTTTTCATCTGTAAAATAAGGATTACCATGTGTCTTGGGGTTTTTATAAGATTCAAATTGGAAGATGTGTGTGAGAATACGTACCATAAAGTAAATAAGAATTTCTTTAGTTGTAAGCTCAATTTTGTTGTTGCTGTTTTTGCTGTCAACTTAACAGCTTTAAAGAACAGTTGATGCAATTCTCAGGGGAAAAGGAGACCATAAGAATGTAATAGCCAGAAGGTGAGGAGGGGCACTGCCAATGCTGTCTTCTGGATATGGAAGAGCTATTGTGCCTGTGAATTCACTAAGACTGGGTTTATTTTCACAATACCTGAACCAGTTTGGGCTTGTCAAAAGTTCATAATGGAAGGACATAATGTCCTGCGCTTCCCCGCATAACTATTAATGATGCATGCTAACCGGAAAGAACTACTGAGGGTACATTCTGGTTGTGGGACGTGACTACTGAGGGTCCATGTTACACTCCTCAGCAGTATAGTCACTGACATACTACCTGTGCTCCAGTAAGTGCTCAAGCACATGCTAATGCTGACAACTCTAATGAAAACTCAGTGAATTGCACACATAAAAAGGCATGAAAGTAGGCAGTTTGGTGAGAAAAAGAAGGTTTCAATAGGAGAAAGAGAAAGGGTGATATCTGGTAACACAGCATTGAAAATGACTAAAATTCATTGTATTCATATATGAAATTGACAAAGAATTTTTTTACGTTATGATTATCACTCAAAACATAAGATATCAGATGATCCAAACAAGTTAGTGAGCATCTGACTGGCACTTTGTCAACAAATAGTCATGGTCAAATTGATAAGGCAAGTGATGAAATATGCATCCAGTTGAGGATAGTGCAACTATCAACCAGGCCATCCCAGCTTGCAAAACAGTCTGGACATTCCCAAAATGAATACTCCCAATAAATTCTCCCTTCTGTAATTGGCGCTTTCTTGTCTGAGATCCCATTATTTCATGCATTTCTCTGTCTCCTGAGGAGTATCCTTGATTATCTCCTGTGCTCAATTTCAAATGTGTGGTGCGCTTCTGGCTCTGTCCAGAGCTTCAGATCTTCCTCTTGCATTATGCTTCAGGAAATACCTCCCAACTAAATCTGGTCCCTGAGCCTCTAGGACCCCAGACCACATACCTAAATAATTTCTATTGTAGGCAATGCCTGGTAAATAGTCCTTAAACAACTCCCTGTCAGTTCCTAGTGACGGTTGGTAGTCATTCTAAATACCATAAGGACTTGAGGATTTTTTTTAGTGCATGTGTCTTATTCAAATGACTTCTAAATATTGTTAATGTAATTATGAGGAATCTGGACATAGAAAATAACAATTGCATATGGGCCTTTGGGAGCCCAGCTAGTTTCACAGAGCTGCAAGCTAGTTTCACAGTAAATAGAGTTTGACTGTAAACATCACTTGTCACACACAACTCATATTCATATCCAGGTGAAACAAAGTAATTTGGGTAAAATCAGAGCAAGGAAGGTATCTATGAGACTAAATGACATGGGTTTTCATGATGGGAAAATCAGTACAAATCAAAACCAGACATGTTGAAGTCTGGGTACTATGAGACAAAAACCTCTCTTACAAGCTGTTTTCACTCTTGCCTCCAATTGTCAGTCTAAACACAGGTGACCTCCATAAGAGGCACGTCTTCTAAATGGTTAAGAAAAGCATTTTCTCAAGATCACAGACGACACAAAGCTAATGATCAAAGGATAAATCAATCGAGATTTGGATCTTAAAAATTCAGCTGGAAATTTGGTTGGGACTACATAACTAGCTTAAGAAAGCAAAGTAAATAATATTCATCTAAATGACTCTAGAATTTGCAGGCTAACTTATGTTCCTAGTTTTTAAAAGGCTATTCAAAAAGTGAAAGAAGAAATCATTTGAGGATGAGAAGTACAAAATTGACTCACTTACTCAACATAGATTAATGGATATAAACAACCCTTAGGCAAATTCTAGAAAGCGATACAAGGAGGCAACAAAGCTGTTATTTTGCATAAAGAAGTAAAACGAATTTTTTAAAAAATTCTTTAGTATAACTTTAAATAGTTAAATGACATGTATGTACTATGATTAGCATTTTTGTATTTTCCAAGGTATTAACATTAACTTATTCCCTCCCCCAAAAAAATGGTAAAAGGAAGAAAAGAAAGACAGGTAGATGCAGAAAGAAAGGTTGAGACCCCAGGCTGCCAAGTTCACAGCTTTCTTTCAGTATCCAGCTCAAGTCCCCTTCTTCAGGTGGACAGCCACTCATCTTCTCCATGATTAGCACTCTTGAAAAATAGCTTTATTATAACAGATTATAGCTTTGTAATTGTTAACGGGCATTTGACTCATTAGACACCAAGTCATAGGACAGCAGAGTTCATGTTCTATTTATCCCAATATCTATCACCATAACCCATTCTGGAAAGGCAATGCTCACGGCTGAGTTGAAGTATACAATACTTGAAGTCAAAGGGGAATGGATGCTCTTCCTATACAATGTTCCATCCAGCTTCTTCACTCAATAAACTTCTTTAGATTATTTTAAATTAGCATGTAAAGCCTTTTATATGCATATCACTTCTTTGTTCATATCCAGCTTCCACTGCCCTCTTTTGTCCCCTATCCTGTTGTTTTTCTCTCCCAAAATAGTCTTACCTAGATTTTCATGATTTACACAGGTATCTATAAACTTAGAAAATACGCCTGGGAAGTGCACACACAGGTACAGAGTGTTTAACAAGGCCCATGGTAAGCCAAGGCTGAGGCATCCTCTGCCTCACACCTCTCCCCACTACAGGCATTAGTTCATAAACACTCCGCCATCTGTATATCTCTGGAAAAGAACCTGCTCACCCTTCTGCCTTGTATGTAATATCTTGTCTGCCTTGAATCTGGGTTTTTTTGACTGCTTATCTGCCCAGAAAATCCCCATTCTTTCACTCTGAACTGGCTGCTTCTTCCTCAGCAAAGCTTCTTTGACTTCTGTCCCAAGTGCAAATCTTTCACCACACTCATCTGGCTACAAGCACCGTGCTCTGTTCTCAGCATATTACATGACTGTTCTGCTAAATGACGGTCTCCTTTCATTGTCCTTCCAAGGACAAAATGAAGCAAATTTGGGTCTGCTGCTCTCCTGGAGCAAGAGTCAGCAAGGTTTTTCAGCAAGGAGCCAGCTAAGAAGTATCTCTGGTTTTGTTGGCTATTGAGTCTCTGTCATAACCAACTCTGCCACTGAGAAATGAAAGGAATCATATCAGATACCCAACTGAGGGCTAGTAGAAATCTACTGCACAAAGATGGGTGGCAAGCTGCATTTGGTTAGTAGTCTGCAGTGGTGTGATAATCCCAATTCCAGAGATTGAATCAATGTTCAAATGAAAATGAACCTGATAATTAAGAAATCAAAGCTCAATCCCTGCCTTCAGATTATTCCCTTACCAAAGGGAATGTCCCAAAACCAAAAGCTTTGGGACGTCCCAAAGCCATCATTAACCATTACACATAGACAGAACTGGTAGCACAAGCCTATAATCCTCTATTGGAGAGGCCAAGGAAGGAGTAGTCCAAATTCAAGAATAACTTGGAACTATATGATGGATTAAAGGACAATCTGGGGCTGGAGAGGTGACTCAGGGGTTAAGCCTCTGCCTTGCAAGCAGAAGGTCCTGAGTTTGGATCCCAGATCCCATGTATAGACGCCAGATGGAAGCGGGGGCGGCCTGCGCTTCTGGTCCTGGTAGGGCGGAGCCTGTGAATCCCGGGGCAGAAGGAGGTGGAGGCGTCCATGGTGGTTCCTGAATTCGTCCGTGGTTCTACACACACACAGACACACGCGCGCGCACACATACATATGCAGACACGCACAATTGAATAAAAAAAAAAAAAAAGGACAATCTGCACAACTTGGTGAGACAGAGTGTCAAAAAGTAGAGATCAGAAGGCACAGCTCAGTGGTAGAGCTTGCCTAGCATGCATGAAGCCCTGAGCTCAGTAACCAGCAGGGCCCCAGTAACCACGTCTATAACCGATATTTGTGACAAGCTCCCATTCCCTAAAATCTCTAGAGAGAAGTTAAATCCTAATTAGATATCCAAACCCCTATTTCTAACCTCCCATAAATAGACAACCTTAATTCTTGACTTCTAAAAGGAACAGCCCTTCCAAGACTCCACAGTTGACCTCCAGCATGTGCCTCCTCGTTCTCTAAGTTCTGCTGTCATTAGTTTAAAAATAGCATTATTCCAAAGCAATAGGAAACATAAAAATAAGCTTCCACAGTAAAGTGGGTTACAAGTTTCAAATGAAGCAGTGAAGACTTTCTGGTGTTTCAGAATCTTCTTCTGCAGCAGTTGTGAACAATTCTCCACTTATACCTTTTGCTATAAATGATATGATAACCTGAAAAAATAGATTGGATAAATAAGATGAAAAGAGAAGAGCTTATTGAGCTATAACCTCTTGAGGGTAGGAATTATATCTAACGTACAACACAGAATGCCTGAGATACATAAGAAATATTGGTAATAAATGAATAAGTGAATTTACAGAGCTAAAGACCTAGTAGACAATTCAGTTTGTCATTTCTGTTCTTCAAAATTCCTAAAGTAGAGTTTACAAACATGAGTATCCATGGAGAAATTAAAGAATCATCACCTCATATGGAAAGAGCCATGCCCTTCTTTGTCCAGAAGACTCACCATCTTGAGTATCTGGACTCAGGATTTGTGTTCGGAGTTCCTCCAGACTGATTCCCAGGCACCTGCAGATTTCTTCGGGACTGTAGGGTTCCAAGTGAAGGGCATCCTCAGTAACCGATAGCATTTCTTCCAAACTAATTCCTAGTTTGGCCTGCACCTCCTCTAGCCGCAGGACTTTGCTCCATTGCAAGCCTTTGTATTTAGCAAGGAGCTGCAAGTTCAAACCAAGACAGAGATCAATTTTCACTTCAGAATTCAGTATGTGCTATTTTAATTAGCCACATACAATTTTCAGCTTAAGTTTGAGAATTTTTTTTTCCCCTCCATTCAACCCATCCAAGTCGCCCATCAATATTTGGAAATACATTCTGGGCTCAATTGTGTGAAATGAAATATGTTTATTGGACAGTCGCTGATCTTAAGACACACACTCTGTTTTCTGCCCCTTCCTGCTTGTCACCACTTCCCCCAGGGCTATTCTTCTCATACTTTCATTCGCCTATCTCTATTCAGGCCATTCGTACTTCACCCCTCTGTATAAAATCTAGGGAAAAGGACTCAGTTCTCATTTGACCTGGGCCCTGAGATGGACACTACAGGCATGGTTCCATTATGACACTTCCTGTTTACTACATGTCTCTTTGAAAAGGGCTAATGAGTTTAAGTATCTGGGCGTTTGGAGTGAAGTTCCAGATTTTAAATGAAAACCTCATTGGTGACCTTATGAGAAAAATCCCTTCATTAGGCTGGTTCTAGTGAGGCTATACTCTCCTCCACCCTCAAGAAACAACACTTGGCTTCCAACTGCCATCGTGAGGCACCACACAAGCTGATGGAAGCCAAAAACAAGCCAAGTTTTTCTAACCAGGCCCGCTCATGGAAGTCCCGACTCATAATGTGACTCTCATTTTCACTAAACAGCTGACGGCCCTTCACTGCAGATGACAGACCAATGAAGGTATTTCTTTTTCTAAGGTCTAAGCAGTTCATTGCCATGGTGTGAGGACACAGGTGCAAAAGAAGCAAAAGAACAGAAGCGAATAGTTCCAGAGGGAAAGCAAGAGAGAGGGAAGGGAGTGCCCAGAGACAAACAAGAGAGAGGGAAGCCAGTGCTCCAAGCCTGTGTCTAGGTCTTCTCTTCTATTATATTGATGACTTGATTTTCTTCCTTTGACACAGGAGACAAGATTTACCAGAAGACAATTGCAGTTTGGTTAGGCTGGCTCATTGTATTCATAAATCATCTCTTAGCACTTTGGCTCATATATTTGAAAGGAACTCATGGTTTTTTAAAAACCGGGAAAAAAGACAATAGAATTACTTTTCTGCTTATTATTTAACAGAACATGTATCATCTTATGTATTTATTATTGTTGTGTGTATATGATACATGTATATGGGTATACACGCTACAGTGTGCAATTGGAGGTTAAAGAACAACTTCATTGACTCAGTTCTCTCTCCTTCCACCTTCCTTGTGGGTTCTGGAGAGGATCAAACATCAGACTTATACAGTGTCTTTGTGCACTAAGATCTCTTGTTGGCCCCATGGTATCATTTATAAAGCAAAGATATGAGCTAAGATCTCTTTTCTGGCCTTTTTTGTTTGACACATTACATAGTGTTGCCTTGATAGTTCTACAGATTGGTACATTCATTTATTCATTGAATTTATTCATCCTCTTTGGTAGAATTTTAAAGACATATTTAAGAAAACACACAACATATTTTATGTGAAAGGGGGATGAGACAATGATCTCCTATACTAATGCTTCCAGACAACTGATAAGCCAGAATCCAACTGATAAGCAATAGCACTAATAAGAATAATAATGCTACATGACTTGAACTATGCTTTTCTCATAATCTTCAACAATTTTGCAAAATAGCTATTACTCTCATTTTAAGAAATACCTGACTAATAAACAGCAGGTTGAAAATTTGACAAATGGATTCCTTCTGAAGACGAAGAGAGGAGGAGGGGAGGAAAGGGAAGAAAAATATCACAGGCCCAAATTTCCTGTGATAAATGTGGGCATTTTCTAAGATGTATGGGGGCAAGTCTCTGAGGGAGGCCTGCTGTCTATGATGGTGTTTCCAAAGGAGGCCTCCACAAGCGTTTTGTCATGTAGAGAGAAGCACCAACATCAAGAGGTTCACATTCGTTCTAACAATAGCACAATCTGAAGCTAAACTGATGTTCACTTAGCCACAGCTAAAGAGTGACCCAGCCAAGGTGGTATAAATTTCAATTAAAGAATGAAATCTCCCATATGCTCTTAACAACAGCTGCACAATCCAGGAATTGCACTAGGGAGTGAAATAGGAAAGCCACTTAAGCCCTTTGCAATTTGGCTCAGAAAGCAGAAAGATGACTTGCAGATGAGGGAAGAGGGCGGGTAAAATTGCTGTTGCTCAGAAACAGAGCTTAATGAGGGAGTTTGGCACCATGACCCTCATGGCTGGCATACTTCACACTGGTGAGGCAGAGGTATGAGTCAGGACAATGGTCATTTCATCACAAGTTCCTCTCAATAGCAGGCAGAGAAATGGACGACCCAAATGATCACAGTCACATTGTTTCTCATTGTTAATATTTTCCATATTAGTTTGCAAGCCACAGAATAAATCTGGTTGTGCCCCTAAGTTTACTGTATCCTTTCTGTCTGCATCTTTAGCACGACCTATGCTTTCTCCAAGGCAACTCTTAACACTGTTCCAGACCCCATCCATGCCTAATTCCTAAGGGGTTTGAAGTAAGGAATATTCACTCAGGCCAAAGCACCACATGCCTTGACCTGAAACTCCCAGATGTAAAATGAGACAATGATGGGTTCTTCTACCACCTGCTGTGAAGATTAAATAGGAGCATATCAAACAGCACCTTACCTCGCAGCAGAGACTTTCAGGCAGGATCAGGATCCATTCCCTTTCAAGTTCTCATTGTCTCTCTAGCTTCCAAACTTCAAACACCACTAATGTGTTCTATCCTCAGAACCTTTAGAACATTCTCCACAATGTCCAACAAGTAGAACTGGTAGCCACACTCACCATTTCCACTCTATTACATTTGACTTCAAAATAACTTTGCATCTCTGAAATACACTCAAAAGTCCACTGGTCTTTTCCTTTCTTCAGCATTCCTCAATCTTCAGCGGATCCATGGTTTTAGGTTTTTTCATAATCACCTTCAAATCTTCTGCTACTTTGGTTCCTATATCATTGAATTTTCTTGTTTTCCCTCTCACCCAAAACACCTTCTTCTCCTTTTCTTATTTAAAAGAAATCATCTCTCAAGCTTATCCCTCTTCTTGCCATACTCTTTCCTTTGGCAAACTGCACATAGCTTCCAGTTCCAAACACAACCTCAAACAAAACACAACTAACAGCTGAGGTCCTGGCCAAGAGATACATTCCAATCTGAAATTTCCAAATACTTAAGGAAAATTCCATGGAAATTTTTCATCAACTCCTACTTTCTGAACACCTTCTCTAAACCTAGCAGCAGAGGCACTGTGCCTTCCACTTTTTTCAGCTTGAAACTGAAGACTTTGTCAACCGATACTTCACTTTCCTTCCTTTGCAACTGCATGCAGGTGTGTTCCCTGAGTGTCTATGACTTTCCAGTTCCCTGCAAATCAACAGTAAATATGGTTCACATGCCTCCTGACCACTGTCACAAGAAATCTGGATGCTTCCTTCTTGCCAGCAAGTATTCATAGTGGGAAAAGGTACTTTGCAGGCAGAGAGAGAGAAAGAAGCAATCAATAGCCTCACCCAGCTATGAAATCTGCAAGCTACTATAACAATCACCCTGGTCAAGAGGTAACCATTGTGCAATAGTGAAATGAATGGTATGGGGATAATCAACTACTTTTTGTTTGTATTTAAGCCCCATTTTTCAGCAGAGAACACATGCCCATATGTAAACCAGTTCAAAAACTGTGGATAGGGAAGCAATGGGCCTTAGGTGGGAACAAACTACTAAGGTTTAACTATAAAGACATGGTATCAGATTACATCTAAGCAGTCATCATCAAACCAGTATATGTGAGCAGCTCTCAACATTCTACCTATAAGCTTCCATTTGCAATGGAAAATGTTTAGCAAAGAGACTCACAACTGACCAAAGTGCAAATAATAAGTGATTATAGACCTCCACTTCTATATAGGACATCTAAATCACCCACTGCCCCGAGGTTCAAGAAACATAGCAGAAGAGGGAATAGCAAGAATGTAAGAATAGTGAGTGTACTAAGGAGGGATGTTACCAAACAGTATCTTCTGGATATGACCATCATAAGTAAAAATGAAATCATGACATTTGCAAGAGTGAGTACAGATAAAGATCATTATGTTAAGCCAAATACGCCATACTCAGAAAGATAAACAGCATGTTTCCTTTCATAGGTGACATCTATATGAGAGTGAACTGTGTGTGTGTGTGTGTGTGTGTGTGTGTGTGATGAGAAGAAGGGAAGACATCCCCAGTAAGGAAAAGAACAGAACATTAAGTGACATGAAAGCGAAGAGTCAAATATTTAGGGTATGAAATGGACAGCAAGAGGGGAACAAAGAAAAGGAAACAGCATATATTTCCAAAGGAAATAGACACCCAATCTAGAGGCCCTTTTGCTCACCCCTTTTCTTACTGTGTTTGTGATTTTTTTCTAATTTTTTTTATTTTTTATTTTTTATTCAATTGTGCGTGTATGTGTGTGTTCGTGCGCGCACGCGCGTGCGTGCGTGTGTGTGTGTGTGTGTGTGTGTGTGTGTGTGTGTGTGTAGAACCACAGGAGAATTCGCGAACCACCATGGACCGCCTCCACCTCCTCCTTGTTTACTCTGCCCCGGATTCACAGGCTCTGCCCTACCAGGACCAGAAACACAGGCCACCCCCGCTTCCGCCGGGCATCTATACATGGGGTCTAGAATCCGAACTCAGGACCTTCCGCCTGCAAGGCAGAGGCTTAACCCCTTAGCCACCTCTCCAGCCCCCGATTCAAAATTCTTGATATTGTATATCTCCTTTTTTATTCCACTCACTAATTCCCTACAACCCACTTCAATCAAATCAAGAATTTCTACTGCCAGATTAAATTCTCAGTACAACACTACTGTCTGTCTGCTGACACTAAGCCCAGGCTGGGTAATCCTCAGCACAGCAATTATGGCCTTGCCACTTCCTAGGTCCAGTGAGCATGCTGTTCTAGTTCATCTGCCGCTTCTCATCTCATGATCCTTCCATAATATTGTGCTGGAGTCTTGGCAAAGTATACTGCCCTGAATAAACAGAATGAGTGGAATCAACCACATTTGCAGATATTTGGTTTCTCTGTTCAAATTAAGGAAGCTGCCAAAGTCCTGGGAACACTGTGCCAGCTTCTTTATACATTCTACCACCAGTGGAAGAATCAGTTCCAGTTGGCCACTAAGTGACAAGAGCTGAAGAAATTTGGGTGAGTGATGGCTGCTGACCAGACAGGCTCTGTAATGAATCTCTGAATTTTTCTTAATGTGTCAGAAGACCACATGAAATCCTCTATTTTATTGCTTCACATATTGTCACAAAGAGCTCAGAATCTGCAAAGAAGCAGCAGTGTAATTTCTCTCCCCAGCTTAACTTCCCATAATACATATTATTGGCATCCCATACTTTATCCCTCAATATAACACAAGGATATTCTCTTTTATAGGCATACAATATTTATGGAAAAGTTTAAGCCATGAAATAAGTGTAAAATATTAAGAAATTTGTGCCCACTAAAGTTCCCTGGCCACTTGGTTAATTTAAGAACATAAAAATGTGCTTCATTTAAAAGTATCATTTACGCAAGTAATAGTTATAAATCTCTATTGAGTTTACTTTGAATGTTTTTAATTTTAGTTCAAGTGCTCTAAAAGACTCTAACTTTTAATGAATCTAAATCAATTAGTTTTTTGAATATTGATGGAAAGAGAGACAGAGAAAGGAATTGAGAATAAAAGAAACAGTTAATATTAAAATAAAATAAATAAAAAATCACCTGTATTGATTTATCCTACTTCCTTGTACTTACTAGATATGAAAAATAACCATCATTCATTCCAACTTTGCTTTGTGAATTGCCATCTAATGTGTCTTTGCTGGAGCTCTCCAGATTAGACACTTTCCAAATACAGTCATGGTATTAGGTAGGTTTCTCCAGGTTTGTTTGTTCTTTTTTTTTTTTTTTACCCTTGCAACTTTAGAGTTTACTTACTTGTTTAGCAAAACCATTTCCAAATAAAATTTAAACCCGTTCATATGTTTCCAAAAATTGAAGAATAGAGGCGAATATAAGGAAAATATGCTTAAGGAAATCTTAGCCTACATTTCTTAGTAAAAGCACATTCCTAACATTCATATCTCTTGATGGAGTCCATATTAGCATAGCTTTACTTCCCTTCATTTCAGAGGATTATATTCTTATGATCACAGTAATATATATTAGAAAACTATCCTCTACAGTGATAAAATCCATCACTATTGTTAAAGAGAGAAAAAATATTTAAAGCAACATAGGTTTGGAAAGCAATCTTTTTCTTCATAATATCTGATAGGATGCAAATGCATGTGAATACAGTGCTGGGAAAATAATAAGAAAAATACTTATATCTGTCCAGTTCACCTGCTATCCTTCCCTTCCTGCACCTCCCCAATCCTCCTGTCACACTGGAATGGTTAATTTCAACTGTCAACATGATGGGACCTAGACCACCTGAGAGATATGACTGGGAGATGCCTGTGGGAGAATATCTTGATTAGGGTGATTGAAATTGGAAGACTCATTCCCCGGGCTAAGATTGTAAACTGTATTAAAAGGAGAGAGGCAGAGAGATGTAGTAACAGGTAAAGGTGCCTTTTTTCCAGCCTGAAGCACATGTAGTAGAAAGAGAAAATGACTTCAAAGGTTTCTCTCTGTATAAGCATAACCAAGGAAGTAAGAGACCTTGATAATAAAAACTTTAAAACCCTAAAGGTTACTCTTCCTACCACTGTGAAACATCATTCAGATGCAAACAACTTAATGGGAAAAAAGGGAAATTTGTTTAGCTTATGTTCCAGAGACAGAAAAGGCATGGCTGACTGGCAGAAGTTGGAGATGGCCTAAGTCATATCCATCATGGAGCCTAACTGCAAACTGCAATTTCTAGCAGGACAGGATTCACCAACCTCAAGGCCCACCTTTGTGACATGCCTTCCTCTAGCGAGGTTCTATCTTGTAAAGTTACCACAACCTTCCCAAACATTAACTAAGAATTCAAACACATGAGCCTGTAAGTGACAACTCACATTCAAACTATGGACTTCCTCCACTATTATATATTCTCTCACTATCTCTCCTTTTCTCTCTCTCTCTATATATATATACATAAATAGACAAATACACATGTAGATTATGTATCCATATGTAGATATATCCTTCTACTTCTAGTATCTCTAGTAAATATTTTTTAAATGGAGAAAATGAATTGACCACAAACATTCATCACTCTCTGCTTCTTTTTTAATTTTTTTTATTTATTCAATTGTGCGTGTGTGCGTGTATGTTGTATGTATGTGTGTGCGCGTGTGTGTACGTATGTGTGTGTGTGTGTAGAAACACAGGTGAATTCGGGAACCACCATGGACAACCTCCACCTTCTCATTTAGCAAATAGTGTTAGCAAATCCGTTTACCAAATCCATTTTAGCAAATCGGATTCAAAAACATATCCAAAAGATCATTCATGGGGATCAAGTAGGCTTTATCCCAGGCACACAAGGTTGGTTCAATATACGCAAATCAATTAATGTAATTCACCACATAAACCAGCCAAAGTCCAAGACCACATGATACTCTCAATAGATGCAGAAAGATCCAACAGCCTTTTATGATGAAAACCCTGGAGAAAGTTGGAATGGAAGGAACCTTTATTAATATAATAAAAGCTGTATACAACAAGCCAACAGCAAGGATTATACTCAATGGGGAAAAACTTGAAGCATTCCCGTTTCGATCAGGAACTAGACAAGGCTGTCCACTCTCACCACTTCTATTCAATATTGTACTTGAAGTCTTAGCTGAAGCCATTAGACAAGAAAGGGACATAAGAGGGATTCAAATCAGCAAGGAAGAAGTCAAGCTATCTCTATTTGAAGATGACATGATCTTATACTTGAGGGATCCCTAAAACTCCACCAGGAAACTCCTGGAACTAATACAGAAGTTCAGCAGGGTGGCAGGATTCAAAATAAATGTGCAAAAATCAGTGACCTTCTTATATCCCCAGAATGAAAGAAGTGAAAAAGCCCTGAGAGAAACAATCCCATTTACTATAGCCCCTAAAAAAATGAAATACCTTGGTATAAACATAACCAAGGAAGTAAGAGACCTTTATAATAAAAACTTTAAAACCCTAAAGAAAGAAATAGCAGAAGACACCAGAAGGTGGAAAGACCTCCCATGTTCCTGGATTGGCAGAATCAACATCGTAAAAATGACCATCCTACCAATGGCAATATACAAATTCAATGCTATACCAATCAAAATCCCAAAGCAATTCTTTAAAGAGGTTGACCAAACAATCTCAAAATTCATATGGAGGCACAAAAGACCCAGGATAGCAAAAACAATCCTAGTAACAAAAACACTACTGGAGGTATCACCATACCAAACCTTAGTCTATACTACAAATCCATAGTTATAAAGACAGCCTGGTACTGGCTCCAAAATACACACACAGATTAATGGATAAGGATTGAAGACCCAGCTATAAGCCCACACAACTACAGCCATTTGATCTTTGACAAAGGGGCCCAAAAAATTCAATGGAAAAAGAACAGCATCCTCAGCAAATGGTGCTGGCAAAATTGGATGTCCACATGCAGAAGATTAAAACTCGACCTGTATTTGTCACCATGTACAAGAATTAATTCCAAATGGATCAAGGACCTCGATATAAGGCCAGAGACTATAAAAACCATAGTTGAAAGGGTAGGGAACTCCCTCTAGCTGATTGGGCTAGGCCAACAGTTCCTAAACGGACATCCAACAGCACAGTCACTACAACCAACTCTCAACAGTTGGGATCTTGTGAAATATTAAAGAGCTTCTGTTCAGATAAAGAGATTGTAACTCGAGCACAAAGGGAACCCACAGAATGGGAGAAAATCTTCACTAACCATATCTGATAGAGCTCTATTATCCAGAGTGTACAAAGAACTTAGAAAACTAAACACCAAGGAAACAAATGGGCCAATTAAAAAATGGGCCCTGGAACTTAAAAGAAACTTTACCAGGGATGAAATTAAAATGTCTAACAAATACATTAAAAAATGCTCCACATTCTTAGCCATCATGGAAATGCAAATCAAAACCTCCTTGAGATATCATCTCACCCAAGTCAGAATGGCAAAAATCCACAATACAAACAACACCACATGCTGGAGAGGATGTGGAGAGAGGAGAACTCTCCTACATTGCTGGTGGGAATGCAGGTTCATACAACCACTCTGGCGAGCTGTCTGGAGATTCTTTTTTTTTTTAAGTTTTTTTTTTTATTCAGTTGTGTGTGTGTGTGCACGTGCATATGTATATGTGTATGTATGTATGTGTGTGTATGTAGGACCACGGACGAATTCCGGAACCACCATGGACACCTCCACCTCTCCTTGTTGACTCTGCCCCGGGATTCACAGGCTCCGTCCTACCAGGACCGGTAACGCAGGCCGCCCCTGCTTCCACCCGGCATCTATACGTGGGTGGGTCTAGGATCCGAACTCAGGACCTTCTGCCTGCAAGGCAGAGGCTTAACCCCTGAGCCACCTCTCCAGCCCCTGTCTGGAGATTCTTAAAGAAATTAAAGATTGAAATGCTATATGACCTTGCGATTCCACTTTTGGGAATAACCCCCCTACAGCGAATATTCACTTCGATAGCACAAGCACGACCATGTTCTTCCAGCACTGTTTACAAATGCAAAGTCATGGAATCAGCCCAAATGTCCAACAGTTGACAAGTGGATAAGGAAAAGGTGGTACATCTATACAATGTAGTACTACTCAGCCATCAAAAATGATGAATTAATGGAATTTGCTGGGAAATGGATGGAATTAGAAACAATTATATTGAGTGAAGTATCCCAGACACAGAAAATTAAGTGGCATATGTACTCCCTAATAGGTGGCTCCTAGTACCAAACCCACTTAGAGACACTCAGGGATAAATCTCTGTAATACCTACAGTAATTGCAAAGATTATGAACAGGAGGGATGGGGAAGGAGGGTCACACCAGAAACAAGGAGAGAGGGGACCATGTTGCAGCAGAGCAAACAGGCCACTATGAAGGACTACAAGTAAGTAATGAGACATCTGATTAAGTTCACAAACTTTCCTTCCTGATCATTTGCAACTGATGGGGTATGATCTTATCAGAAGGGGAGGGCGTAGAGACAGGCAGATAATAAGTAACCATTTTGCAAATGGGTGATTGATCCCTCCCTCACCGCGGTTTCCTACTTTTATTACATCTACCTTTGAATATACTCTTATAATAAGACTCTAGTTTAACAGGTTTTTATCTCTGGCCAGGGAGTGACATCCAATACCCATCAGGATGGAGTGAAAGGCATTGCAGGAGCAGCAAAACTGCAAAAAAAATCAACAAACCACAATCCAGAACATCAGAGACTCTATATCAACCACCTGGAACTAGGCCAGCCTAATCTCCCCCTATCCTGAAGCTCAGGGAAATTTGCGGAAGAGGGGACGGTAAGATTGTAAGAGCACAAGGATGGGAGGAGTAATGATATGCAAGATACTCCACACAAGTTCGGGCTGAAGCAATCATAATTGGACTTTGCATGCCCTGCACAATGTCCAACACATTATTTACCCCACAAAGTCTAGCATGGGCTAAAGGCACCAAGATCCTTGGAGGTATGGGATTGACAGCCACAGTAGTGTTCCTATACTTAAGGGGAACACAGGAAAGTGTTCTGGGAAATGCCCCTGGGTCCTTGCACCTCATTGGAGAGGAGGACCCAGAGGAGAGTTTGGCATGCACATTAAAGATGCTCAGGGGATGGGAGGGGGAGCCACTGGGGGATGGGGAGGGAAGGAGGAGGGCAGGGGGGTTACAGGAGAGTGGGGGAAGTGGAGGGAGGGAGGGGACCGGTGTACCTGTTAAGTTTAGATGAGTGGAAATAAAAAAAATTTTTTTTCTTTATTTATTCAATTGTGCATGTGTGCGTGTGTGTTGTATGTATGTGTGTATGTATAGAACCACAGGCGAATTCAGGAACCACCATGGACCGCCTCCACCTCCTCCTTGTTTACTCTACCCCAGGATTCACAGGCTACGCCCTACCAGGACCAGAAATGCAGGCCGCACCCGCTTCCACCTGGCATCTATATGTGGGGTCTAGGATCCGAACTCAGGCCCTTCCGCCTGCAAGGCAGAGGCTTAACCCCTGAGCCACCTCTCCAATACCACTCTCTGCTTCTTAACTGAGGATAATGCTATATGATCAGCTTTCTCAAGACCCTGCTTCTGTTACTTGTCTGCCATGATAAACAAGACCTCAAACTGCAGCTTTCTTCATGATGCTGTTTTTCTCAGAATATTCCTTCATAATCACAGGAAAAGAAGTTAAAGCAGCCTCTCTTTCCCCATTGTACCCTTCAATACCTTGACTCCACCTCCTTTTCCATATTTCATATCTCCCCCACCTCCATTCTTTAAATCTATCTGTCTTCATCTCATGGGCCTTTTTCCAATATTGCTGACTTCTATCCACCTTAAATGTATATGATTAATATTTAGAAGCTACTGTCCCATGTGAGCGAGAACATGCAGTATTTGCCTTTCTGAGTCTTGGTATCCTCATTTAACAAAATATTTCCTAAGTCCATCTATTTTCCTACCAATTCCATCTTCTTTTACAATCAGGGCTGGGGGAAAAAGTGTTCTAGGGATACGCAAAGTCTGAGAGATGAGGAGTGTTCTTGTCTGCATTGTAGTGAGTGTAGACTGTGATAAGAGATATATAATGCATGCTACACAAGCTATAAGTTTTAAAGCTCTCCATACAGTGATAAGTATAAATGAAAGTCCATTAATAAAAGATAAGAAAATGGAGCTATTCCTCACCAGGGAATTTTTAGAAGCTTGGTCCAAGACCTCAGCAGCCAGCCTTAGAATGCTGTAACCTGATACTACAAAAACTCAACCTGATGCCTGGCGCCCTGAATTTTTGATCAGAACTGAACTTTGATCGAACAGGACTGCCCTAATTCATGTGGTAGATTGCACAACTAGAAATTACATACAAGGCAGCTCATGCTAACTTCCCAGAATTGTACAAGGGCTAATCTAGAATGGATTACAGGCCAGGAAACTGTACAAAAAGTAATTCACACTAATGAACAAGTCTTTCCCCAAATGGAGGAGACCCCAATCCCTGCCCATGAGAACTGTGCTGTAGGTGTTAACCTAGTTGTTTTTCAGTTTGCTGCCACCTTGTAGTTACTCAATATGCTATTTTTTCCTATTCTGGTGGAAAGGGTAAATGTATCCACTGTTTGCCAATCCCTTCCCTGTCATTGGCTACCTAGTCCACTATAATAAGGACTTTGTTTTATTTGAATGGGAAATTTTAAAAAAGTGGAAAGGAAAGGGAACTCCTTGACCAGAATTAATCATTCTATTATCTGAAAGATGGCAGGGAAGAACACAAGCATGGAATAAAAGAACCATGCAAGGAGAAGGATCAAAATATTATGGTCTAACTAATGGAAGAATAAAACACCTGTGAGAGAAAGATTTAATTCAGTTTGAACATTATCAGTTTAAGAGGTCTAGCCTTTCTGCTCCAAGCCCCAGAAGGCTTGCTGTTCCTTTTTCAAGGATTCAACAGAGTTCAGAGAAAAAACCAAGCAATAGGCTAGAGACTAACACCATACATCTGAAAACTTCTAAAATCATCTGAAAACTTCTAAAATCACCCAATCACACAGGAGAGAATCTTTACATCCAGCTCTAAAATCAGTAAACACTTTTTACCATCTTGTTCCTCTCAATTATTAGTAACTGTAGTTTAGCATTTCCATATAGCCACACCTAAACCCATACAACTTCAGGGACTATACCATCCACCCTCACATGTCATCAAGGAAGTAAACCTAAAAAGTGCACTACCATACTAATCTTCAATCCCTGTCTAATAAGCCCGCCTTAATGGATGTACTAACAGTCCAATAGCCTCATCTAGGAAAAATACCAATACCAGATAGGCATACCAATTCCAAGGCAAACACTAGCAATAACTGCTCAAGTGCAGTAAAACTATAAAATTCAGTTCAGCCGAAAACACACAAAAACAAAAAGAAGGACATAAGAGATAAAACAGAAATACCCAAGTCACAGCGAGAATCAATGAGAAACAAAAACCAAGATAACAAATCTCCTAAAAAAGAATCAACCAAATAATGATGGAATCCAACCAGAGAAAATTCACAAAAAATAGCCAAGAAAGCCACACCTGAAATAATGATTTTCAAAGCCTGATCTTTACTATGCTCAAAACAATGAAACAGGAAATCCAGGAGGAGTTAAATAACTGCATCAAATAATTTGAACAAGAACACAATAGGCACTTGGATAAGAGGAGAAAAGCAGTTAGAGAAACAAAAATAGGCATAGAGCAATTAAAACAATCTTAAGCAGAGATTGAACTCAAATAAAAAGACAAGCTATCTTCAGACTCTTATCAGCATAACTAAGGAAATAGAAAATAGAATATCAGATCTTGAATACAAAGAATGGAAGAACAAGCCAGTTCAATCAAAGAGATTGTTAAAACAAAAAGATACTTGAGAGAAAATTCGAGAGTTACAGGACATCTTGAAGAAGCGTAGCATGCACATTCAAGGAATACCAAAACAAGAAACAAGAAATACCACACCTGAGGAAATTTTTCAAATTATCATAAAGGGAAACTTTCCACATCTAAAGAAAGAGAGGCCCATCCAAATACAAGAGGCATAACACACCCCAAACAGATATGAACAAAATAGAAACTCACCATGACAAATAACTACATACACTAAACATATAAGACAAAGAGTATATGCTAAGAGCTTCAAGAGAAAAAAAAAGTCACTTCTAAAGAGAAAACTATTAAAATAACAATGACTTTTCGATGGAAATGGTAAAAGGCAGAAGAGCTTGGAGAGAAATACTTCAAGTACTGAATGAGCACAAATGTCACCCAGGCTGATAAACCCAGCAAAACTATCAGTCATGATGGGGGTGAGGGGGTAGAGGGGAGTGGGGGGTTTAAAAGAAAAATTTTCCACCATGAAGACAAGTGGAACACATACATGACCACCAAACCAGGCCTTCAAAAAATTCTAGAAAAGATACTCAAGCTTGAAGAAAAGAACAAGCATGTCTATGAGGACAGAAGGGAAATATAATACCATCACAACCTATCAGTTAAATACTAAACATATGAAAGCCACTAAACATAAAAAGATTCTAGGAATCAAAAGTAATTTATCCATTATAACTCTAAATGTCAGTGGAATTAACTCACCAATCAAAAGACACAGGTTATAAACATGGATTAGAAATCAAAACCCATCTATCTGCTGCCTTCAGAAAACGCATCTCACAACAAAAGATAGGCATATTCTAAAAGTAAAAAGCTGTTCAAAAATTCTTCGAGCTAATGCAACAAGGAAGCAACCATGGGTAGTAATTATGGAATCTGACAAAGAAACCAAACCAAAGAAAATCATAAGAGACACAGAAAGATGCTACATTTTAGTCAAAGGAATAATTCACCAGAAAGACTTCACAATACTGAACATATATGCACCTAATATGGGCAACTCCACATTCATTAAACAAATAGTACAACATCTAAAACAACAACCCAACCAAAAACAATAACAGTTGGAGACTTCAGTACCCTACTCTCAACATGAGATAAATCAACAGGGCAAAAACTCAACAGAGACACACTGGAACTGAATCAAACCCTTACTGAAATGGGCCTAACAGATTTTTATTGAACCTTCCATACAAGCACGAAGGAATACACATTCTTCCCATCATCCCATGGAACTTTCTCCAAAATAGACCACATATTGGCTACAAAATGAATCTCCATGTATACAGAAAAGTTTAAATTATAGCCTGTCCCCGATCACACCACCATGGTCTAAAGCTTGGCATCCACAACACAACAAATAGCAAAAAATACACTAATTCTTGGAAATTAAACACCAAGATACTGAATGAGAAATGGGTTCAGAAAGAAATCAAAAAGCAAACTATGATGAAAATACAATATATTGAAATCTCTGGGGCACAATTTCCTAAGAGGTAAGTTTATACCTCTCAATGCCCATATTAAAAAAAAAAAAAAGTAGAAACCGCATAGGTAAATAACTTAGCAATGCAGTTTAAAATTCTAGAGACACAAGAGCAATGCAATCCCAAAAGAAGTAGAACAGAGGAGATTAGTAAAATCAGGAGAGAAATATCCAACACTGAGATAAGGAAAACAATACAAAGAATCAACCAGAGGAAAAGCTGGTTCTTTGAAAAAAAATCAGTAAGATTGATACACCCTTAGCTAAATTAACCAAAATCAAGAGAGAGAAAACCTAAATTAACAAAATTAGAAATGAAGGGGCTGCAGAGGTGAGGTGGCTCAGGGGTTAAGCCTCCTCCTTTCAGGCGGAAGGTCCTGAGTTCGGATCCTAGACCCCATGTATAGAAGCCGGGCGGAAGCGGGTGTGGCCTGCTTTTCTGGTCCTGGTAGGGCGGAGCCTGTGAATCCCGGGGCAGAGTAAACAAGGAGGTGAAGGCGTCCATGGTGGTTCCCGAATTCGCCCTTCTACACACACACACACACACACACACACACGCACACACACACGCACACACACACGCACACACACACATACGCACAATTGAATAAATAATAAAAAAATTTAAAAAAAGAAATGAAAATGAAGTTACCACAACTGATACCCAAGAAATTCAAAGAATTATAAGACCATATTTCAAAAACTTATACTCCATGAAATCTGATAACACAAAAGAAATGGATGAATTCCTGAGTAAGCACAACTTACTTAAATTGAATCAGGAAGTTTTGAATTATTTAAATAGTCCTATAGCATATGAAGAAATCCATGAAGTAATCTTGAATGATTCAACACAGAATTCTACCAGACATATAAAGAACAACTAACACCAATATTCCTTAAACTCTTCCATAAAATAGCAAAGGAAAGAACACTTCCAAATTCTTTCTATAAAGCTAATATCATACTAATCCCTAAACCTAATAGAGATACACTTAAAGAAGAAAGCAAAGCAATTCTTTAAAGAAATTGACCAAACAATCTCAAAATTCATATGGAAGTATAAAAGGCCCAGGAGAGCAAAAACAATCCTGAGTAAGAAAACACTGCTGGAGGTATCACCTTTCCAAATCTTAAATTTATACTACAAATCCACAGTAATAAAAACCGCCTGGTACTGGCTCCATATTAGACACACAGATCAATGCATAGGAGTTGAAGACCCAGATATAAGCCTGACTACAGTCATTTGATCCTGGACAAAGGGCCCAAAAAACTCAATGGGAAAAAAAACAGCATCTTCAACAAATGGTGCTGGCAAAACTGGATGTCCACATGCAGAAGATTAAAATTGGACGCATATTTGTCACCATACACAAAAATCAACTCCAAACAGATCGAGGACCTTAATATTAGGTCAGAGACTATAAAAATCCTTGTTGAAAGTAGGGAACTACCTCAAGCTGATTGGGCTAGGCAACATTTCCTAAACAGAAACCCAATAGCACAGTCACTAGAACTAATGCTCAATAAATGAGATCTTATGAAATTAAAGAGCATCTCTTCAGCTGAAGATATTGTAAACTAAGCAAAAAGGCAACCCACAGAATGGAAAAAAAATGTTTACTAACCATACAACTAATATAGCTCTATTATCCAGTGTGCAAAAAGAACATAAAAATTAAACACTTAGGAGATAAATAGCCCAATTAGAAAATGGGCTTCAGAACTCAAAATAAACTTTTCCAGGGATGAAACTGAAATGTCTAACAAATATCTTTAAAAATGCTCTACATTTCTAGGCATCAGAGAAATGTAAATCAAAATTACCCTGAGATATCATCTCGCCCCAGTCATAATGGCAAAAATCCATAATACAAACAACACCAAATGCTGGAGAGGATGTGGAGAGAACTCTCCTAAATTACTGGTGGGAATGCAGGCTTATACAACCACTCTGGAGATCAGTATGGCGATTTCTAAAAAAGTTAAAGATTGAAATCCTATATGATCCTGTTATACCACTACTGGGAATAATCCCCCAAAAGGAATCAATTCACTACAGTGACACGAGCACAGCCAAGTTCATCGCAGCAATATTTACGATAGCAAAGTCATGCAATCAACCCAAATACCCAACAGATGACGAATGGATAATGAAAATGTGGTATATTTTTTTCATTAATTCATCTTTTTTATGGCTCAGTAGTATTGGATTGTATAAAATTTGCCAGGAAATGGATGGAATTAGAAGAAATTATATTGAGTGAAGTATCCCAGACACAGAAAGTTAGATGCCTATGTACTCCCTAATAAGTGGGTTTACAACCCACTTAATGAACTCTGTAATACCCACTATAATCACAAAGGATTAAAACAAGAGGGAAGGGGAAAGAAGACCTCTAAAGAAAGGAGACAAACACACTTCAATAGAGAAATGAGGCCACAGTCATGTAAGTATGGAGACGTTAGATGCAGCTCACTCTCACTTCCCTTCCTGTTCACTTGGGATTGAACAGGTTTGATCTCCCCAGTCAGGGAGGGTATAGGGACTGGCAGGTAGATGGTGACCAACCAGAAAATGGACAAATGACCCCTCTCTCTGCTGTGTCCTATTCTTCCATCTACCTTAGAACCTCTTATAGTAAGATCTTCGTTTGTCATGGTTAGGCATAGGTGACAGCTGAGGGTTTGACCTCTGGTCACGTTTGTGGAGAATTAGTTGTTGAGTTAAGCCCAGAGCGAACCTGAAGGAGATTGTCTAGCTGATAGGGAAGCCCCAGCCTATGGTGGGTAGGATTAGGCCCTGGAATAAAAAGAGCTGGTTGACAAGGAGAGAGGGGACCATGTTACAGCAGAGAAAATCGGCCTCCAAGGAATGCAAGTAAGTAATGTGACACCTGGTTAAGTTCACAGACCTTCGTTCCTCATCATGTACAACTGAAGGGGTATGATCTCACCAGAAGGGGAGGGCATATAGTCTGGCAGATGAAAGGTGATCATTTTGCAAATGGGTGACTGACCCCTCCCTCACCGAGGTTTCCTGCTTTTATTACATCTATCCTTGAATGTGCTAATATAGCAAGACTCCAGTTTAACAGTTTTTTGTCTCTGACCAGGGGGTGACATACAGTGCCCATCAGGATGGAGTGAAGGGCATTGCAGGAGCAGCAAAACTGCAAAAAAAAAACAACAAATCACAATCCAGAACTTCAGAGTCTCTATATCAACCACATAGAACTAGGCCAGCCTAATCTCCCCCCATCCTGAAGCTCAGGGACATTTGCGGAAGAGGGGGCGGTAAGATTGTAAGAGCAAAAGGATGGGAGGAGCAATGATTTGCAAGATTCTCCACTAGTTAGGGCCGAAGCAATCATAATAGAACTTTGCATGCCCTGCACAATGTCCAACACACTATTGACCTCACAAAGTCTAGCATCGGCTAAAGGCACCAAGATCCTTGGAGGCAAGGGATTGACAGCCACAGTAGTGTTCCTATGCTTAAGGGGAACACGAGAAAGGGTTCAGGGAAATGCCACTGGGTCCTTGTACGTCATCAGAGAAGAGGACCAAGAGGAGAGTTGGGCATACACAATAAAGGACTCTCTGGGAATTGGGGGGGAGGCACTGGGAGATGGGGAAGGAGGGAGCTGGGAGTAGGGGGTTCGGGGGGAGGAGGAGGGAGGGAGGGAACTGGTCTACCTATTAAGTTTGTATGAGTGGAAATAATAAAAAAATGTATTTTAAAAAAAGAGCTGGTTGAGAGAGTTGGCATCTTTGTGTTACTTGGCTAGACATGCTGGTCTGGCAAGTAAGGATCATCCCTCTCTCAGCCATTATGTAGAGATGATGTGGCCAGTTCCCTTGGCCCTGGTGTTGGTGCATGCTCTCTGGTCAAGCTGGACTACAAATTGCAACCAGACTATCAGTAAGAAAATAAACCCCTTGTTCGCTTAAGCTGTCTGATGATCATTTATCAGCAACCAAGCAGGCAAATTGCAACATCTTTTAAACAGTCTTTTATCTTTGGTTAGGAGATGACCCCGACAACAAATCAGTATGAAGCAAAGGGCAGTGCAAGAACAACAAAACTGAAAACAACAACAACAAAGCATAATTCAGAATACTAAAGACCCTTCAATATTCACCGGGAACTAGACCAGCCAAATCTCTCCCCATCCTAAAGCTCAGTGAACCTTGGGGAAGAGGAGGGCAGCAAGCTTGTAAGAGCCTAAAGATGGGCAGGACCAGTGATATGCAAGATACTCCACACAGGTCGAAGTTGCAGCAGCCAGGACATAGCCACAGTGTTATCAGACCTTGCCTGAACTGCACAATGACTGACATGTCAACAGCCCCCCAAAGTCTAGCATGAATCACAGAGGAGAAGGCTTCAGGCAGCAGGATCCTTAGAAGCAAGGGGTTAAACAGTCTTAATAGAGTTCCCATACTAGCAGACAGCCCAAGAGGAATCCCCACGCTATGCCACTGAGTCCTGAACCCTCACTAGTATAGATGACTCAGAGGGAAAGTCAGTGCCCACAAAAACAGATATTCTGGAGGATGAGAGGGAAAAAATAGGAAGTACTAAGAGAGGAGGAGGGAAGGAAAAGGAGTGAGAGGGAGGGAGGAGCGTGGAAATGGAGGGAGAGTGGAATGGGGAATAAGAATGGTAAAGAGAGGGGGAGGAGAAGTCGGGTACCAATTGAGTTTGTATAACTAGGCAAAAAATGTAATTAAATAAAAGAGGTCTATGATTCATTCCATTAAAGACATTTCACAGAGTTCGGGCTTAGCTGAGATGGTCAAAATAGAAGATGTTCAGCAGAATTCAATATCACACAGAAGGAACTTTAACTGATGAGAGTGCATGAGATTGACAGAAAAAAGACCCCCTTACACACCCCAACAAAAGAATAAATGGTTAGAGCAAAGGCCTTAAGGAACTCCAGGAAGACAGGTACTTAACAATAACAGGAAGCTAAAGTCTATGTGAGCAACATTAAACCCAGGACAAGATTTTATAAATTAGTCAGATAGATTTAGATAATAAAAGTTCACCAGAGTGAAGAAGACATGAGATTGTCACTACACTGAAAACAGATTCAGACTCTGTTTGTATCTGCTGAAATCTGGTAGATGTGGACAAATCTTAATGTTACATCCATTGATTCAGAATAAAAGAGATCAAAAGAAGAATAGAGTGCGGAAGAACTCCTGACCCTAGAATTCAATCTCTAATGTATGTTTTCCATTTTCTGCAACTTCCTGGTCATGCCATGTAGCATTATGAATAGTCTATAACAGGTAACTTTATGTTTCTTACAAACACCAGATTATTTAGTTTCTGGTTACACAGTAACTGGTTTCTATTTGGTATCTCTGAATTTTAACTTTCCACTCTCTCTACTCATGTGTGCTGGACTCTTTGGTATGTCCACTAAAAGGCATCCAACAGTATTCAGTGAATACCTACGAAGTGAATTTAAGGCTTGATTACCAAATGTTTCTAAATAGTAGAATATTAGAACTGCTACCTACTACTACCTACTAGTAGGTAATTTCCTATTAGACACAAAGAAATAAAAACCATCTTTCAGGACTTGGTAGAATTACACCATGTCTTTATTTTTGAAGTGACAGCTTACTGTAAAAGTGATGTATATGAAGAGAGCAGAAGAGGCTAGGCTGCCAAGATTTCTGGTGAGGAAACAAGACCAACTGTTGTCACTCCTCTGTCTATCTCCTATAGACCTAACCTCACAGATATACACTGTCCTCCCCAGTGACATCCCAGAAGGCTCAGCTCTCAAGTTCAGACAATTTTTAAAGAGCAAATCGAGAGCAGATAAAAGTATAACTTTATCTGCACAATCAGACTGATTTGTATCCAAAGACATGCAGTTACAATGTGATTGCAGTCATAACATTGCCCTAAAATGTGGAGAAAGCTTCAGATAAACAGAAAAAAAAAATAGAAAAGGGACACAAAGAGGCATATTTCAAGTTTCATGAGATGTATGTTCATACCTTCGCAGCCAGCCGGCACTCCATCACTCTAATGTTGAAATGGGAAGTTGCTGCCTTGTTCATTTCCACGCAACTGTTGGCAATCACAAACACTGCTCCATTTGGGAGTTTCACATCAGTTGCCCGCAGAGGACTAAATTCTATTAACTTAGCCTATGATAAATGAGATCACAACTTACTAGGATTCATAAATGTTAAGTATTTATGCACTTATCTTAATATATTCTTCATAACACACATACTCATTCAAATATTACTTATTTATAGCTGGACACCCTATAAGGCAATGGAGATGCAACAATAAGCAAGACAGACACTTTCCTGCCCTCAATGAACCTACAATCACTGGGGAAAGGCAAGCAGGTAGATCTAAAATTATATGTTAAATTGTGTTTCAATTATAGTGAATCATGGAATCCTACAGACTCTCAGCTGAAGAATCTAAACAGACATTGCTTAGTGTCATCGCCTATGAAAAGGAAATCTACACTGGATCCTAAAAGGTGACCAAAGATATCAAAAAAAGAAAGAGCTTCTGCATGTCCAAAGCAACAAATAACATATGGAACCAGTGGAGCTTTGAGCATCAAAAGCTGGCTGGAACTTAAGAGTTCAGAGCTGTTGGGATGCGGAGATGAGATTATCTAGAGCATTTAAGGTGGAAGGCTAAGATGGGAGTCAAGGACTGATACAAAGTACAAGTCCAAAAAATAAAGGACCTTATTGAGACTTCTCTACACTAAGACCAGGACTTTTGCCATTGCATTCACTTGTCAGGACTCATCCAAAACACCTAAAGTGTATTTTTAAGTGTTAAATCAAATTTCCTCATGCCTCACATCTTTGACCTAGAGTACTCCATAACAAATAGTAAAAAGGAATCTAGGTATTCTTGGAAAATAGTCAAACCTGCAACAATCTGATTCAAAACTAAGAAAGATTTTAAAGAAATGCCTGCTTCTATTCTGAAAATAGGCAGCTTACAGGCAAAAACCCAAACCTCTGCCTTGCTTAAACGATCTGATAGCCAAGAGGAAGTGGTGTCCAACCAAGGAATTTATTCCTGGCTCACCATCAACATTCTTCCTCCTACCACTAAAGCCCCAAAAATGTTGACAAAGAAAAATGATACAAAAGAGTAATTTACAAAAAGAGGGGTCGTGAATATGTGTGGTAAGAGAACTAACATTTGGGTTTAAAGCCAACATGAAATTATACAAATGCCATGAGACGAAGTGATTTTGTACAGGATCAGGAAAGAAGGTTCCAACAATGAGGGAATTGAGAAATCTCATCTTAACTACAAAGTCTGGAGAAAGAAAAATATAGGCGCATGAAAAACATAAATGTGAGCTTTGATTCTGAATGTTTAAGGTAAAGGGAACTGATATTAAATAAATTAGCTGATAGCCTCAAATTGCAAAGCAGTTGATAACTATCTACAACAGAGCCCAAGAGAATAGACTGATCACAACCGAGCATGCTCAGGGATCTAAAAGCCTTCCTCCCAATGGGGATTTTCCCAAGGTGATATTTTCAAATTGCTCAGTGCTACTTACAGTTCCTTCTTCTGCAAGAAATGATATAGACTGGTCCATGCCTCCTCCTTCAGTACCAATATAACGTTCGCTCTTGGCACAGATTTCTGCAAGTTCCACCTAGAAAACCAAACATTCGATTGTACTGTGAATACAATCACAACAAATTTCTCATCTACTTTGTATTCCAGATATGTCAAATGGATTTGAATTCCAGTGCCAACTCTGACCAATTGAAGAGTAATTGTCAAGTGAATGCTTTAACAAGGATTCCATGCTTCCACTGACCCTAATAGAACATACCAAGATCAATCATAAATTCTGTGCTAGGTCAGGAATACGAGAAAACTGTGCATGCTATTTTTTTCTATTTTCAAAAGCAAATTGTACCCACCTTTCTATTTACTCCATCTCTTTCCAGACATATAACAGAGAAGCTCATGTGCATGATCTGTTTTTATCTCCAGACTGTGAACTACTATAGGATGTCTGAAACCAAAGGTGGGTCAGTTGCTTTCAGTCCAAGACAATGTTGTTTCTCTGTCATGTCCCTTAGTTCATTAAATATAATAAAATAATTCCTTTCTCTAACTGTGATGAGCTTCTATTATATCTCCCCCTTCCCAGAAAACTATGATTCCTAAGAAATAAAGTGTAGTGCTTCTTTGGTTCTTCCTGTGTCACACAATGCCAAGAACAGAGTAAGCTCAGTAAACACCTGCTGTGGAACAAGAGAATAAATAAAAGTCTGCCAAGTCAATATTTGCAGAACTAGAAAATAAATAACTGCTAATGAACTACAAATAAAAAGGAATCAGATTTAAAAGACAAAAAGGTAATAAACACCTGCTGCTTTCATTTTCTGAGAATAGTTGCCTATTCTCAGATGTCATCTGAGAGATTTGCAAGTATCATATTACTTGTCAGTCATGTGGATTTACTAACATTAACTCTGCCTTGTGATATGAAATAAATCTGAAATTTTGGCATCAGAGACATTGCACATGACTTGATGAGACACAGCCAGTGTCAGTCCATGATAGGAGCATTAAAAATAAATTAGTAACTGCAAGGTCAAAACACTTGGACTTAGAATGCAGACACAACATACTCAGAAGCACCACATGCAGTGCCCAATGAGGAAGGAGGAGACATGACTTTCTGCCTATGACCCATGCCCAGGATGACAAGACCAGGCATGTTTTTCAAATGACAGCTATGAATCACATATACAAAGAATTGTCTTCAGATTTCTTGACGATACCATCATGCAGAAGAAAAAGGGATTCAGGTGCATCTGGAAGCAGAGAAGTCCAGGCTTGAACTTCACCTGTCTGACCCAACAGCCTTAGCTGTCTTTACACTGAATATCAGTGATTTCTCCAAAAACAATCATAGCTGCAACCCTTTTTTTCAAAACTGTCTATGTGGACAGAATTCAGTGGAACCTCGAAGCCCACACATCATTCTGTCAAGGGCAACCTACCCAGAGGGGAGGGTATGATCCTTAAACTTACTCCTGCTGCTTCTAATAAATTTAAGTTGAAGAGACTCAACAACTCTAAATAGGAAGAAGATAAAGAAAATGAAGAAACATATGTTGAAAAATAAAATGAAGGCTGCCACCAATGAGAGAACCACAGGTTACATCCAGAACTTAGACGTCAATACAGTGGAAACAAATAGCACCCGCAGCCACCTCATCTCACACCAAGAGGAACTCTCCTGACTGCTCACTGTGTGATCTTAGGCAAGCTACTTCCTTTGCCCACATTCCATTTTTTATTCACTATTAAAAGAAATGCTCATATCAGTGGCTATAAGATATATTGAGCATTAACTAAGTTAAAATACCAACTCAAATTGTCTAACTCTAGCACACATACTGCTAATCCAATCATAATTGTGATAATCTAAAAATGAAATTTAAAAACTCAACAGATAGCAACTCATATTGCTCCAAAGCACTACACAATTGTTTTTATTTTCAAAAATAAATAAGGAAACATTTGATTTGCACAGCTAAATATGAAGTCAAATTCAGCATATTTTAAGTGTTTAGTGACAGACAGACAAACAGATGATAGATAGATAGATAGATAGATAGATAGATAGATAGATAGATAGATAGATTGAATGAATGAATTAAAAAAAATTCTGGATGCCCTATGAAGGCAGTTAAATAGTAGGAATTATGAAACCTAAGGAGAGGAGAGAGGCAGAACTTCCTTTAAAGAGTTTCATTCAGCTGAGGAGAGGGAGCTACTCACCCAATGACAAAACATGTCTGTTTGAAACCTACCAGCTGACTTTCCCAGCTGGTCCTAATATTAAAGAAAAAAATCCTGAATGGTTATTAAATGTAAATTAACTAGAAACAAAAATTAAAAGAAATTCAACTCTGATTTAAAGAAAACACTTGTATGAGTGTTTAGGCTAGTTAGGCCTATTGCTCAAGCCAGAGATGGCAATATTTGAACTCAGGGAATCACTAATGGAAACAGAAAATACCAGTCATTCTGAATGAATGGATAGACACATGTGAGCCTGCCCAAGCTTTTTATATCCTCTAAAAACTGCAAATGGAATATACAATGTCCTCTAAGAATTTCAATCAGACAGACTGACTTACAAAAATACTGAATCAGCTCTTTAAGCTACTGAAATTATAAAATCTCAATCAATATCACAGAAATAAGCTGCCAAAAAAATACATCAATAAATGTGTGGGAAAGAATGAACATAATAAAAGCAAACCACAGAAAAATCAAAATAAATTGAGAGACCCAGTTCTGCTCAAGAAAATACAAAGTCATCTTTCTACCTGATGGCTGAGATATATAAAATTTCCCAGTTTTTCTACATCCCACAAATATGTACAGCCTGAAAACCATTGAGAACAGACAGCAAAGTCCAAACCAACTGGGAGCTGACTCTTCTTTCACCCCTGTGTCTGTTCTTCCCTGAGTACTTCAGAAATCTCAGGGACTTGCAGTTAGTCACTGTGCACTTCATTAGCTATCCCTTCCTTCAAAGTACTAATGTCGAGCATCATTGCAGAAGACAATTTGACTGTGGCCAACTGCTAACATGCAAGGCCAGTAATTACTATTTGTCCTGACTTTTACCCTTTAGCCAGTGGGGAGAAAACTAACATTATTTGTCACCCTTGTTATTTCTTAGACCTTTAAAGCTACAGAAGATAGTTAATAAAACAAGTCTAGCCTGAGTGGCACACATGAAGCAGTTTGGGACCAAAAGTCATGGGTTCACCAAATTAACCAACTTACCCTTTCCACTGGACACTGAGACACTATGTGAAAGGAGAAATGAACAGGTTTAAAATTAACAGTTAATAGAAAAGATAAAGTTCATGAATGGTTGCCTAGCTAAACCCAGTTATTTGTTTAAAAAAGACTCAAGATATTGTATAGTAAATTCTAATTTTAGCAGTTTTATGAATGTGATCATTGAAAGCAAAATTATACAAAAAGCAATGCTAGCCTTTTCTAGTTAACTATGCCTAAGGGAAACTATAAGTATGCACAGAACATATGACCTAAATAAACATGAAATCAAACTATTATTGCCAGCCACCCTAAATGTAGAAAGACAAAAAAGAAAGAAATAAAGAGACCATTCATTCAACAATCATTTAAATGTCTTATGGAAAAAGGAAGAAACTAATACCTGAATTAAAGGAGCCCACAATACTGACACTATCTCCAGAACAGAAGAAAATACAAATCACCATGGTGGACTTCTGTTTTCCCTCAGGCCTGCAGCCCAGGAGGACTGATAGAAGCAGGCTATCTTCCCCTTGGGTTCCTCAACTGATGTCTGGGGCAAGAAAGTGGGAAATGAGTGGGAAGAGAGGTCACTTTCAGGCCCTCAACCAAACTGCTAGTTTTAGGGTCCCCCACCTCACACATTTTCAATGGTTCTAGTGAAAGACACTGTTCTTACTCATGAGCACACCATCTGTTTTTTTGCTATTGTTCTGATTAACACAGCTCAATAAGGTGTGAATCTCAATGGTTTTTCTGACTTTTCTTTTCCACAATTATTTTCTCTATGTCTTCTTGCAGTCCTTTGAACTTTTAAAACATCAGAGACCTCACAGTGTATAAGAGGGGGTAACTACCAAGCATTTCCTCAAAATGCCAAACCTTCTGGAAAGAAAGGTCTCTGGGTGGGGGGATATTTTTCATTCGATAGTAGCAAGCTGTGTCTAGAGAAGGCTGAAGTGGACTTCTTTTGTTTCCTAACATAGTTGATGGCCATGCTATAGTTTGGACACATTTTAGATTGCTCCAAAGAAAATAGTAATAACAATCATAAGCCTGCTAGAATTTATTTTTGCAATAATACATGTATTGTTAAATTTGTTGCTCACATCGCTAACATGAAAAGATGAGACTCAAAGGAATAAGGAACTCTTAAGCTTTTTTACTTCACAAAAATTTATCTGAGGATAAAGACAGCCAGTTTCCAAATGAGTATAGATGATAAACCTGATATCAAGAGTTCAGGCTGAAAAGCTGTAGAAAGTAATACAGGAAAGGAAAAAAAAGATGAAGTTCAAAAATTGGGCTGGGGAGATGACCCAGTGGTGAAACTGTTTGTCATGCAAGATTTTAAAGGAACAGGAGTTCAAATCTCCAGATTCCAGCCCTGGAAGGTGGAGCCTGGGTTTCCCCAGAGCAAGTTAGCTAGCCAGACTAACCCTAAAGGTAAGCTCTGGGTTTGATTCAAGATCCTATCTCAAAAGAATAAGTTGGAAGAGCAAAATAGGATAATTCCTGTTATCAACCTCAGACCTCCACAGACACACCCACTCACGTGCCCATGCATCATACACATACATGCACATATATCCACATGTAAAACATTCACAAGCGGGGCTGGAGAGGTGGCTCCGGGGTTAAGTCTCTGCCTTGCAGGTGGAAGGTCCTGAGTTCGAATCCTAGACCCCACGTATAGACGCCAGGCAGAAGCAGGGGCGGCCTGTGTTTCTGGTCCTGGTAGGGCGGAGCCTGTGAATCCCGGGGCAGAGAAAAGGAGGAGGTAGAGGAGGTCCATGGTGGTTCCCGAATTCATCCGTGGTTTTACAGACACATACACACACACATACATGCGCACACATGCACAACTGAATACATACATACACATGCACACACACGCACAACTGAATTAATTAATTAATTAATTTAAAAAAACATTCACAAGCATACACATGAAAAAAATAGAAGAAAAAGCAATCTAGAAATAGGTGGTTTCCATTGAGACACTCAAAGGTAAACCTATGTAATACAGTAATTGCAAGGATTATGAACAGGAGGGATGGGGTTGGAGGGCCACACCAGACACAAGGAGAGAGGGGACCATGTTGCAGCAGAGAAAATAGGCCTCCAAGGAATGCAAGTTAGTAATGTGACACCTGGTTAAGTTCACAGACGTTCGTTCCTGATCATGTACAACTGAGGGGGTATGATCTCACCAGAAGGGGAGGGCATATAGTCTGACAGATGAAAGGTGATAACTTTGCAAATGGGTGACTGACCCCTCCCTCACCGAGGTTTCCTGCTTTTATTACATCTACCCTTGAATGTGCTAATATAAAAAGACTCCAGTTTAACAGTTTTTTGTCTCTGACCAGGGGGTGACATACAGTGCTCATCAGGATGGAGTGAAGGGCATTGCAGGAGCAGCAAAACTGCAAAAGAAAATCAACAAACCACAATCCAGAACTTCAGAGTCTCTATATCAACCACATAGAACTAGGCCAGCCTAATCTCCTCCCATCCTGAAGCTCAGGGACATTTGCGGAAGAGGGGGCGGTAAGATTGTAAGAGCAAAAGGATGGGAGGAACAATGATTTGCAAGATTCTCCACACTAGTTAGGGCCGAAGCAATCATAATAGGACTTTGCATGCCCTGCACAATGTCCAACACACTATTGACCTCACAAAGTCTAGCATCGGCTAAAGGCACCAAGATCCTTGGAGGCAAGGGATTGACAGCCACAGTAGTGCTCCTATGCTTAAGGGGAACACGAGAAAGGGTTCAGGGAAATGCCACTGGGTCCTTCTACGTCATCGGAAAGGAGGACCAAGAGGAGAGTTAGGCATACACAATAAAGGACTCTCTGGGAATTGGGGGGGAGGCACTGGGGGATGGGGAGGGAGGGAGGGGGAGCAGGAAGTTTGGGGGGGAGGAGGAGGGGGGGAGGGAACTGGTCTACCTATTAAGTTTGTATGAGCGGAAATAATAAAAAATGTATTAATAAAAAAAAAGAAATAGGTGGTTTCATAAAGGCAAATTTGAAGGGGCACTGAAATAGCTCAGTAGGTAAGTACCTGCTTACAAACCTGGCAATCTGAATTTCACCCCCTGGAAACCCACATAGTGAAAAGAACTGACTTCCAAAAGTCCTCTGACCTTTACCCATGCACTATGATACTCATGAGTGACAATATCACAAAAGATTCTTCTACTTGCATACACTGGACAGAATATGATCTGGTGAATCCAGAGAAGGTTCTAATTGGAGTAGAGGATCTGAAAATATGCAGGTGTTTGATGAGGACACAAGAGATCTTGGAGGTGATTCTCTCCAGACTTGAAAAGATCCGATGATCTGCTAACCTGTTGGATGCATTATGAAGTGTCTCTGACTCAGAGATGAGACTGTCATCAGCAAGGGAGGATGCAGCATTTTATGTGACAAGAGTTAAAGCTCTAGGCCTGTGGAGAATAGAGAACATGTCTTCAGAAGGCTTCATCCAATTATCTCTGCCCATTCTGGATGAGGAGGGAATGTTTATGGTACATGATAATGTGTGATCTGTATTTCTCCAAACGATGACCCTATGTATGGCAAAAACATGAATCAAGATTCAAAGGGAAGGAGGGCTGGAGAGGTGGCTCAGGGGTTAAGCCTCTGTCTTGCAGGCGGAAGGTCCTGAGTTCGGATCCCAGATCCCACATGTAGACGCCAGGCGGAAGGGGGGGGGGGCGGCCTGCGCTTCTGGTCCTGGTAGGGCGGAGCCTGTGAATCCCGGGGCAGAAGGAGGTGGAGGCGTCCATGGTGGTTCGCCAATTCGTCCGTGGTTCTACACATATACAGACACACACACACACACACACAGACACACACACGCACATGCGCACAGTTGAATAAATAATAATAATAATAATAAAAAGATTCAAAGAGAAGGAAAGAACACAGTGCCCTCTTTGCCATACTACATATGCTCTTCAGAAACAGTCTGAAGATCACGGAGGAACGGGTCAGATATGCACAAATCTGATCTAGGAACTGGAATTTGCACCTTACCAAGATCCCCAGATGGTTTCTAGGCCCATTAATTTGAAATATTCCTGGTGGTACAAGCAGGTATCCCGAGGTGCACAGGAGGCCTGGCAAGAAGACTAAATGTTTAAGGCCAGCCCGTATCATTAAGTGAGCTCGAGACCACCCTGAGAGACCTAACGACAGTTTGTCTCAAAACAGAATTTTAAGAAATGTACGAAGAGAGACAAGGATATAACACAGTGGCACAGTAGATACCTAATATGTGAAAGATTCTAAGTTCAATTCCCAAAAAAATGCAGAGAGAGAAAGAAGGAGGAAGAGGAGGAGGAGGAGGAGGAAGAAGAGGAATGGGGACTAGAAAGACGGAAAGGAATGGACTGGAAAAGGTGGGACTTTAGAAGCTGATGTCTGGTTCTCTGTGGCTTTCTTGATAAATTAGGCAGACAGAAGAATCACATAGGGAAGGGGGAGAAAACCAACAGATATCAGATGTCTTTTCAAGACAGACACTACACAGGATGTCTTTCACATGTCATCTTATTTAACTTCCAAAATGTTGGAAATGCTTGCTATTATTAGACAGAAGAAAAGTAAGGTCCAGAAAAGTCAGTAAGCTAAACAAGCTAACATTTGATGACAGGTAGACCAGAAACCAAAGTCCACCAGGCTATCTCTTGTCACTGTGCCTCATGGAAGAGGAACTGTGCCTAGACAACATGTCCTGGAGAGCAGAGAGAACATAATTAGGAATTAGTTGATCAGAAGTCATGCAGCCCTAGAAATATTTCTAAGTCACAAGTGACAATTTAATTTCATTTTCTCAAAGAAAAAAAGAAGAGAGAAAGAGACAGAGAAGGAGAAAAAGAGAGAGAGAGAAAAAGAAAGAAAGAAAGAAAGAAAGAAAGAAAGAAAGAAAGAAAGAAACAGAAAGAGAGACAGAAATAGAGAGAGACAGAAAGAGAGAGAAGACAGAGAGAGACAGAAATTAGAGAGAGACAAGACGAGAGAGACAGAGAGAGAGGACAGAAAGAGGAACAGAAGAAGGAAGGAAGAGGAAGGAAGAAGAAGGAAGGAGGAAGGAAGGAATGGAAGAAGGAAGGAATGAAGGAATGGAGGGAGTCGGTAGGGATCGGAGAAACAGAAACGAAATAAGAAAAAAGGACGAGACGAAAGAAAGAAAGAAAGACAATAAAGCAAAGAAAAAAAGAAAAGAAAGAAAGAAAAAAAGAAACAGAAATAGAGAGAACGAAAGAAGAGAGACAGAAAAAGAGAGACAGAAAGAGAAAGACAGAAGAGAAGAGAACAGAAAAGAGAGAACAGAAAGAGAAGAAAGAAAAGAGAAGACAGAAAGAAGAGAGACAGGAATAGAGAGAGAAGTAAGGAAGGAAGGAAGGAAAGGAAGAAGAAAAGTAAGGAAGGAAGTGAAGTAGTAGGGAAGAAAGGAAGGGAGGGGGGAGGGAGGGTAAACAAGAAAAAAGAAAGAAAGAAAAAAAAAGAAAGAAATAAAGAAAGAAGAAAGTAAAAGAAAGATAAAAATAGAAAAAGAAGTAACTAAATAAAGAAGAAAAAATAAAAGAAAAAAGAAAAAGTAATAGTAGAGAGAGTTTTTCCCGGTCGAGGGGGGGTTTATTTCGAGAAGGATCTGGGTCATAAACAGAAGAAAAGAGAAGAGACCAATATTCTAGCGAAGTCGAAGAAGTAAACTAAATAAGTAGACATGACCAGTCAGCTTAGAAGACCCCCGACGAAAGAGGAAGCATAACAAAAGTACTAATGTTTTGAGGTTTTCTTAACTTCTTTCCCATCACACATCTCCCAATGCAGTGGCAAAGACATCACTTTTAAAGCGCTCAGTGTTCTTCCGCATCGCACAAGGCACAGTGGTCTCAGTTTCAAGGCTGACAGCCTGTCAAGAATCCTGCAGTCTCATAGTAACAGCAGCATACACAGGGCCAGGCACTGCGCCAACACTTTCCAGGTGCTAACATCACATCCAGGGGGGAAGATTTATTACTACAGGAATTTTCTAATGAAGAAACTGAATTATGGAGAGTTCAAGTGAGTTGCCCAAGGATGTTCACTAGCAAATGACAAGGTCAGGACTTGCGCTTCCAGGTTGCATGTTGGTAGGCATAATACTATACTTTATCCCTCAGAAAAGAGGGATTTGGGGCAAGGAGTGAATCAGGAACCCAAAATTCAGGAGCCCATCAGAGCTTCCTTCTCCATATCTCTCACAAACACAATTAGCTGAACGCTTTTCTTTGTTTAAAATCTAAAAAGGAAAAAAAAAAAAAATAGTGAGAGAAGACAGCAGCTACACACAGCGTAACTAGTACTGGGAAGTCAGTAGTGGCAGGAGCCTGGCTGATGGAATCAGACAAGATGATGACCCGAGTCACTGCCACTAAATGCCCAGATGCCAGTGCCACCAGCACCTGCGGTGTCGCCTCCTTGGCTGGCAGATGGCTTGTTTTGGCTGTGACCTTCTAAAAATGCGTAATAATGATGACAGTAAGAGATGGATGGCAGGCCCATGACTGTTGTGGCTTGGCAAGTGTGTCCTGGAATTGCAAGTCCCTTCCCAGGAACCTCCTGCTGCACAGGAGAGGCTCTTCCTACTCTGGTTCGTTGGCACAGTCTCACCTCTAAGAACCAAACTGCAGGAATTCTGCAACATCTGGATACCTCCTGCCTGGGACAATAATTGTCAAAATGAGCACCTGGTGATTCTCTCAATCTAATAATAGCAATCCAAGCACACACTGGCGAGAAAAGAATCACTTCTGTGAATCAGCCAAATGCATAACTCTTCACACTTACTGACCTGGGAGAAAGGACTGTGTCAACCACCATTCACCCAAGGACACAAAGTGGGAAGAAAGAACAGTAAAGGGGTTCAAGGAATGCCACATAAAGGAAATCTATTACACTGAGTATGTGTGAATGATTTGCCTAAAGCAAATGCTGAAGATCACGGCAAAAAATAGTCATTGGAGTGACCAGCACAAAGGGCAAAGGTAGTTGCAAGAAGGTCTGAGTTCTATCCCTAGAGCCCACCTGGTGGAAGGAAAGAAATGACTTTCAAAAGGAGAGAACCAATCCCCAAAACTTTCCTCTACTTCACCCCCCATTTTTAAAACAAATTATTTTTTTAAAAAAGAAAAACTGACAATAGTTATGTGAAACAAGTTTGCACTGTTGCAGACCTCTTCTCATGACTGCTAAAATTTCTCCGTTTCTTGTCCTGACCAAAGCTCAGGCTGAGAGTCGGTATTACAGGTGAAATAGTATTACGGGTGACAGAAACTCTCAGAGGCATCTGGAGTCACAAGGGTTGCAACTTTACCAATGCACAAATGTTTTTCCCACAAAAGTAGATTAGCTATCACAGAAGTTTGGCTGCTTTCCACAAGTGCTAAGTCCCCCACCATGCTGCAGCCAAGGACTCAACAGACACAGCTGCCTATTCTAGAACTTCCCCGACCTCCACAGCCACTAGTTAAATAACCCTCCTCTCCTTGAGATGGCCCATCTCAATATTCTGCTATATCAACAGAAAACACTCTAAAGAAGCTGTGCAGGAAACCTGAAGTCAGCAGTGCATTGTCAATACCTATTCCTTCACCCTGGTTTTCTGCTTCTAATTTATTGACCATATTGCATTTACATTCTCGGTTGCATAATTCATAGTTTTTGTTTTTAAAAAAAAATCCAATAGATGGTCACTAAGAATAAATGCAAAAATGAGGATGAAGAGACTCAGGTGAATAGTCCTGCTGGGAGTAGTCGTGAACAGGGATGGGAAGGCAGAGTGCCAAACAGGGGAGTCTGGTTTTGTATGATCCTTTCTTGCTACTGCCTACTCCTCCTTTTTGGAGTGGAATGTTTACTCCATGTCATGCATCTCAAAAGTATGTAATTTGCCTTTTTTTATTTTACAGAGACATATGGCTAAAAGTTTGCCTTAAGTCTGCAAAAAGACTTTTGACTTTTGACATTGACTTGTCGTCAATGTTGGAACCCCTAAGATTTGGGAGACCCGAATGATTGATGGACCAAATGCATTTTGCATGATGAAATATTTCCCTAAAAACTCATGTGTTGAACATTTCATCTCTACCTGATGATGTTAGTTTTAGAAGTTTTGAAAACATTAAGAGTCAGGGCCTAGCTGGAGGAAGTTGGCCACTGAAAGTATTCCTAGAAGTTCTACCTAGTCCCCAGTCTTCCCTTCCCCTCCGCTTCTCTCCCCTCCCCTCTTCTCCATCCCCCGCTTCTTTCCTCCCTCTCTTTACTTCCTGTCCACCATGAGAAGCTTAGCCTCTACTTGTTCCTGCTGTAACAACACTCTCTACACAAGGCCAAACAACTGTGACTGAATCTTCCAAATCCTCGAGTCAAATAATCCTTCCTCTCTTAGGCCTTAGGCATTTAGTTACAATGTCAATAAATTGTATGTGTGTGTCTTATGTGTTGGCAATCCTATTTCCTACAATGGGGGAGTAGAAAAGAAGAAGCTGGTCGAAAACAAAGAATGAAGCAAAGATAAGCCAAGAGAAGGCAAGTCAAAAAGCAGATGGTCTCAACATTTAGACTTCTGGAATCGGCACTCACAAGACCTACCTATACTCCATGTTAAACTATAAATGGGCACAGGTCTCCTCTTCCCTGTGTCTATTCTTTTGCAACATGACTTGGCAATTCCTTCCAGCAAATGAAGAAACTATTTTTCCTCAGATTTAAGATTTTCCTTAAATCTGGGCCAGAGGTTGCTTTGGTCAACTGAGATGGTGGCATATAGAATATAGAGACTTGAAAACATGTGTAAGGGTTGGAGGTAGCACTTGATGGCACAGTTCTTGCCACGATGCAAGGCCTTGAATTTATTCTCTGATAAAAGGAAGAGCAGAGGAAAGGGAAGGAAGGGAAGAATGGGAAGGACGTTGGAGTTATAAAGTAGGGGGAGTGACGGATGGGAGCTAGGACCTTGTCTCAGCAGACTGAGACCTCTGCTTTTTCCCGACTCGTTATATTTTCTTTGTTAATCCTGGTCCGTTCGATTTTCCCCGACACTCCCCTCCCCCAGCTGACCAACATCCATCGAATCCAGATCGCAACAGTTCAGGTGTAAGCTAGCTCCTAACGTCTGCGTTGACCGCCAATGCGGCGATGATCAAAACAAATAGAATTACTGTCAGACTGAACTGAACGAAAGCACAAGTTAGAATTGGTCGCTTGGATTGTTCATACAACCAATGAGGATGGCCAACAACGTCTCGATTTTGGGGTGTCTTGCAGTTCCGGGCACATTGTGAAGAATCCAGTGGCCTGTAGCAACGTTAAGACATTCAGGAGCAAGAGCTAGCGCGATGATGCATTTCGACTGACCCTATTAGGGCTGGTTATGCGCCCGCATCTCTCCCATGGCAGGGAAATATCGAGTCCTTGGGCAGGTGGACGGATGAGAGCACAGTAGCGCTAGATGTCATGCCCCTAGGTGTATCGATCATGCGTGGTGTAATCACAATTGCCATTCATTCGATTCAATTCTTTATCCATATATTTTTGATAGTACCAAGACACTCTATAACCATAGAAATGTTAGATGTGTGACCTTGGCTCAATCCGGCACCTGTACATATGGTGGTCCACAGCACACATTAAGGTAAGGGCGCTTCATACACCCGTTACTCGCTCAGTTTCCTCAGCAACGTACTTATTGTAATGTGTGTGATTGTGCTCAGGCTACTTCTGCTCTGGACAGCTACTGTCTAGTGATGCAATGGAAGGAAATAAAGGACTCACTGTAATCGCACCTCTTAAACTACACAGTGCACAGTTGTTCAACACTCAGTCCTTTGGTTTATCCCTTTGTTATCATACTGATACCATACCACACATCTGGTTCTGAGTGTTCGGATTTTAGATATGTGGCTAAGAGCTGTTAGAACAGTCCATAGGCACAGTGCAGTCTCCATTACTCATGCGCACACTGTTGCAGTCATTATGTGCAGGTACCATATCAAGCTTCATAACAAGCACAACACACTTTGCCAAGGTTTAGAGGGATACACAAAGCGAAACTTGAATACTATTTCCCTTACTAGGAAGAAGCTCCATAATTTACATTTGCGTTCGAAATATTTTATTTTTGCAGAAATCCAAAGAATATCCAAACAATTTTAAACATTTGTTCCATTGACTCAAAAACAAATGAAATTATTCACATGATTATATATTGCTAGAGTTTATTTCCAAAATGTTCATGTCCTGGACACATGGTTCCCAGTCAGAAATGTTGAGGTTAGGGGCTGGAGAGATGGCTCAGTGGTTAAGACTCTGCTTCTCAAGCATAAGGTACCGAGTTCAGATCCCAGGTCCCACTATAAAAAAAAAAAAAAAAAAAGAAATGTTGAGGTTGTGGAACCTTTAAGTGATAAAATCTTAGGGGAAGCAATGAGGCCATTGGAGCTCACCACTGAAAAAAGATGAGGATGTTCTTTTGGGACTCTGGTTAGTTCCTGAGATGAGTAAACCCAGACCATGCATCTCTCTGGCTTCCCATCTTGACATGTGATGTCTCCCTCTTGCAGGCACTCTCTATGCCATTGCCATGACATGACCAAAGCCAGGTTCACCATGCTCTTGAGTCTCCAGAACTGTGGCTAAATAAACTTCCTTTTAATGTGCGCAGCCTTGGGCATTTTCTTAGGGTAGTAGCAAACAAACCAAAACAGGTACACTTTCCAGTCTCTGTAACCGCCTCCTCTACAGTGTATGATCTATAGTATACATGATGACCTGACTCTTGCTCCACCATACATTCCTGCTTTGTTTGTGCCCCAAGTCCACATCCTGGCACCATGAGCTAAAACCATTTTTCTCACTATGCCATGTTCTCCTCAGCTCTGATTTTGCAAATATACTCCTATCTGTGTTTATTCAGCAAACATTTATATAATGCCGACTGTTTCAAGGCATCGTTACAATTTCTGAGACAATGGAAAGAGACTGACAGTCCAGCACTGCAAGCTTGCCTCATCTTGTAATTCTGGGACCAAACTCAAGCAGCACCTCTTCTGAGAACCTTAGTGGCTTCTTGAAGCCTGAGTCTCTTTTCTCCCATTCCTGTCAGGGTCACACAGTAAAGAGTTCCCTCTTCTACAATGGGGAGCTTTGCTAATCATCCACTTTTTGGGTAACAATCAGGATTCTAAAGAGCTAGCATATAATCAGTAATTAATGTACATTAGCTAGGCTTATTGGCCAACCAAAAAATATGTGTCACTACCTCAAGATTTCACACCTATCATTCCTTCAATCAGGAATGTTCGTGGCCAAAGCATATACTCAATGTCATGTTATCAGACTTTCCTTTACTTCCCCAGAATATTAAAATACCCCATTATACTCCATTCCATATTGTGTTGTGTGTGTGTGTGTGTGTATGTGTCAAAGCTTTTACCACTTTCTGTGATCTTTTTATTCATTTACTTTCTGTTTCTCCAACTAATTTCGGTGTAAGAGCTCCATGAATGAGAGTTGTAATAACTGTTCTACCATGTGCCTTGTATACTGCCTACAACAAAGAAAGTAGACTACAGAAACACAACTAAATCACATCTGAGCCAATCCGCACTACAGTAAAGCCCAGAGATTTCATTTCATCATGATACCTGAGATGACCTTGTGTTTACCTTTTATTAATAAGATGAATTTTTCTTTAATGTATTTTAATTTTCTACAATGAGAACATATTTCTTTTATAATAATAACAATGATATTTAAGAACTCTATTAACAATCTTGGTGAGATCAAGAAAAAGTGGAAGCTGAGCTGGAGAGGTGGCTCAGGGGTTAAGCCTCCGTCTTGCAGGCGGAAGGTCCTGAGTTCGGATCCCAGATCCCATATATAGACGCCAGGCGGAAGCGGAGGCGCCCTGCGTTTCCGGTCCTGGTAGGGCGGAGCCTGTGAATCCCGGGGCAGAAGGAGGTGAGAGCGTCCATGGTGGTTCACGAATTCGTCCGTGGTTCTACACGCACACAGACACGCACATAGACACGCACATGCACACAGTTGAATAAATAATAATAAAAGAAAAAAAAAGAAAAAGTGGAAGCTAAATCTTTTCAGATGGTGGACTTAAAATGATGGCAAGGATATGAGGAAAAAGGAGCCTTTATTCATTGTTTATAGGAGTACAAACTTGTACCGCCTCTTTGGAAGTCAGTTTGGAGGTCCATCAAAATTGAGCTACCACATGGCCCAGCTACACCACTTCTATGAATATTCCCAAAGGATTCTACGTCATGTTACAGAGACACTTGCGTATCTATGTTCACTGCAGCTCTATTCACAATAACAAAGAAATGGAATCAACCTATAATTTCAATACTGGATGAACAGATAATGAAATGTAGTACACATACACAATGGAATACTATTTAGCTGTCAAGGAATGAAATTATGAAATTCTCTGATAAACGGATGGAATTGGAAGATATAGTAATGAGTGATGCAGAAAGTGATGCAGATGCAGAAAGACGAACTCCACATATTCTCCCTTATTAGTGCATGCTAACATTGAACCTTTAGAATGGTATACTTAAAAAGAAACCCCTATAATAGCTGTAAGCTACAAAGGAACTCATAGTGGGTATAGGGAGGCTGGAGAGGACTCTAAAAGTAGGGAGGCAATAGAAGGAGAAACTACTCAGGTAGTCAGTTGCTTTTTGATTAGCACTAAGGACCATTTCATGGCACAGAACACATCCCTGGTACTGTAAACCAAGTCAAATGGGAACAAACTTCTTAGTTTAAATATACTTGACAGCCAACCACCATTTAAGGGCTTATCATTATACCCTTAGATCAGAGAAACTCTAAGCTCTCAAGCAAGAAGTAGCCTTCTACATTGGAGGATATGCAATATACAACCACAACTAGTCAAAATGCAAAGAAAAAGCAATCGTGGACAGCCAAACCCTAAAGAGAACTTGTAAATCACCCTCCATTACATGGCTCAGGGAATCTGGTGGAAGAGAGGGTGTGAAGTATATGAAAACCTAAGGGGGAAGGGATACCACCAGCCAATAGCCTCAAATCATACCAGGTTTGCCATACCCAAAAGCTCAATGTGGTGTTGTCTACTTCAGTGAGACTGTCACAATAGCTGACTTAGCAACATTTCTCTAAGGAGAAGGGAAAAGCTTAGAAGAAATGGCACTACCCTGAAAGACTGTAACTGGGGCCAGAAAAGAAAAGACCATCTGCCCACTGGTAGGGTGTCCATGCCCCAGTGGGTGCCCAGGTACCTGTCAGTGTAGGCATCCTGGATGGGGCCAGTGGGTCATAGCTGTAGGGGGCAGCACAGGAGCAGGAGGAAGACTGGTTGCAGCATATCAGTGGGATGGGAGGGAGGATGGTGGGCAGGAGAGGATGAAAACATATAATTGTATTGATATTTAAATGCTTTGAAAAATAAAAATGCTAATAATATAAAAAAGAAAATGATCTCACATATCAGAACTTAACAAGATAAAATTTACCATACTATGAAAAAAAAAGATAAGTGGACTCCTTCCCACTTCCACACATAACTTTCGAAATCCCATAAAGATAATATGTACACTTGGAAGCTATATTCCTGTTCTTATATTTAGCCACTATTTATGATTTCTAACTAAACTATCTTAGCTAGAAATACTTAGTCAATCTTCAATTTCTAGTCAACAAATGGAAGCATTTCATTTTCCCTCTATAATGGCCCTCTCATGTCCTTCTCCCTGTTCCAAAGGGGGGTGGGGGGAGGAAAGCAGACAGCATAAAAAAAGGCAAAGAGTGCTTTGTGCTTTCAGAACCTGCTCTACCTGGGTCGCCAAGAGGGTCTAACAGCAGTGCAGTTGGTGCTGGTGCCTCTGTGCCTCTGCTCCTTATTTCCTTGTAACAAACAACTCCTTTCCCTAAAGCTGTAAGAGGCAGGAAGTGGAATTCAAAGTTCAAGAGCAGGGTACAAGATGGCAGCTTTACTGGTACTACTATTATAACAACTCTGCTAATTCGCATGCTTGGATTAATGAGTCAGGCTTTTATATATAAATGCAACAAACAACGCCTATTATCAGTTAAGAGGAACCCAGCGAGTGACACAAATGACTAAAACTAGGGGTACTTCTAACATCCAGTGTACAAGACTCAAACCACTCAGAATAAACATCAGCCATGGGAGAAAAGACAGAGATGGAAAGAACAGAGCTCCTCCATAAATGTGAATAAATGAAATGATCTTCTAGAGTATGTCTAGGGATAAAATAAGACTTTATGCCAACGCAATGACTCCATGGGTAGAGGCATTCGCCATGAAAACCTGATGACCTGAGTTTGTTCCCCAAAGCCCACATGGTAGATGACCAAAACTGCCTCCTGAAAGCTATCTGCTGCTCTCCTTACATGCACCATCCACACACATACACACACACACACACACACACACACACACAAACAAATAAAATAACTTTAATTAGGCTTTCAAATAAAATTCAAAATACTTATGGTATGTTATTACCAGGAAATAATAAGGATTTGTTGTTGTTGTTTGTTTTTCTTAGCTAAAAGGGACAGTGTCTATGCTTACAAAGCTTGTAATGCTCCAGAGGGAAAGATCTTTGCAGCACTAAATGAGAAGCACCGGAGTGGAGCTAGAGGTTAAGCTGGGATCCCACAGACAAGGGAATCTTAATCAAGGAGGGAAAATTCTATTACATTTTATTAACTCATTTGCGGTCTAGTGCTGTCCAGTTGGACATCTGACTAAAATATGCCAGCGGCATAGAGGAGCCTAAGGAAGCAAACATAGGTGGATGGCTTAGGAATCAGCTAAAACATGTGTCTCTTAATGCCAAGGCCTCGACTTCTCAAGCAATGGCTTGTGCTGTTTATCTCTCCCTTTCTATAATGCACTAACTACATGACTAAAGAAACCGGAAAAGACCAGTGACAGTCCTGTGTTCTATCAACACCACCCACCTGGAAAGGAAAAAAAATACACATTTAAAAAGCGTGCAAAGGACAGGACAGCCCTATGTCAGACAGCACGCTAAGTCCACCTGTTCACTGCAGAAGCTCCGTCTTGCCCACACATTTGTCCAGGCCAGCTGCGGTATCATGTCTACAGTTATGTATACTACTGATCTACTTCTTTCAGCACAACATAAAGCTTTAAGGACTGAGCCTGTGTAGTATAAACCCCTAAAAGATTACAATAATTAGAGATACAAAGACATGTAAATATTTGTTAGTCAAACCAAATCGGAGTTGCCTGGTATTTTTTTTGGAGTCTGCCCATGTCATTACACTGAAATGTGATATATACAAACCCTGAATGACTGCAAGGGAAATAACGTGACCCTATACACACAGTGGTAGTTTAAAATTACATTTGCTTTAGTTATTTTTATCTGAGACATCTCAGTTTATTCCAAGCTTAGTACACTTTGTTTCCTAAACAACACAATGAAGGAAAAACTTGAAAATACTTAAAGAGCAGTGGAACAATAAAGAATTTTAATTCCTTAAAAAGCCAAGAATGTGTCTATTTTAAATCATCAGGTTTTTCATGAACTTGTCAAACATGTATTAAGCATTGTATCTATTAAAACCCAAACTGGAATAATTAAAAGCATGCAGTGTAACTTTTAATAAGTTTTTCATAAGTGTTATTAATATTAAACCTTAATAAAAAGAGAGTTTACATTACACACCTAAACTAAGAAATTCTTTGGTTAGTTATAAATGTGTACCTGTCTTCTTAGAGGTTTGTTTGTTTGTTTGTTTGTTTGTTTGTTTGTTTGTTTTTTTGTTTGTTTAAGGCAGGATCTATCTAATCTTCCTGCTTCAGCCTCCCAGGGAGCTGAGATTATTGGCCACCAGAGCCTGACCTGTATTTTAAAAATCTTAAATACAACTGAGAAAACAGAAACCATATGGTGTGATTCTTAAGAATGATATCCATTATGGCAAAAATCCACAATACAAACAGCACCAAATGCTGGAGAGGATGTGGAGAGAGGAGAACTCTCCTACATTACTGGTGGAAATGCAGGCTTATACAACCACTCTGGCAAGCCGTCTGGTGATTCTTAAAGAATTTTAAGACTGAAATGCCATATGACCCTGCTATACCACTTTTGGGAATAACCCCCCATACAGCAAATATTTACCTCGATAGCACAAGCACGGCTATGTTCATAGCAGCACTACTTAGAACAGCAAAGTCATGGAATCAGCTCAAATGTCCAACAGTTGACAAGTGGATAAGGAAAATGTGGTACATTTATACAATGGAGTACCATTCAGCCATCAAAAATGATGAATTAATGCAATTTGCCGGGAAATGGATGGAATTAGAAACAATTATATTGAGTGAAGTATCCCAGACATGGAAAATTAAGTGCCGTGTGTACTCCCTAATAGGTGGATCCTAGTACCAAACCCACTTAGAGACACTCAAAGACAAATCTCTGTAATACCTACAGTAATTCAGGAATTGCAAAGATTATAAACAGGAGGGATGGGGAAGGAGGGCCCCATCAGAAACAAGGAGAAAGGGGACCATGTTACAGCAAAGAAAATAGGCCACCATCAAGGACTGCAAGTAAGTAATGAGACATCTGGTTAAGTTCACACACTTTCCTTCCAGATCATTTGCAACTGATGGGGTATGATCTCACCAGAAGGGAAGTATATAAGCTGCCAGATAGAAAGTAACCATTTTGCAAATGGGTGATTGACCACGGTCTCCTACTTTTATTCCATCTACCTTTGAATATACTCTTATAACAAGACTCTAATTTAACAGGTTTTTATCTCTGACCAGCGGGTGACATACAAGACCCATCAGGATGGAGTCAAGGGCATTGCAGGAGCAGCAAAACTAAAAAAAAAAAAAAAAAATCAACAAACCATAATTCAGAACATCAGAAACTCTATATCAACCACCAGGAACTAAGCCATCCTAATCTCTCCCCATCCTGAAGCTCAGGGAAATTTGCAGAAGAGGGGGCGGTAAGGTTGTAAGAGCACAAGGATGGGAGGAGTAATGATATGCAAGATACTCCACACAAGTTAGGGCTGAAGCAATCATAATAGGACTTTGCATGACCTGCACAATGTCCAACACATTATTGACCCCACAAAGTCTAGCATGGACTAAAGGCACTAGGATCCTTGGAGGCTAGGTACTGACAGTCACAGTAGTGTTCCTAAGCTTAAAGGGAACACAGGAAAGGGTACTGGGATATGCCCCTGGGTCCTTGCACCTCATTGGAGAGGAGGACCCAGAGGAGAGTTTGGCATGCACATTAAAGGATGCTCCGGGGATTGGGGGGGGGAAACACTGGGGGATAGGGAGGGAGGGGGAGGGGAGGGGGGTCGTGGGGAGGTGGAGGAAGGGAGGGGACCGATGTACCTGTTAAGTTTGTATGAGCAAAAATAATAATAAAAAAAATTAAAAAAGAACACACACTCAAAAAGAATGATATCCATTGTAGTATTCTCAATATAATAATAAAGCAATCTGATAATTCAACAGTGAGGAAATCTAATCCCCCCCCAAAATTGACCTCTATTCTAAAAACATCATAATAGACTGAAAAGGTGGAGAAACTATTTTAGAATAATGGTGGCTAAAGAAACATGATGCTTAAATGCAATGACTGATCTGAATCAGAAAATAAATTCTGAGTCAGAAAAATTGGGGGGTTTATAATTTATATTTCCATTCATACAATGAATGTTAAATAACTTTGATACATATTTTAGCATGTATCCTTCAAATAAAAGAATGCAATAAACTAGTATCACATTTACTCACTGGAGAGATACACAATATGTATTGTCAAATTTTTAAAAGTTGGAAAGAATTACACTTGCATATAAAAGAACTGTGTGTGCATATATATGCATATATATAATTTCTTTAAAAGAAGTCTATATAGAGTTACTCATGCTTAAAAACCTTGGGAATTTTTACTTCACTTCATGTTTTTGAACTATTTCAGTGTCTTTATTTTTTTTAATTTAAATTCCCAGAAAAGAAGGAAGGACAGAAGAGAGAGAAAGAGAAACAGAAAGAAAGAAAAAGAAAGAAAGAGAGAGAGAGAGAGAGAGGAAAGGAGGGAGGGAGGGAGGAAACCTGTAAAGCCATCTGAGGAATTTGAATGTAGACTCTGTATTCAATAATAGTATTAAACCATTATTAGAATTCCAAGTTTGGCAATCGTGTTGTGTTTATGCTGAGGCCCTTCTGAGGATATGCTTACAGAAGAACTCTGGGTGGTGCATCCACTCTCAAATGGTTCATGAAAAAATAGAGAGAAAGAAAGCAAATGCAACCAGACATGCAGGCCGTAGGTAAGAGGATGCCCAATGCCTGTCCTTACATATGTTGTACATGTTTGAAATTTTTCATAATGAAAACTCAAGGGAAAAACTTAAGTGTCATATTAGCAACCATTGAGCAACAACTCAAGCAGGTATTCCTAGGAGAGTTAACTCTTTGGCAAAAAGCAATGCATTTTATTAGAAAAGAAGAAAAAGATCAATGAAGATTTACAAATATATAGATGTTGTTCATTAAAGCATATACTCATTTATAAATTATTCCTAATTGAAATAGCATGAGTTTTTCTAATAAATTTTTTGACTTCTCACCAAATTCTTTCACAATTTTTTGCTTTACCAGTAAACTTAGCCATTAAAAGTAAAACTAAAGAATTAAAAATGTTATAAAAACCTGAGGATAATTATATTTTACAGTATTACAGTATAAAAATGAACATTAACACAACATAAAAGGAATATTTTCACCTTTTTACAGTGAACAGTCCTTCACAGATTATGGAGTCTTCCTTGAATTTTTGCATGTTTCATAGGGCAATAACAGTTTTAGAAGAAGAATGAGGAGGAGGAGGAGGAAGAGGAGGAAGAGGAAGAAGAGGAGGAAGAGGAGGAAGAGGAGGAGAAGAAGTTGTTCAAGCAGTATTAATCAGATATTTTCTGTAACAACAGTAAAGAAGCCAATTTTACCTTCCCTATAACTTACTCAAATTATAGGAGATTACAGGCTTTGATGACCACACATAAAGTTCCAGCAAGCCCCATTTCCACTTGATTTAAATAAACACAGTCATAATTAACAACTGTTAATAGCCCAAGATGTCTTCTTATGTGGATTATTACCCAAGATCTTTGAAACAACTGTATTTCTTACATGCCTGAAAGAATTAAATCAGCATATTGGAGTAACTTGGGTGTTGCACATTAAAATCTCTCAGTTGAAAGTGATACCCAAAAGAAGCCAGACACTGGACCAGATTAGTGCTGATGTGACACAGGAACTGCATGTGTCCACAGCACATCCTGAGGTTTCCAGAAAACAGATTTTTACAAATTCGACCCATTTATTATTACAAGTGAAATAAAATGAAATCCCTAATGCTACTTCTTTATTGTCCCCATAAGTTGAGATATTCCAAAGGAAAAGAGCTCAATTACAAATAAAAACTTTCACAAGTAAATCACACATCACTTGGCATCTTGACCAAGTGGGAAAAGTTGCCTGTGTGGAAAAAAAAGTGGGAAAATCTTGCCAATCCATAGCTAAAGAGACCACAGACCACTGCAGGGAAAAAACTTCTTAGTGTTAACTATAAATAGTTGATAGCAAGCTGCTATATAAACACTTATCATTATACCCATAGATTAAGGAGGCATTCTGCACTGGACCAAGCATTTTTATGCAATGGAAGATTTGTAATGTAGAGAACCCCAACTGATCAAAATATATATTAGAAGCCTTGTGGAAGAGGGGGTGGGAAGAATGTAAGAGCCACCGTAAATGAGGAGAGAAAATGTCAGACTCTGCTCATCTCAAGGCTGCTTTACCCAAGAACTCAACGCAACGGTGTCTACTTCCACTAGACCTTCACAACAGCTGCCCTTCAACATTCTGTTATAGAGTAGGGAAACTTCCATGGGACATGACACTACCCTGAGCGGCTGTATGGAGCTGGTGCTGGACGAGAGAAGGACAGCTACCATCAGTGTATGCCCCAGAGAGTGTCTTGCTTAGGACCTAATAGATCACATATGTAGGAAGATGTGCGAGAGGGAGGAAACTGGCTGGAAGGGAGAATGAGTGGGGTGGGACAGAATGAGGGTGGTAGAATATAGGTAGTGGGTTGATAAAAACACATAAACTCATTGGTAATATAACTAAAAATAAAAACATGAAGGAAAAATGTTATTTTTTGTGGCTTATGAATCCAGAAAACAAGTCTTCCTGCTCTGAGAATTTACTCCTTGGCAGATTTCACCTTATTCATTTCATTTATGTGGGATTGCTTATCACATAAAAGCACAATAATGGCTAGAAAATAAGATGATGCCATAAGATAAGAATTAAAAGTATAAAGTGGGGCTGGTGAGAGAGTTCACCTGCTTGCAAACCTGGCAACCTGAGGCTCAAGGCCTCAGAAGCCCTACATGGTGCATTCACGCATATCTCTCTCTCTCTCTCTCTCTCTCTCTCTCTCTCTCTCTCTCTCTCTCTCTCTTTCTCTCTCTTTCTCTCAAATAAAAATAAATCAATAAAATACTTTAAAAAAAAAGGACAAACCTGGACTGGAGGTCTAAATACTTCCAAGCCTTATAAGCCGAGTTGCATCCCCAGAACACAAGCAGATGGCTGAGGAGAACCGACTTCACAAAGGTGACCTCCACACACACACATCACACATGTACCTGCACTGCTAGGTGTGCATGTTGTGCACAAAAAAGAAAAAAATAATTTTTTAAAAAATAATTAAAAGCATAAAGTGTATCACATTAGCTAACAGAATAAACTATATCACGAAACTGAAAATGCCAGGCTGGGGAGATGGGTTTTGCCTCACAAGCAAAAGGACTTGAGTTTGGATTCCCAGATCCCATACAAAAATGTTAGGCACATGTGGCAGCTGGCCTGTAACTCCAGCCCTAAAAGGCAAGCCTGGGAATTCTCAGAGGAAGCTGACTAGCAGACTAGCCAGATTAGTCCTAATGGAATGCTCTGGGTTTAATTAAAGACCCAGGTTCACAAGAGTAAAGTGGAAGGGCAATGGAAGATTAGTCCCCCCCACACACACACCCAAAGCACACTTGGGTCTCCACAGGTACACATACTCAAGTGCACTCATGTAAACACAGCAACAACATGTGTCTATTCACATGCGAAAACACACATATAAGCATAAACCCCATGTATCGCATTAAAATGCTACCATTTTTACTATGTACCCAATTAGCCATCTTCTCAGGCCAGCTCCACAGAGCACCTTCGTAAGTCAGTGTTCACTAAGCAATAATTTGATCGGGATCCCCATAGGCCCTGTTTCTTCCTGGTTTGACTTTCTCCCCAGATGTGAATGATGTCACCTAACAACAGCCATCTCTGAGTCCCTGGATTGTATGGCGAAAATGGAAATGGACTCAACAGGAAAGTGCTCATGTGCACCGGAACAGAATAGAAGGATGCAGAGTTTGGGAGTCTTCTACACAGCACCCTGCAAAAGGAGAGAGAAGTCCACTGCAAACACCTGCTCTAGACAATTCTTCACCAACAAGATGACAGGATCTGTAGAATCCAAATATTACGTCAAGGAGAATTACCAGTCCTCAAGAGGAAAATTTTACCAACCAATGAGTTCAATGTTACCAGAGAAGAAAGTTTCAAAATAGCTCATTAAATGATAAGAACATATTTCAGATTAAATGTTTCTTCCTACACACTCAGCCTCACCGCTTTAATTTATAATATTTTTTTTCTTCTAAACTACTATCGCTCTATTTCTTTGTACTAATGATGTTACCTGAAAGAGTCTGTCTGTAAGGATTCTCCATCATCAAGACTTCACACTCATTGTGATGGTCAGGATGGTGAAACTCCACAATACAAACAACACCAAATGCTGGAGAGGCTATGGAGAGAAGGGAGCTCTCCTACATTGCTTGTGAGAATGCAGGCTCATACAACCACTCTGCAGATCAGTAAGGTGACTTTTAAAAAAGTTCAGGATTAAAATGACATATGACCCTGCTATACCACTACTAGGAATAATCCCCCAAAGGGAATCAGTTCACTACAGTGACACGAGCACAACCATGTTCTTTGTAGCACTATTTACAATAGCAATGTCATGGAATCAACCCAAATGTCCAACAATTGACAGACAAATGGATAATAAAAATACGGTACATTTAGACAATGGAATACTACTTGGCCATCAAAAAGATGAATTAATGAAATTTGCTGGGAAATGGATGGAATTATCTTCTAATTGTATTGAGTGAAGTATCCCAGAAACAGAAAGTTAGATGCCATATGTAATCCCTAATACATGGATCCTAGTTGCAAACCCACTTAATGACATACTCAAAGGTAAATCTCCATAATATCCACTATAATCACAAAGGATTATAAATAGGAGGAAAGGGGAACAAGGACCTCAAAAGAAAGGAGACAAAAGAACATACTTCAATAGAGAAATGAGGCCATAGTTATGTACATGTAAGTAGCAAGACATCTGATACAGCTCATCACTTCTCTTCCTGTTCACTTGAGATTGAACTGGTTTGATATCCCGAGTCAGGGAGGGTATAGGGACTGGTAGTGAGATGGTAACCAACTGGCAAACAAAGACTGACCTCTCTCACTGCTATGTCTATTCCTATTCTTTCACCTACCTTTGATTCTCTTCTAATATTAAGACCTTCATTTAAACAGTCTTTTATCTTTGGTTAGGAGGTGACCTAGACAACCAATCAGGATGCAACAAAGGGCAGTGCAGGAACAGCAAAGCTGAAAACAACAACAAACCATAATTCAGAATACCAAAGACCCTACATTAATCACCTGGAACCAGACCAGCCAAATCTTTCCCCATCCTAAAGCTCAGGGAACCTTGTGGAAGAGGGGATGGCAAGATTGTAAGAGCCTAAAGATGAGGAAGACCAACAATACACAAGATACTCCACACAAGTCAGAGCTGCAGGATATAGCCACAATGTGACTGGACCTTGCCTGACCTGCACAATGGCTGACATGTCAACATTCCCCCAAAGTCTAGCATGGATCACAGGGGAGAAAGCTTCAGGCAGTAGGATCCCTAGAGGCCAGGGGTTAAACAGTCATGATAGAGTTCCCATATTAGCAGGCAGCCCGAGAAGGGGCCTCAAGCTATGTCTCTGAGTCCTGACCCCTCACTAGTGCAGATGACTAAGAGGGAAATTCAGTACCAATATAAACAGTTCTCTGGAGGATGGGAGGGAGAATGAGAGGGAGAAAGCAGAAAGCACCAAGAGCGGAGGAGGGTAGGGAAAGGGGTGAGAGGGAGAGAGAAGAGGTAAAGGAGAGAGCAGAATGGGGGAAAACAGGGAAGAGAGTAGGGAGGGAGAAGAAGGGGGATACCTATTGAGCTTGTATAACTAGGCAAAAAAATGTAATAAAATAAATAATTTTTAAAAAGAAAATATTTGGTGAAATAATAAGATTTCAATAGAGTGAAAAATGATTTTCATTTCTGTGTGTTTTTGAGTTCTTTAATTTTTAATACAACAGGAAATAAAGTTAAGAAAAATAAAAACAATGCTGGGTAAAAGCTTCTTGCCCATGTATTTGGCTATTTTGTCTGCCTCTCTCAGCTAGAATATAAGTTGCTCGCCTACCCTGTGGTTCTAGCCCTTATGCTAGACAACATCAACTTCAGTAAACATTGTTGAATAAGAAAATGGAAAGTAAAAGTTCTTGTCACTATCCTAACACATATGGGTCCAAAGAGAATGGCAACTGTCCATTGAAATTATCTACCCCTTTCAAGGAGCCTGTAGGGACCTATCATGTAATAACTGGGTTGAGAATATTGCTTATTATTATCATCATTTCTATCATCATTGTGTCAGTAATAATGCCAGTAACTACCATTATGGCTTTATGAACCCGAACCTAAGCTTTATACACATTATCATCACATACTATTAGCAAATATTATTATCGCAATTCAACAGACAAAGAACAGGCTCAGAAAGATTACGTGATATATCCAAAGTAACACAGCACTCAGCTGATGAGCTAGGAGATCAAGATCTGGCTGGTGCCACAGGGCCTGTGCTTCCTACCACAATGTACATGGATTACTGAACTGAAATCAATCCTTCCAATTCCATCCTTCGGTCTTTATGGGCAGGCCAAGCTACAGCTCTGTTTCTTCTTCCCTTACCACTTCTACTATTACTAAAGTTAAAAACTATACAGCTTTGAACCCAGATGCTGAATAACCTCCAAAAGTACTCCTAGCATAACTTACCATGTAATAAATGTGAATGCACATGCACACAAGTCCATGGGTACTCCGGTGTGGTTGTGTCAGCAATGGGTACATGTGGAAGGAAGTAAAAGCTCAGGTATGATTCCTCAGAAATTTTGTTTCTGATTTGTTTTCATTTCCTTTTTGAGACAGAGTTTCATGTCATCCAGGCTTGTCTCAAGTTCCCTATATAGTCAAGGATGACTTTCAATTTCTGATCCTCCTGCTTCTACCTTCCAAGTGCTAAAATTGTAGGCATGTGTCACAATACTCAGTTTCATGCGGTGCTGACAATCAAACTCAAGGCTTGTTACATGCTAGGCAGGCATTCTACCAACTGAGCGACGTCCCCAGCACCCATCTTATTTTTTAATACAGAATTGCTCACTGGGACCTAGGGTTTGTCAATTAGACTAGGCCAGCTGGCAAGCAAGCTCCAAGGATCGGCCTGTTTCTGCTACCAACTGCCTACCAAGGGCTGGAAACTCAGCCTTTTACATTGATGCTGCAATTGAACTCAGGCCCTTAACCTTATGTAATAAGCACTTTGCCAAATAAACCCTCTCCGTAGCACCTAATTACTTTTTATATACCTGTTACTTCAGAACTGTAGTTTTCCAGTCTCACTTCCTGTCATCTAAGACTTGATTCCAGCCTCTTACTCTCATCATCAAAGGCCTTTAGAATAATTAAGTCAGAAAAAGTCACATCATACTAGCTAAAACACCTCCCAACTCTGAAACAAAGTATCGGTAAATTGCTCAATGAATTTTAAGATAGTGAGCTACTAAAAGACTAATAGGAAAATGCTCAGAAGAAAAAATAAAATTTATGTCTACAAAGACTAACCCCAAAAAATTAAATTGGAGAAATGGGAAAATTTGATGAGACTTTCTTAGATTTCTCAAATATAATAAATTAAACACAACCATTTTCAAGGGATGTGGGTACTTACAAATTAGGTCAATGTGCTTAGTTTTCTTTTAATTAGTATTGCAAAATGTTTTAATGAGTGTGTGTTTGGTGCAAATACCATCAGACCTCGTAGCAGCATGTCCGAGTGTGAGACAAAGTTTCAGCATTACATTTATGTGGAAATACATTTATTAAATTTAAATTACATTAACTTGAGGACTATAAGTTTGGGCAAGATTTCTACCATTAGAATTTCTCTAAGCATTGAGGTGATGCATATGTTAACTAGCTTGATGTAATTATTCCACATTGTATTCTTAAGTGATGGGCAGGAAGTGCGCAGCACCCTTTGAAATGCTTTGATTCAGGCGGAGCTTGACTCTGTCCTCATTGCATGGGAAAGCCGGGTTTCACTCTCAATCCTCACGCCCTCACATAGTTATTTTTTTTTTTTTTTTGTCATTTTTTTCTCTTCCTTTTTCTACTAATTCGTTTACTTTAATTAAAACTAGAAGAGCACCTCCCGGAAGTAAATGTTGTGGGCAATTTAAGAACGTGGTTACCTCAGTATCGCCATCTAGTGGACACTGGAATTATAAATTATTTTAGCCAATGGATTCCTCACTGGAAGTTTTTTAGAGGAAACAAATGTAAGGAGAAAAAAAACACAGAATGGTAATAGATACTTTCCTGGGACAGGAGTGTCCTGAAAGCCACAAAGAAACTCTATGGCCTCTTGCACTGGAACCACACACTTTAGTTTTGTTGAATTTTGGGTATAGGTTTCCAGCGTTGCTACTTTATTTTGTTACCTGTAAGATCTAAAACCTTGAGAATACATTTGAATATTTAGATATAAATATATGTATTATTACTAATGTATATTGCTACTGCTGCTGTTGTTGTTATTCAACTATCCCAAGAAACTACAGATTTAAGAATTGCCTCATGTAGCCTGGCAAGCTGGCCCAAGGAGTAAAGGCATTTGCCGCACAGATTCTGAGTTCATCTCTAAAACCCACAAGGAGAAAGGAGAAAACTGACTCAAAAAGTTGTGTTCAGGCCTCCACATGCAATGCCCAAACATTTGGGCATGCCCAGTGCAACACGTGCGCACACATACACACACACATTCGCGCTCTCTTTCTCTCTCTCTCAATAAATATGAATGAGTACATGATTTCTTAAATAAATTCTCCTTAAATGGCCCAATTAAAAAAATGGGTCTGGGAACTCAAAAGAAACTTTTTCAGGGACAAAATTGAAATATCTAACAAATTTTTTTAAAAATGCTCCGCATCCTTGGCCATCAGGGAAATGCAAATCAAAACCTCCCTGAGATATCATCTTACCCCAGTCAGAATGGCAAAAGTCCACAATACAAACAACACCAAATGCTGGAGAGGATGTGACATTGCTGGTGGGAATGCAGGCTTATACAACCACTCTGGCGAGCAGTCTGGTGATTTTTTAAAAAGTTAAAGACTGAAATGCTATATGACCCTGCTATACCACTTCTGGGAATAATTCCCTATAAAGCAAAAATTCACCTCAGTGACACAAGCACAACCATGTTCTTAGCAGCACTATTTACAATAGCAAAGTCATGGACTCAACCCAAATCCCCAACAGTTGACGGGTGGATAAGGAAAATGTGGTACATTTATACAATGGAATACTACTCAGCCATCAAAAAGATGAATTAATGAAATTTGCTGGGAAATGGATGGAATTAGAAAAAATTATATTGAGCGAAATATCCCAGACACACACAGAAAATTAGACATCGTATGTACTCCCTAATAGGTGGATCCTAGTACCAAACCCACTTAATGACATATTCAAAGATGAGTCTCTGTAATACCTACAGTAATCACAAAGATTATAAACAGAAGGGAAGGGGAAGGAGCCCCCCCTGAGAAATAAGGAAAGAGGGGATCATGCTTCAATAGAGAAAATAGGCCACCATCAAGTAACTATCGAGACATCTGGTGAAGCTCACTCTCACTTTCCTTCCTGGGCTGCAACTGGGAAGGTTTGATCTCACCAATCAGAGAGGGTATAGACTGACAGATAGATGGTAACCATCCTGCAAATGGGACACCGACCCCCCCCCTCCACTGCAGTCTCCTATACCATCTACCTTTGAATCTCCTCTTATAGTAAGATCTTCATTTAAATGGCCTTTTATCTTTGGTTAGAAGGTGATCTCCAATACCAACCAGGATGGAGCCAAAGGTAGTGCAGGAACAGCAAGATTGAAAACAACAACAAACCATAATTCAGAACACGAAACACCCTATATTAATCACCTGGAACCAGACCAACCAACTTGCAGAAGAGGGGGAGGCAAGATTTAAGAGCCTAAAGACAGGGAGGACCAACAATACGCAAGATACTCCATACAAGTTAGGGCTGCAGTAGCCATAATCAGATTTTGCATGACCTGAATAATGACTGACATGTCAGCGACCCCCACCAAAGTCCAGCATGGATCACAGGCACTAGGATCCTTAGAGGCAAGGGATTAACAGTCATAATAGAGTTCCCATACTAAAGGGGAGCCCAAGAAAGGGCTCTGGGTATGCCACTGAGTCTTTACACCTCACTAGAGTGGAGGACTCAGAGGGAAGTTTGGCATTCACACAAAAGGATGCCCCAGGGGATGGGAGGGGAAAGGGGGAGGCACTGGGAGAAGGGGAAGGAGGGGGGTGAAAGGAAGGGGAAAAGAGGGGAGGGTGCAAGGGGGACTGGAGAAGGGTGGAGGGAGAGGACTGAGGTACCTATTGAGCTCGTATGATTGGGGGAAAAATTAATTAAAATTAAAAAGAAACAGAATTTCTCCTGTTAATGAGGCCCATTAAAAGGACAAGTGGCTCATTCATGAGAAAGTCTGACTATAGCCCTGAGTTATCAGCCATCAACTCAAAAAGAAGCAAAAGTCCTGGGGCTTTCTCACTCAAAGATGAAAATGGACATGTAACTGTATGTCTTCATAAGGTGGCTGAAGTGATCTTTAACTCAGAATTAGTTTAAAGGGAGCCAGACAGCCCAGTATGGCACACGTCTGCAATCCCAGCACATAATCAGAAACAGGATTAGGACCCTGAGGCCAGCCCAGACTACATAACAAGTATAACATGACTGTCTCAATCATAAACAAATAAAAACACAAGAGAAAATTGTTTTGAAGAAGCATTTGTAATGTATATATTAATGATTAATGCATAAAGAATTTTTACAAAGTAATAAGAAGGTGATTCATATATATTCCAGGAGAATATTGCAGCCAAATCCAAAAATACAAGTGATCAACAAACACATGGAAATTATAGCCACACTAACATCTACCAGATGAGATAACGATCTTAAATGGACAGACTGTTAGGAAGTGTTTGGAGAGAGATATGTACATGCATTCTTATTCCATATTAACTGCTAAAATCTTCCTAGGTAACAATTAGTGGTACATTTTCAAAAATTAAAAATGAAAATATTCTTTAATCTAGTAAATGCATGTCTCCTATTGGATTTATTCTAAAAAATGGAACAAGTATAAAAAATAATTTGTTGAGGAACATTAAAGTCTTTTTAATAAATTCAGAAAACTAGAAACAACCTATTTCCATCAAACAGGTATGTTAAATAAATTAGAGTGCTGCATCTACACATACAAAGAAACAGCATTAAGTATGCCCAGGTATCAGGACCAAGTGGATTATGTTATGACTACACATTAGGAAATAAGACAGTTACAATAGATGCTTTGGGACCTATACATGTGCTGACATGGAATGCTTGCTCCACTTAAAATTATAATGAAAAAGCATATTGGGAAACATGCATATAAAATATTTTATATACATGTAATATATTCTTGTATTAGTCACAAAAATGGGAAGTATGTGTTTACATTACATTGAACAGAATATTTCTGAGGATTATTCATTACAAACCTTTAAAACAGTTGATTCCAGAATTGAAAGAAATCTTTCTACTGTTGCTTTTACTGGAATGCACAATATAAAAGTTTGCAAAGCATAAAAATAAACCTCATTTATAACAAAAGGAATATTCATCTGGCAAGACAGCTCAGCAGATGCCTGCTCCTAAACCTGGTGGCCTAAATTCAATCTCCAGACTCTATGGTGAAAGGAGAGAAGTGATTTCTGAAAGCTGTCCTCTGACCTCTACCAGTTTGCCAAGACATGAGTGTGCATGTTCTCTCTCTCGTTCTCTCTCCCTCTCTCCCTCTCTCTCTCCCTCTTCATTCTTTCTTCCTTTTCCTCCTCTTCCTCTTCCTCTTTCCTTTTCTTCTTCACCCTACCTCCATCCCTGTCTGTCTGTCTGTCAAATTAATTTTTTGAAAAAAAAAGTCACTAAATGAAGCCAGAGACAGCTAAGTAGGTAAGGCCTAGTACCCAGAGCTTCATCTCCCAGAAGCGCACAGTATGAAAGGACCGAACTGACTTCAGAAAGTTGCCCTCTGACCTCCACCCATGCAGCCATGCACTTGTCATCTTCTCTCTTCTCTCTCTCTCCCCCTCTCTCCCTCTCTCCCTCTCTCTTTCTCTCTCTTTCCCTCTCTCTCTCTCTCTCTCTCAAATAAATAAATCTTTAAAAATCAATAAATGAAGCTTCTGGAATGTTAGTAAATGACTGGCAGGGGCCAATGAATAAAGGGATGGTAAGCTAGTTACCACTGAGGGTTTGGTCAAACGGGCAGATGAGCGCCACCAGATGTCTACTGTATAGCACTACCATGTCAGTCAGCAATCCTGCTCTGTATTGAAAGACTGGGAAGATGTTAGACCTTGTGTTGTGTTTCTTACCACAAAGAATATGAGGACGGGGGAGGGGGGAAGGGGAGAGGGGAACAGAAGAGGAGGAGGAAGGAAAGGAAGAAACTAAGCCTATACATAGCACCTTAGAAAGCACCTTTATGTCCCCATTTTTCTTTCCTAATTCCTAAGGGAAATAACTATACTGAAAGTTATTTATAATTTACTGAGACTACTTTTATCAAAGACTTTCCTTTATCTACCAAGATAATCATACATTACTGTACAGTAATATGGTACAGTACTTTGATGATTTTTAATGACAAACCACACTTTAATTTTTAGAATAGAATCAACATGGCCATAATGTATCATCTTACTATATTAGTGAATATGATTTGTTTCAGATGTTTTGCACATAAGGTCATGACAGAGATGGATTTGTAATTTTTCTGGCGATGTCCTTGTCAAGTTTGGAATTCAGGCAATACATTCAGCTTCATATTGAGGCTAATGCTAGCCACATAAAGGATTCCAGAAATTATTCTTTCCTTTTAATAGCCTTTGGAAAAATTGGAATACTCCCAATTGTACATAAAATTTCTATTTTTATGTCAATCTGAGCTCACCAGCTAAATTTTAAATTCCAAACAACCAAGAACTCTATCCTTAGTTAGAGCTATCTGTGGCCTAACTATCCAACCTTTTTCTTTGAACATCAAATTTTGAGTATTAGTTTGACAGTGTAAACACTGACATTTAAAAAGATTACAACCCAGGGGCCTGCTCCTCATGGCACTCCATGTCTGGAGTCCGTGAGTTCTGTTCTTTCTCGCTAATAAACTTTACCTTAATCTTCAAAAAAAATTACAAGTCACATTATTAAGCACACACATAAAAATGTATAATTACTTCTTTTTAGTAAATGAGCTGGATCTAGATTGTAAGGACTGGCCTCCCTTTCAAGGAGTTGCTTCATCTGACACTAATTATATTGTATAAGTAACAATCTGTCTGAGTACAAGAACATCTATTTTGCATTGAACACATCTGCACTGGAATCCCTTTCATTTTGAGTGACCCATGTTTGGTCAGAGTATATAAATTCTCTAGCCTCAATATGTCCTATGGAAACTAAAATAATGATGAAACTTGCTTACAAAACTACCACGTTAGAAATGGTATCTAAAACATCTAGATCTTTAGGAATACTAGAAGGTGCACCTTTTACAAAAGTTCTAACACAGAACTGTATGCTCACACTTTGTAACTTCCAGATCTTTGTCTCCAAAACTGCCATGAAAGTCTTACACAATCTCCTGTCCTGATTTTTTTTGCTTCTGTTTGAGTCACGTTCTCCTCTCCATAATAGTTTGCCTCTTTCTACAGTAGATATACTTACAAAATTTCATACAATTACAAAAATACCCCTAACTTCCCACCTATTTTTCTACCTTACCTATTTTCTTGCTAAACTGTTTCCTAAACTTTTCTGGGTCTTAGGGCAGAACAGTGAATAAAAAGCATAAACCATTATCTGACCTGTGAAGCTGAAGAGCTAATATGCATGTTTTACATGAAGAAATGGACACATTAGGGAGGTCATTACAAATTAAAGATTGGCCACCGAACAGGATAAGGTCATGTGCTCTTTATAGGATCAATATAGTTGAAGAGTCAGTATCAGATAGCCCTTCACCTCCATGAAACACAAACACATAGAGTAGAAGATTTGGCAAAAATAATATTTGTCCCTGTATTTCCATCTTTCAGGTATTTTCTATGCACAGAATAAAAGTAATAGGTGAGGGCTATGCACATGTGTGGTGTACTTATTACTTATCATCAGCATGGTTACAGCTAATTCTAAAAATGTTGGATAATACTTGACTGGATTCTGGGTGCCAATTAAAGCTTAGAGGCCTCAAAATAAAGTGACCTATTAATGGCAAGAATCCTCAGACCTTTTGACAGCAAGAGCTAAAAATGCAGTCACAGTCACGTGAATTTGCAACAATCTTTACTTCATTTGAAACCACATGGAAACAGTGACCCACACTCTTCTAATTTGCTAGTGCGTGATCATCCCAATTTGCCTTGGTTTATGCTCAATGTAAACATGTATTAGGCTCAGGGAAGGAGAGGGGGATGGGATGGTGGCCTAAACAATCTCTGCATAGTGGGTTCCTAGTGTGCAGCCAGCCACATGGCTTAGTCACACCATCCAAGAGAATCCAAATCATTCAAAATCATTAAATGGATGATTCAACCTCCAGTCTTTCTTTCAGAACACAGAGATTCAAACATCATGCCCTAAAAACTAAAAGGAAGGGCTTATTGGTAAAATTATGAGTATGGTTTTTTTATTTACATTATTAACTTAAAATTGAAAACCTATTTAAATCAGGCCACCCATGGCTCACAACTCCCCGGGTCTCGTACCAATGAGCATATGGCTTTAATCCATGTTCAACACTTAATTAAGATTTTTTTTCAAAGATTGTATTCTGGAGTTACCATCCTCTGAGAGTCCAGCTGCTGCAGCGCATTAGCAGGGAACATCTGGCTGAAAGCTTTAAACTACTATTTTCCTTAACTATTACATGGATGAGGTTTGTGTTATTCTATGCAAACTACAGCATGTCCTTTTATGGACTTCTAAGCATAATAATTAGTGACAGTGTAAATTGGTTTCTGATTTTCCTTATACCACGCAGCAAACTGCTTTAATAACATTCAAATTACATTTCAGAACTTTGTAAGTGCTCATTTCATAATATAGGCATGTCTGTACTTTTTAAGTTCAAGGTTTCATTCCGATGGCCAAGAAACATTTCCTTTAAATGTAGCTGTATGAAAAGAAAACAGTTTTAAACTTTCTCAAGGAAACGGTCCTTATAAATCCAGGACTTGAATGTATTTGGCACAGAACTCTGAACATTCCACTTCCTCTGCTTGGGAAGCTCAGAGATCCCCTGCACAGTGCAAATTCCAAACTTCAAAACCTCCTCTGAAGAGAGTATCAACCCTTGTCTATACTGCAAATTTGCCCCTGAAATTAAGTTAACTAAATCTGTTCAGGGACTTAAGCAACTAGAAAACATCCCTATAGTCAAATAAGTTTTTAAAAAGAATTTCATGAGACTGCATAAGTTTCTAGGTCTCAGCTGACACATATTTATAAGCCTGGCTCAGAGAACCGTTTTAACACACACATAGACTCTTGTGCCTAAAATGCCCTGGGGCCCCTCCCAGTACTTGGTGTCCAGACAGACTTTCAAATGCTCTTACAACTCGCCATTTATTTGAAATGCCCTCTGTTTAACTTTACCAAGGAGCCAGGATTGTAACCCAATACTCCATTTACATATAAAACACTTCACACCTTATATATGGTACATGTTTAATAACAGCCCTTCTGCTCACTTTCTACATTTATGTTTCATTTCTTTTCTTATTGTTTCTGCCCCTGACTGTGTGGGCAGACAGTAGGTATTCCTGAAAGAAATTGGTAAAACACACCCCCTCTGTAGCTCAGAGTCCTCCGAAGGCTTTTGATTAAAATCAGATGGAAAGTCAGGGACAAGTGGACTATATGGCATAGTCACTGATCCACTCCAGGGCACAGTCACCGCTGCCTCTCATTCACACCAGCCCCCCCAGCCACGAGGGCCAGTGCTAGACCTGAAAAGAGAAGCACTAGTTTTCCTGACTGTCTCGGTTCTCAGCCCACTCTCTCAGGACTCCCTTCAGATCCACTTCTAACCCCTTAGCTAAACTAGCAGCTTCAGCTTCTGATGCAGCCTTTCTCCTCAAGCTTCCTGGGAGATTCTCTTTATGCTTCATTCTCTGCCTCCCACCACAACCATCGACCAACATGGGTATTTCCTTGATTTGTTTACAATCATTATTTCTGGCATCTACAACAATGCTCAGCATACAATCAATACACGTCAGTCCAGGCCTTAGGATGTGAGTTATACTGTGCCTGAAAAGCTGACCTTCTCCCAGGACCTTCTTCAGCCCAGCCCAATGCTGTTCCTACGGTAGCACTCCATGTTTGATAAACAGGACTCCTCAGGACTGGAGGAGCACTCAGCACCCAACCTAGAAACTTCCTTTTGCAATGGAAGGTATTTATTACAGAAATCACAACTAGTCAAAGTGCAGAAAATAAGTGCCTGCGGTCTACTCAGCTCGAAACAGAATATCTAAACCACCCCTCCTCCCAAAGGTTCAGGGAACATTAGGGAAGAACGGGCTGTAAGATTGCAAGTATATGAAGGAGGACAGGAGTGTACCAGACAGTATCTTCAGAACATGACAGGGCTAATCCGCCATGAACTCACTATGTGTACTTCCACAGGACCTACATGGAAGGAAAAAGATCTCAAGAAGTCTCACACATCCTTGAGAAACCAATGAAGATTCATGCTGATGGGAGGGAATGCATCCCTCAGTATTCCAATGGATATATGATTCATGCTCCAGTGAGTGCTCAAGTACATGCCACATGCCATCAAGAGCAACCCAGATGAAATTCGCGGGCCGCTGAAGCAACAAGATATGAAAAGAGCAGGCAGACCGACAGATAAGAAGGATTGTAATAGGAGAAAGGGGATGAGACTAGAGATTAAGGTATGAAAACATCATAAATTCACTGTACAAAGCTTGAAAAGAATAAAAATTAAAGGAAAAATAAAATCAAAAAAACAAATGTTCCATTTTCACATGCCACAACTAAGTAAAATTTGTTCTAGGAATGCTATGCTGTTTTCGTTTCACATTCAACAACCAATCAATATAGTTGAGTACAACTGTATATCTATATTACATTTTGATTTTACATGCACACACACACACACACACACACACACACACACACACACACATGCACACACACACACAAGAAGGCACTTGAGTGTGTGTGCCTATAGAGTCCCAAGGATTTTTCTACCTCCTTATTGTTTTCCTCTGGGATTTCCCAGACTCTACCTCCTAGGACAGGAATTATAAGCCATCTCATCCATCCATCATTTTTATGTCTGGATTTCAGTATCCAAACTCATATCCTTTTCCTTTCAAGTCAAAGGCTTTTAAATCCTGAGCCATCTTCCCAGCCCTACATCTTCTTATTTGTTTAGATTGTATAACTTCTTCTCTTTGGCCAAATAGTCATTGAAAAAAATAATGGGTATCATACCACACATAAGTATATATATATCATGTATTTTGAGCTTATCCACTCCTATCCCAGCTTCCTGCTCCTGCTGGTTCTATTCCTCCTCCCAAATATTCTTCTCTTTGCTTTTAAGTATTTTTTTATAATGACTTGAGAGAAAATATGCTATTTGTCTTTTTGGACCTGGCTTATTTTATTTATTAGTTCCACCTGTTTTCTCACAAATTACATAATTTTGTTCTTCTTAATGGCTGAATAATATTCCATTGTGTATATACACATTTTCTTTATCCAATTATCTGCTAATGAATACCTAGGCTTATTCCATAGTTAGGCTGTTGTGAATAGTGCTGCAATAAACATTCATATGCAGATATCTCTCCTATATGCTGACCTGAATTTTTTTAGATATAAAGGCAAGAGTGGTTTCCATAGATCATCATATGATAGTTTAATTTTTAGCTTTTGAGGAGCCTCCATACTAATTTCCACAGTGGCTGCACTGATTTAAATTCCTACCATTATGAAAGGTTCATTTTTCCCTCATTCTGATCAGTGTTTGCAGCTGAGCTCTTCAGGACAGTCATTGTAGCTTGGGTAAGATGGAATCTCAATTTAGTTTCACTTGGTTTTTTGCTCCAGTGTCGGAGGGTGAATACACTACCTTTAAAAAAATGTCTAGATAGTAAAAGTACATATTTTCGCCCTAAAAATCTTAATACAGCAGTGGACAAAATATTGTGCATAGTACTGGGTCACCAGGAATCAGCAGAGAAGAGTGCAAGCCTACTATGTGAAGGAACTGCTTGTTAACAATCTTTATTTTAATTGTTTGATGTCTAAGAAAATTGGTGTGTTTTGCTTTCTATTTCTGTGTTGCTTACAGACAAAATCTTACTGTGCTTTTGTGACACTTTAGGAAATTAGAGGCTTTGAGCTGAAGAACAATGTATACTTTTCCTACTTAAAATAAGGAGGAATATCCCCCTGCTTCATGACTTTGTGTAGAACATTTGATTTTTAGAGTGGATGACTGCTACCGTGTGGAAGCTGCCTCAGTTACCTTAGAGTCATTCACTCAAAACCCACCCACAAGCTTCCTCCCAGGCCTTTCAAATTTGGCCCCTGCCAGCAGCTCCTCACTGACCTCTTCTCGCCTTCTCGCCTTCAGTCCTGCCGGTTGTGGTCTTTCCGGTCTTCCAGTGCCTCCCTTCCTGAGTGCTACTCACTTCTCCCTCCCATTCTTTGCTTTGGCCACAGGGCCACACACACTAGGAATGAATAAAAGGAGCACGAAGGCTTAGAAGAGCCGCAGCAGTGATCTCCGCTCTCCGCTTTCTCCAGTGGTGTGCAGAGGCAAACCCTTCCCTTTCTCTTCTTGCTTCAAATAACCAAATGGATGGAACTATATTGCTTCTCTATAACAGTTTAAAAGAGCACTTGGCCTTTCTTTCTATAACCTTTCCCTATCCATCCCACCTTTCTCAATAAACTTATGCAAAAATCCAATTTAAAAAATCATTCTGTGTGTCAATTATTGAGATTATTGTTTACATATTAGCCAAATATTAAAAACTTATTTTTTTAAATGTGGTTTATTTTCTTTGTATTTAGTAAATGCCTCGTTTCCTCAATGCTTAGCTTCTGTTTGCAAATCTAGCTAAGCACTTCTAAGCTTTTACAAAGCCTCTGTAAAATCACTGTCAACCCATACGCCCTCGACATTAAGCATGTCAGAGTTCTTTTCTTTCTTAATGGATAAATTTTGAGAGTTCATTCTTCCCCTCCACTTACTTTCATCTGATTGTTTCTAACCTTTGGATGTGAGCGGTGCTGTGTCCTGGGTCTTCCATCAGCCAAGATTTGGTGAATACTCCCTGTTGCCTCTGGTGGTGGATTGTCAGCATTCTAGTTCTCACATCACCATCTTTCTTGGCTTGCTCTTCTAGTTCGAGGGAGTTCTATCATTCCAACTATTCGGCTTTACAGGTTGAAATCCTTTATTTTATCTTCACACTTGGTTAATTTACTTAAACAGATGTTCTAAGTTAGAATTCATTGAGATTTTAAAGACACTGCTCTATTGCCTTCTATCTTCCAGTGCTGGTTTTGAGAAATTAATTTTGATTCCTGGTCCTTTCCCTTCTTATGTCTTTCCATTTCAATCTTTCTTTTTGAATTAAATTTTCTTTTTTTTTTTAATTTTTTTTTTTATTTATTCAACTGTGCGTATGTGCATGTGTATGTGCGCGCGTGTGTGTATGTCTGTGTGTAGAACCACGGACGAATTCGTGAACCACCATGGACGCCTCCACCTCCTTCTGCCCCGGGATTCACAGGCTCCGCCCTACCAGAACCAGAAATGCAGGCCGCCCCCGCTTCCGCCCGGCGTCTATACGTGGGGTCTAGGATCTGAACTCAGGACCTTCCGCCTGCAAGGCGGAGGCTTAACCCCTGAGCCACCTCTCCAGCCCCGAATTAAATTTTCTTTTACGTTTATTTGTTTTGTTTTGTTTTGTGTGTTCTTCCATGGAGGTCAGATTATGATGTGAGGGAATCTCTTCTCTCCTTCCACTACGTGGGCTCCAGGAATTAAACTCAGGTCATCAGAATCATTGGCAGGCATATGTACTCACTAACTAGGATAGTTAGTTGTAGATGCCAACATGACAACTGAGAGCTGAGCTTTTGGTCACATCTGTGAAGAATTAGTAGTAAAGTCAAGCCCTGAGCAAGCCTTTGGGAGATTATCTAACTGATATGGGAAGACCCAGTCCACGTGAGGCCATTCCCTGGGTAGGTGGATAAGACGGAACTGGTTGGAAATTGGCACGCAAGCATCTCGGCTCTTGATGCTGGTGTGAACTGCTATGCTGCTGAACTGTAACTAAGAATAACAAGACTGGAATAAACCCTTTGTTTGCAGATGTTGTTTGGGTTCTGCTTCATTCTCAATGGAACACAGTCACTGAACCATCTCCCCAGAACCTTCCTAATCTTTTCTAATAGCTCTTGAGTTTCCTAATTCTCCAACAATACGGTTTGGTCTGGCCCTCTTAACTTACTGTAGAAGAATACAGTGATCCCTTCTATGAGAGAATTTTCATTTTCACTTTAGAGAAAGATTGTTGTCCCCTATTGTTGTTGTTGATGATGATGATGATTAATTTCTAATGACTACTAAATAGTTGAATTCATAGAATTGATTCATAAAATTTCATATTTTTCCTTCACTTATTGTTCATTCTTTTTTTCTGATGTTACCATTTACTGGATTTTCTGCTTTAGCTATCATATTTTTAATATTCAAGTTTTTATCATCTCTTCTTTTAAAAAATAAATCTCTTTCCAAGCACTTAGTATTTATGTCTTAAGGACACAATGTCTGTCCCATTCTGCATTGTTTCTATGTCCTTCTAATTCTCACTTTCTCCTTTTTAAGTTCTTTGTTTCACTACAGAAGCTTTCTTTCAATATCTGATTCTTCTTTGATATCTATGATAGTTAAGAATGTATTCACTAAAGAACCGATCAGACACTTTGGAAATATTCTTGGAATAGGGTCACAGAGTAACTGGGGGATTTTCATGTCAGCAACTCATCTGCAGGTTTTTCTCTCGAGCAAGTTCAGTTTCCTCTGAGAAGAGAACCCCAGAAATCCTGGTATTGTGTAGGAGGTGGTAAGGTTGCCAGTGTGCTGGAGCTAACTCAAGGATGGGGACTGGAAACGTCATTGTCTGGAGGCAGCATGCCCTCTCCCCGCCCAGTTACTAAATCTGTCTTTGCATTGCTTTTCTCAGTGCTCAAGTCCAGAGACTGCTGCATGGATGGAGAAAATGTTCCCAGGTGAGAAAGAGCACTAAGGGTCTAACTAGTCCTCATAAAACCCTTCTTCCGAAGCTTTCCCAAAACCTAGGGATGAATCAGCTTGCTTCCGTCTGCTTCTCTTCCAGGCACTTAGCTTTGACCTTTCGCCATTCTGCTAAGTCATGCACCATTATTCCATCCACTTTCCATCTTTGTGTTTTGTGGTTTCAGGGTTATTTATATCTCTTTGGTTTACCAAAGGCAGAACTCGTACTTGCTTTTCTTAGTTTTCCATGTTTGGGAATGAATTCTGAGAAAAGAAAGTCAAGTGTAGGACGTAGGAAGAGTTACTTGTATCTTTCTTCTGACATCTTAAAACGAGAAAAGTCCATACATATTTTTCTATACCATTCTCCTTTCTATCGATACTAGTGCAACTCATAATTTCCATTTTCTGGATTCTGTGTACAACTTAGACATTTTATTTTGATAGCTCCAGACTAACAGCTTTTAGTTAATTAATGAAGTACTAATTTCCACATCTATGTTGTAGTCATTGCAACTGAATAGAGTATACATAACGAATATAAAATAACTGGGAAGGCTTTGATTACCAAGCTCATGTAGGACTTAGTATCCTATTTAAATATGATGATTATTCTTGTTGGTCCCCCAACCCTCCATTCTTCAGTTTCTCTCTGCCACAGGAGGCTGACCTCTGTGGACAACTCCCCCCTTTTGTGCCCAACTCCTCCACGTTCCGGCTCGTGTGGCTCTTTATTTCCTTGTGTTTTAGTTACCATGATGCTACTCCAAAGTTCAGTTCCAAATAAAAAGCTTCCAGCTTTGAAGGGAATTCTTTCTAGATAGGCTCCATTGACTGTGAACTTTGGTAAATACTCCCCTTGTTAAGTTCTTTACAGTTATACCCTGTGTTCATTGACTGATACATTAATAAACATCTTTAAAAAGATTTTGAGCTAGCTCATTTCTACGGTCCCTTGAACTCTTTTTTTGTTAACATTTTTTATTATCTCCGCTCATACAAACTTAATAGGTACACCAGTTCCCTCCCTCCCTCCTCCTCCTCCCACCCCTCTGCTCGCCCTCCCCTCACCCCTTCCTCCCCAACCCCCAGTGCCTCCCCTCCCCCAATCCCTGAAGAATCCTTTAATGTGCATGCATGACTGTCCTCTGGATCCTCCTCTCCGATGACATACAAGGACCCAGCGACATTTCCCTGAACCCTTTCCTGTGTTCCCCTTAAGCATAGGAACACTATTTTGGCTGTCAATCCCTTGAACTCTTATGCTCATGATTTTATAAGTGTATAGCTGGCACTTAAAGACTACGAGAAAATTACAGGCTCCTTTCATTGAAGATTCTGTCTCACTTCAGCAAAAGAAAACAAAAACAAAACAAACAAAAAACTTTTTCATATAATTCTACTCTCCTAAAAATAGATGCAAATGCAAGTGCTGCCATGAGGTCAGACTAGCCATGCAAGTCAGGACATACACATTGTTCCCTCTATGCTATAGGCATTGGAATTAGATAATTATTTGTGATTTTTATATCAGGGAAACAGAAATAGTCAGATTTAATTCCAACAGTTTGCTTTTTTTCTGTTTTATTGTCTTGTCTCCTCTCTTGGCCCTTCATATTAAGGGTCAGAACATTAAAAATAAAAACATTTTACCAGCCCTCCTGTTGAAGAAGAAACGAATCCCTTGACTTAAGACCTAATTTTTTTTCAGTCTGCATTAATATATTTTCTGTACCTAGTGAACTTTTCCATTTTATTGCCCTTATAGACCCTTCAACCCATCCCATCTCATTATTCTTGCCAAGATTTTTGCCCACGTCTTTGCTGCAGCTCAGTGGGTCTTGTCCTCTCAACCTCTTGTCAGCAGTGGGCACAACTGCCATTAGGTTTATGAAGAGTCTCATCCTTGCCAGCCGCTGCTTCACCTTTCTGGCTTTCCTAACGTCTTAGGTTATTCTTCAGTCTCCTCAGTAAACACATCTTCTGCACATCCCTCAAATGTCCATGTTTCTGAGGGCTCTATACTGTCTTCTCACCTCATCCATTCCAATGACTTCAAACACCAATAACAACTAGACACGGAGTTCCAGATGGTGACCCCTGTGCTCAGAAGACAAAGGCAGTTGAGCACAGACTAGGATACATAATGAGAGGCTGCCTCAAAAAAAAGTCCATTATACAATTGGTGATTCTCAAATGGACCATTTTGGCTTCAGATCTTTCTCCTAACTGGAAATACTTTTCTATAACCAACACTAAAAGGCTATGAATGCAAACAGATTCCTCATACTCAATACCTTGTCTTCCCCTTCAATCTGACTTCCATCTAGAGTCCTTATTCCAGAATATCACACAAAGTCAGGGCCCTGAGAATAACGCTTGGTATCAAAAACATCTTACAGATTCTGTCCAAGATGTACCATGACCCTAAATATCAATTTTCTCCTTGCTTACTACCATCCTTCTGGAGTAAATCATCTCCTTAATAATATTGCTACTTCCAGCTTTACGATGCCACATAGTGATCTTTCTAAAATACAGATCATGTTATTCTCCTACAATTAAACCCTGAAATGGTTTTTGTCATGGTTAAGATACACCTATTCAAGCTCTGGACACATTTGTAAAGAATCAGTTGTTGAGATAGGGCTTAAGCAAACCTTCAGGAGATTATCTAGTTAATGGGGAAGGCCCAACCCCTGGTGGATAGGAATAATTCCTGGAGAGAGATGATTAGGAAAGTTGGTATCCTTTGGCAGATCTGAACAGACGTGTTGGTCTGGCAAGTAAGGTTGTCCCTCTTTCAGTAGTCCTGTGGAATAATAGATACAGCATGACCAGTTCCCTCAGCCACTGGTGTTGGTGTGAACGCCCTTGCCAAGCTGGATTAAGGGCAAGAATCAGACACCATGAAAGAAAATAAAATCTCCCATTGTTATAAGCCATTTGGTCATGCATTTATCAGCAACCACACATGCTAACTGTAACAGTTCCCCATCGTATTAAGATGAATCCTAAATTACTCAATATTTCAGTAACTGGTCTTCTATTCTGTTACCTAATTACTGAAAACTCCAGCCAAAGTAAAACTCTTCTCAAGTTTCTCCAATGCATAATTATTTTCCTCTAGATACTTTCCTAATAGGTTCCCTTTGCCTACTTCTCTGATCTTATTAGCATCTTCATATGATGATGGTTAGTCCTAGCTGTCAGCTTGACACTTGGGAGGCAGCTTCTGAGCAAACCTGTAGGAGTCTGTCTTAATTGCATTGGGCGAGGCAGGCAGACTCGCCCATTACAGATGGCACCACTCTCTAAGCTACATAAAAAGCACTGGCGGGCTGGCTGGCATGCATCGATTCTTTCTCTCTGCTTTTGACTCTAAATGTGATGTGTTCAATCCCCTCAGCTCCTGCTAGAATGACTTTCCTGCCATAGTGCACTGTAACCTGGGCTATGAGATAATTACATCCCTTTCTTCCCTAAACGGTTTAAGCCAGATAATTTATTGCAGCAATAAGAAATGAAAATAAAAGGAGTGTCATCTATATTCCTCTTTTAAAAACACAGAAACTTACTCACCTTACAGTTCTATAAGATGGGATGTCCAAAATCAAGGGACAAATCTTGTGACAAACATCTACAACTCCTTGAATACTTGATATTTCAACTGAGATATCCTATGTTCTCTAAATTTGGTCTGACTCTGTTCCTATAGTATACCTACTTACCGACTTAACACTATTTTATTTATATGAACTATTCACCTTTAAAATTATTAACCGCTATTATTTCTCCAGTGCTTTGTTTCCCAACACAAAGTTTCACAAAATAATTGTTGAATATGGTGATTTGCGTATAAAATGTCTCTTGAAGGCTCAAGTGTTTAAGACTTGGTCCCCAGATGGTAGCACTTTTGAGGTGACTAATCATGAGGATAGCGAAGTAACGGATCAATTCATTGATGAGTTCACAGCTGAATGGACTATTAGGAGTCATGTTTAGTAAAGGAAACAAATGACTGGGACATATCTTGTCCCCAGTGTCCCTGTCTCACTCTTCTGTAAATGTGCATACACACACACACACACACACACACACACACACACACACACACACACCCTTTGATCCATTATGACTTTTTCTCCCTTGACTCAGTCCTACAGCAACAGAGTCAGCCAAAAATGGACTGAAACCTTTGATGCTGTGACCTAAAATAGATTTCTGTTCATCTCCAGTATTTTGTTATATCAACAGGCAAATTGACTAACATAAATGATGACCAACCAACTTAAAAGTTGAACCAGGGAAGGTGTATTTCACACAGATTTTTTTTTCCCTCTCTTCTCAAAAACAGGTAAGTCAGGTAGTTTTCCCAGCAAATTAGCCATAGCTTACAAAGGGCCAACTAATATACAACTGCCATTACAACCAAAGTGAATTCCATCTTTTTTTTTCCCTGCAGTTCTCCCACTCTACCTACGTATAAAATTTTCACAATAAAAGTTTAAGCACACTTTTAAAAGCTAAGAATGTGGAAATTTTTTCTCGATCTGTCTGGTGCCTGGTCTGTTCTCATCTGTAAACCATCTGTAAACTCTACAGTTCACGCTCATGGGATAAAAAGAACCTACAATAACATTTTACTCGAACCAGAACAGCAAAGTGTTAATTAACACTGAGCACACCTGTTCCGAACTGCAAATTCAGAGATTTATGTAAACTTGACAAGACTTTCTGACCTCTTGTAAGATTTATATTCCTTTTGAATAAGCATTTCCTCTTTGTAATGCAGTATGTTTTAAGTTTATTTCAATGACTACCTACTGGTATAAACAGACGCACCATTCAGTTCCTTTGTTACCTGTTCTTTATCCTTTTTATACAATGCTTGTCAAATATTAAATTGAAGGTGAAAATAAGCAGGCTCAACCATGAGACCTAAAATTTCCTGCTCTAAATTTATCTTATGAGGAAATCTTTTTTAAATAATATCCTTGTATTCAATCTCCGCAGTTAGTCCGAGAGCACTTTAATGCAGTGATGCCTGCATGTGTACACCCTGCGTCTGCAGAACCAGCTAGCCACAGCGATTTATACACTCAGAACTTGTCAAGTCACAGTGCTCTCCCATGCTCAGGCTTTTCAGGTTAAGACACATTTTTTCCATCAAGGATACTAATGACTTAAGAGGGAATTTTGTAAGGCTTCCTGATACAGGAAGTTACCTTGGATAGGTTCATTCCCAGCACTGTGAGCGTCACCAAGCCAGCACAACAGACCAAAGCACTAGAGCTGGAGAGGCCCGAACTTGGGGGTATATTTCCATCTACCAAGCAGTTCATTCCAGTCAGCTTACTAAGACCGAAGTGTTCCTAAGAATGTAAGGAAAAAACATCAATGTCAATGCTGGATTCAAAAACCAATAAAACCTTTTAATCTCCCAGAGAAAATAGATTTATAGCATTTATGGAAACTAGTTATAAAACTCAGAATAGTAGAAACCATACATGACATTTGACCTAATGGCTCTTGTTTATAGTCTAAGGTAATCTGAAGATTTTTTTTTTTTTACTGTTTTCAACTAAAAGTTACTGATTCATTACCTGAAATTGTATTGAATGTTCTTTTTCTTGACTATCAATTGGTTTGAAATGGCTAGAAATACCACAGAGTAATTATAATGCAACTTTTCAAACAACACCAAGAAATGCATAATTATCAGTGAGGGAGGTTAAAATTCTATTTAGTGTATCTCCAGCACTCTGGCATAAAACTCTGACTCACAAGCATTGGCTTGTATCCATGGCACAGAAGATAGTCTAAAGAAAAGGAGTTCCAAACTTTCCCAACTGATTTACTTATAGAAAAACCTACGCACTGGAGTTTAAGAGACTTTCCCAGGATCACACAGAGAGAGCTGAAAGTGAGGCCCAGAGCTCTGGTCCCAGTTGAGGGCTTCTCCGTTGCAGTGAGAAACCTGTGCCAGCACACTGTCACTGTGAGTTACTGTGAGTCAGCTACGTGAGGAAATCCAGAGTTTCTACCAGAGTTTATAGATATAATTTAGCCATATGGTAGCTTTAAAGACAGCCAAATTCAAATTCAGCCACAGAAGGGAATGCAGACCCCAAATGAGCCAGGGAAACTTTCTACAAAAAAGAAAGCCCAAATAAACAATTAGATTCTGATTTAAAGGACAGAATACTGTGCTTAAATCAGGACCTCAAACCAGGACCTTTCAGATGACATCATATTGTAACTTTTTGGTTCACTAATAAAAATCAATCCAATGCAATCTCTTCTTCAAGGAAAAAGTACCACTGTCTTCACAAACTATTCAAACAATTCAAAACCAAAGCATGAAAAGCTATTACATTACCTAATCATGCATTTCATCATACATATTATTCGAGGGAGAAATTTCAATAAATGAGTTAGAATAACCAAACTAACAACAAAACACAGAAAATAAAAGGCTGTTTTTGTCCTTAATTTTTTTGTCCTTTTTTCTTCCTTGGCAAAACGAATGCACCACAAAAGAAGATATTCAGTTGGATGTATTTCTCTTCTTGATTTCACATCATCTAAAATTTTTCTTTCAGAAATACAAATTATAAACTGAAACTGTGTTGCTGCCACTGCCTTTCATACAGAACGTGAAGCAGTTTTTTTTTAATCTTTGGGAAATGCTATATCATAAATGGATATACATAGTGCCTTGAATGTGAATCATACTTACATACTTATCATGCAATGTTAAAATGTACAACAGATTAAAAAATGCACATGGATTGTGCAAATTCCATAATAGCTCTATTCCAAAAGGATAACATTTTCAATTTCATATAAACAGATTATCCCCTGGAATCTTTCTATATTTAAATTTAAATTTCTGACACAAATTCAGTGTACAAACCTGTACACTATACAGTGTACAAAACACACAAATTTTCAAACCAAAGAGGAAACCTTTAAACCCTTGAAGGTTCAAAATCAAGACAACAGGAATTATTTAGTCCACATTACCATATGCTGCAAAATGGCATGTTGTAATAAGAAAGGTCAGATTGTATTTGCCAGAATAAATGCTTCCAAATACTGTAATTCCCACTAATGTGTATTTCAATCCAGAGAATTTGAAGATTTAAACCCTGCCAACAACTTTTCCCAGAAGTTATTTCCATGTGTCTGGGAGAAAGACACATTCTTAAGAAATAAAGAAATGAATGCTGAGCTCTAAGCCCAGATATCCATGATTAGGGCACAGGCCTACCCAGCACAGGTAACTAGATGCACTGCAGTAATAACTATGTCATTGAGTATGAGGCTGCTTATGACAAAGTTTCAGATAGAAGCAACAGACCTCAAGGATCACAAGCTCTCTACAACAAAGTCTGTGTGTTTTCTTTCAACTCACAAACAAGTAACTTCTTCCTAATGTCCTATAGTTTAATACAAGATTCACTACAACTAAAATAATTATTGGTGGATGCTGATTTGAAAACGTATATAGTATTTAAGAACACACACTATTTAAGTCACTTTAAAACAGCAAGTATAGCTTTTTTGTTTATGCTTCACATTTTTTAATCATTTTCCTGTTCTTATATACAACATTATAGATTTTTAAGGTAAATGTCCAGTCCTCCAGGAAACTCATTGTACTAATATATTTCACTTGATCTTTTCTTTTCAATCCACCTAAACCAGCAATATCAGTACAAGTTACCATTTACTGAGTGCAAGTATTGTGTCATGCCTGTAATAGCTCTTTGTTAGAATACCATTTTACAGATAAACATAAGACTTAAATAAAAATAACACAACTGGGCAGAGAGCCCAGACTCAAACCCAAAACTTATATCCCAAGAATAAAGTATAAACAATATGAAAATGGGCAATTGTATGCATTTTATTATTGCTATTCAGTCAAATGAAAGACAACTACTGCCCCTTGCAAGCACCACACAGATACTGCCATACCTTCCCCACCCTCTGAAACATCAGTTAAAAAGAGACACACATAAAGTTAGTATTGAAAGGAGACAAAAAAAATGGAAAAGTCAAATCTGATATAATACAGATTTCCCCAGTAGTTAGGTGCTTGCAAAGGAATTTACCTGAATTCCTTTAAATCCACATAGGAAATAGTTGTGCCACAGAGGTTTGGTTTTGTCAATTTGAATGTTAGTAGCACTAGTCATGAAATCCCTAAAAAAAAAAAAAAAAAGACACCTTTAATTTAAATCCGTAGGATTTGAAATGCAAAATTGATGGCTGACTGCTGCCATCTTGTGCCAAAGCAGAGACACTGACTCTCCTGTCACATTCACTTTCATTTTCAGTCTCCCACACAGCACTAAATTCTCCAGCGGCTAAAAATTAAGAGAGAAAGTTTGAGAAGTTCCCAATAACTAAACCCCCTCCAACTGATATTGCAAAGCATGTGTGTAGCATAATCTGCTTCCATTTTCTATTATGTGTGGACCCATGCTAAGCTGCCATAAATACCCTTGGCAGACTCCTGCTGAATCAGAAGCAGTAGATCCTTTTCTCCCCACGCTCCTGCCACCCACACACTTTGAGCATCTGCACAATTGTCCGATAAAAGAAAAGAATGAACAGGCAAAACTACTCCACAGGATCATAACCTATGGGAGAAAAATAAGATCCCATGCATCTACACTGAAAGAAATTAAAAATGAAAAAATAACTAAAAGGAGAAAGGATAATTATTATAATAAAATGCCAACTAGTAGATGTAACGGAAATTAGGGAAAAAACACTATAGGTGAATTCCATGATAATTTTTTCAGAAAAGAATCATCAATCGATGCTAAAATCAGAGGACAAAATTTTGCTGAAAAGGAAGACATTTACATAGTACTCCATGTGCGTGATCCCTCCCCCAAACACATTTATTTGCAAAAAGAAAAAGTAATCACTTTATGTTAGGAAAACATCAATCAAGTGATCAAAATTAGTATGTCCTGGGTCTGGAAAGATGGCTCAGGAATTAAACCTTTGCCTCACAAATCAAAAAACCTGAGTTCTGATTCCCAGATCCCAGATAAAAATGCTATGTGGAAATAGCAATAGCCTGTATTTCCCACCGAACAGAGCCTGGGAAACCCCAGAGCAAAGCAATGAGTTAGAGTAATCAAGAGTGATTCTCCAACCACCCTTGGGCCTCCAAAGGAACATACAATGCCCTCTTCTACACAACCACCCACATCAACACCCACCCACACAAGGAATATCAATATCTCCAGTAAAGGGAAATCATGGACCTTCTTGACATAATGTGCTGAGGATACACATAGGAATGTGTGTAAATTCTTTGCTGTGTTTATGACATTTTTAACTTCAACCATGTTCATGGATCGGAAGATTCCGTATTGTTAAGATTCTCTCCAAATCTCTGCATACAATAATCACAACCTTTCCTGGCAGGTCCATATCTATAATCTCAGGACTCAGAAGGACTAACATGAGTTCAAAAATCTCCTGGGCAATATAGTAAGGCCTCAATCATCATCATCATCATCATCATCATCATCATCATCATCATCTTGGCATATTTTTCATGGAGATTGAATCACTAATTCTAAAATGAATAAATAAATACAGTGCAAAGCCCCAGAGTAAACAACTCACTCTGAAAAAAGGCATTAGGGAATCTTATAAAGCTAAAGTAATATTGGCTCTGTGGAAAAGAGTTAATCAAGAAGAAGATCTTCATATTAACCTGAAAATTTCACAACAATTAATTTTAAGGAATAAATAAATAAATTGAAACAAGGAACCAAATAAACAATCAATAAAATAGACAAATGTAGTGAGCAAGTGGTTTTCAAAAGATGATCCACCATGGATCATCAGCTTAAAGAACAATACAAGAGTGATGCATTTGATGCTTCTGATTCAGCCTTTGTGAGAAGCAAGGAATCAGTGACTAGGCATTTATTTATTACTTATTTATTTTTGCTTTATTATTTATTATGTGATTATTTATTACTTAGGTAATAATTCTACAACATAATATAATTACTTCTACATTTATTGCCTCTAATCTTCCATAGGTACTTTTGCTTGGCTTAGTGTTCTATCGTCACATTATTATTTTAATTTTCATTGTATACATTCATTGTTTATGATAGAAGATCTGAACATACTGCCCCCATGTCTACTACCCTTCTCTTGTCATCCCTCTCTCTCCCTTTAATCCCCTTTGCTCCTTTAGGCAGTTTCATTTTTATGTCATATAGGTATGCATTATTGTATGAATCTAAATAAAAACACAAATGATATAAAATATGCAATATTTGTCTTTCTGAGACTGGCATAAATCATTTAACATAATTATCTCTAGTTGCATCATTTTTTCTGAAAAGAGTAACTTCATTCCTCCTTCTAAATAAAAATATATATTTTATAAATTTTATATAGATAGATAGACATAGTTTTGACATTGACATATATTATTTTCTTTATCCATTACTCTTATCATTTAACACTTAGGTGGTGGATGGTTTAATAACACAGGTATTGTGAATAGCGCTGCAATAAACATTGGTGTGGAAATCTGTGATATAGTAACTGGAGTCTTTTGGACACATAACCAGCAGGACAAACCTTATTTCTAAGTTTTTCTTTTATTCTGTCTTATGTTGTCCTTTTCTTTTATAGCTTGGGAACAGGTCAATTTGGTCCCATCCACATGCAACTTCTGGATGGCATAAGTTAAAAGTTGAACTTAACAAATCTGTTTGGTTGATCGAATGAATATGGGGCAGTCTCATTGGTTAATGGGTTGGGTGACAGACAGTACAAAGTCTCAGGAAAAACTGCTATTAGGGAAAAAAGGTCCCCACAATGTTCCAATGAGGAAGAACCAGGAGGTACAAGAGAAGAAAGACTGGAGGTTACCTACGTCTTGGCAAGTCAGCTCTTTTATTCCCAAAGTTCATCTGCACATAGACATTTTGTGTTCCTTGGGTTTGTAACTCTATCTACCTCCCTACAAAACAGAGTTATCTTGCCCCTAGTCTATCACTCCCCACTCCTAGGACAGAGCACTAACTACCCTCAGGAGAAAAAGAAGATGACCATGCTGGCTGCTTCTTGCTTGGTGTAGTTGTTATTAGGGAGCAGCAGATAGGTTCCTTCCAGATGGAAGCCTATCTACAGGCCTGCGGTAGAAGGACATCTCAATGAATCACTCTGATATCTGATCACCCTATGTTTGTAGTGCATCACTTTTCTTAGGCCAAGATATGTTCCTTCTATTCTTAGTCTCTTCATGACTTTTGCATTAAAATGCTGGATTTTGTGAAAACTTTTTCTGCATCTATTGGGATAACTGTGTGATTGCCTATCTAGGGCATACACAAGACATAGTGCCCAAAGGGAGCCAGTGAAGGTCAGGATTGCTGGGAAGTTGAAATCATTGCCATTAGTGAGGTAGTCACTGGTGAGTTATTGATTCTCCAGTGTAAAACTTCATACATATGCCCACATGAGTAGCCCTGGTTAAGCCCAGTGATTCACAAAGCAAAACAAAACAAAATAAAAAGACATTGTATTATTTTCACTGCTTCATGGCCCATAGGAGAACAAGAGAATTTTATTCATACTGACAATTCCAGGTTACTGTCCATCATGGTAGGAGAGTTGATAGCAGGAGCCAAGGGAACTGGCCACACCATATCTAAATCAAGAACAGAGAGGAAAAAAACAATGCATAGTATCTTCCTCTCTAGCTTGCTAGTCTGTCAAATGTCAACTAGCTCTTTATATAAAATTCATTTCTATTCTAAGAGTTTCATACATGAATATAGTGAATTTATGTTATTTTTACCTATTACTATTTGGCTCCATCCTGCTTCTTTTCATACTACAATTTTTTTTTCTTCCCTAACTACTTTCAGGACCTTCTGCACGTGTGGACCACTGAGTTTCATCTGAGATTGCCTTTAATGGCATGTGCCTAGGCAGCCTCTAATTGCTCTCTATCTACTTGCCAGGGGAATAATCTCACCCGATGTCGTAGTTAAGCACAGGTGTCAACTTGACAGTTGAGGGTTTGAGGCTCTGGGCACATTTGTGGAGAATTAGTGGTCGGTTTAAGCCCACAGCAAACCTGCAGGAGATTGCCTGGCTGAATGGGAAGGCCTAGGTGGGTGGGATTAGGCCCTGGAATAAAATACAGATTGCTGGTTGAGAGAGTTCACATCCTTGTGTATACTTGGCTAGACATGTTGGTCTGGTAAGTAAGGATTATTCCTCTCTCAGTTGTTATGTAAAGATGGTGTGGCCAGTTCCCTCAGCCCTGGTACTGGTGTGAGCTCTCGTGCTAAGATAGACGAATGACTATAACTAGGAATCATAAGAGAGAATAAAGCCTTTGTTCCCTTAAGCCATTTGACAGTGATTTATCAGCAACCATGAAGGTGAACTGCAACACCCAATATGGATTGTATTTACCTACATCAGTTATGCAATCAAGAAAATTTCCTTCAGCCTTGCCTAGAAATCTGGTTTAATAATACCAGAGACCAAAGGCACCTCACAAGTGTCAAGATGACATGTGAAATAACTATTGCAGATGTTTAGGTGGGATGGGAACTTGAGGAAAGAAAGGAGAACAAGTGGGGTGGAAGATAGGTAAGAGAGGGTAAAAATGAATGTAACCAGAATGTATTATGCATGTATAAAATTGCCAAAGAATGAATTCAAAAAAGATAATCCTCCACAGGTATGCCCAGAGGCTAACATAACCTAGATAATCCTTCACAGGTAAGAAGAGATTTTATCTTTAGAGATCCTGTCAATTTCACAATTAACACTCAGCATCACAGGCATATATTAATTTCTGACATTTTGCTTATTTTTGTAATGCTTTGTGTTTTCCTATTTCTTATTTGCTTAGCTACTGTTCTAATGTGGTTTGTTCTTTCCCATGGTCTCATGGATGTTTTATGTTTCACTTCAGTCCTTAGTATTCCTTCTTGTGCACATCTGGATTGGTCATAATAAATTCCTTCAGCCTGATTTTATCATGGAAAGTTTGTTTTCTCTTTCAGTATAATGGATAGCTTTTCTGAATATAATAGTCTGGATTGAAAAGTCTCTTTCAAATCTTGAAATACATCTTTTTAAAGTCCCCTGATTCTAAAAGCTTTAATTGAGGAATCTGCTGTTATAGTAATGGGCCAGCCTTTACACAAGATTTAATTTTTCCCTTTCAACTTTTAATATGCTTTTTTTCTATATAGTTAGTGTTTTGTCTATACTATGACTCAGGGAGACTTTGTTCTAGTCTTGTCTGTTTGGTATTCTAAATTCCTCCTGTGCCTAGATGGGCAATTTTTTTGTAGACTTGGGAAACTTTCTGCCATGATTTTATTAAAAATTATTTGTATGTCTTTAGTATGAAATCATTCTTCTACCCCATGATTCCTAGATTTAGATTTCTCATTTTGTCCTATAGTCTTTAATAGTCTATCCATACCTTCCTGTTTGCTTACCCTTTTCACTCTTAATATTTCAATTCTTTTACTTGGTCTTCAAGCTCTGATACTCTGTCCTACCCTCAATTAAGTCTACTGATAAAGCTGTTCACACCACTTTTAATTTGACTAAAAAATTAACTTTTATTTCCAGTAGTGTTTCTATCTCTTCATTGAATTCCAAATTCATATTCTATACTGGCTTCTTTATTTCATTCAGCTACTGGTTTGGGTTCTTTTGTAATACTTTCAAAAGTACTTTGATTTTTTAATATATTCATAATCATTCTTTTGAATAATGTGTCTAGAATTTCATCTAATTCATTCTCATTCAAGAATGAATTACTATGAGATTAGTAATTTTTGTTGCCTGGGCTTTTCAAAATTCTTATTTCTTTTGTACTGGGATGGGTGCATCTTCAGTTGGCAGTTGGGCTTTATTTTTTTAATCAATACTTATTCTTTCAATGGACATATTTGCAATGGTATAGTAGGACTAATGTGCAATTTTTCACTTCTAATCTGGTGTTTGGGGTACCAGGCTCACTCTTCTATATTCCTGTGAAAGCAGATCTGTCTGCAAAAACTTAACTGTCAAAAGATAGGCAATTGTGAATGTACAATACTAATCAAGCAACAAACCATAACCCATTACATTCTAATCATTTTAGGAAGTATAGGAATACTGATCCTATGGTGTGCACTAAGTAGGCTTGCTGTACAAATTTCATAGTAGATAGTAAACTAAACCTGACCACTTGCATGAAAGACCATATGCTAATTTTTAGTAATCACTGGTACATCTCTGTAGAGAAGACAAAATGATTTTTATTTGTGCTACATTTGCTGTTTTGGAAAAGGCTTTGATATAGTGAAGGTCTTTTATTAATAACACTTTCACATGTTGAAGAGAAAATATATAAACAGAACAAATGCTTAAATTATTATCTTAAAGACATAAATGTTAAATATTTTCATTAGATTTTTTGCTCCAACTTTTTCTTGTGCATTTGCCTTGTGGTAGTTTGCCTGCATGTTGCCGATAAATTACCACTAAACAGTTTAAGGGAACAGGGAGTTTATTCTCATACAATAGTCCAGTTACAGTCCTTAGTCTAGCTTGGCAAGGGAGCTCACACCAACACTGCATCATCTTCACATAATGGCCAAGAAAGAGATAGCCCTTACTTGTCAGACTATTATGGCCAAGTATACACAAAGATGCCCCTTTCTCAAAACAGTTTCTTCCATTTTGTTCACCTGTCCAGGGCTTAGTCCCACCCACCATGGTCTGAGCCTTCACCATCAACTAGACAATCTCCTGCAGGTTTTCTCTGGGTTTAACTCAACTACCAGTTCTCTATAAATGTGCCCAGAGCTCAAACCCTCAACTGTCAAGTTGATATTTGTATCTAACTATGGCATGCCTCTTATATTTTTCCAATAATAGGTATGGAAGTTTGAATAATAGAATCTAATTCTAATCCTAAAATCAGAGCATGAATCTTATATCAGTGGGTATACTACTGAGGAAAGTATCTTGCATTTCCTCCCATTAACCTTTATCAGTCTCTCAGGGAGGTGAGTTCTCTTGAGGTCTTTCCCCTTCCATGGTGAAATTTTTGAACATTTCTTGATAACTAAAAAATATACAATGAGGCTAGTTGGTTGCTTCTAGCATCTCCAGATAAAGTAATAAAGGAAGAGAGTAATTTATTTCATCCCTGTTCACAGTTCCAGATGACCATGTGTAAATGCTTCTAAGCACATCATAAGAGAATAGCAACCACAAAAATGAAGTTTCAAAAAAAATAAGTCAAAGCCCTTATCATACAATTGGCTGTCAAAAGGAGCTGGAGAGGTGGCTCAGGGGTTAAGCCTCCGCCTTGCAGGCGGAAGGTCCTGACTTCGGATCCCAGATCCCACGTATAGACGCCAGGCGGAAGCTTCTGGTCCTGGTAGGGCGGAGCCTGTGAATCCCCGAGCAGAGTAAACAAGGAGGAGGTGGAGGCGTCCACGGTGGTTCCCAAATTCGTCCGTGGTTCTACACACACACACATACACACACACACATACACACACACACATACATAAACACACAATTGAATAAATAATAAAAAATTAAAAAAAAAAAACAATTGGCTGTCAAAGTTTGTCAGCAGTTAAAATGAGAGCACTGACTGGTCAAGGTGTGTAGAGTGGCCCTGATGAGGCTGAGAACACTGAACTCTCAGATCCCAATGGATGTATTTCACTTGAGGAAATCAGTAGCCTCTCTGCCCTTAGTGGCTAATCCCTGCATTATTGCTCTCTCTACCCTTGTAAGGGTATTAATTCAGCATTGTCTGGGGAACTGGCAATGACCAACCCTGAAGGAAATGTAAAGAAAGCATTTTTGTCCTACAGAGCTCACCCTTACCATCCATCTTTGTCTCTAAACCTATAACCAGACACAATCTCAGTAGACTCTAGCAGTAAGATACAGTGCCTTATGAGGAGGTGCATAGCCCTTTTAAAGAACTTGAGGTTTTTAATTCCTACAAGAAGAGATTATGGTAATAGATTTTTAGGGGTCTGGGATAATGACAGGGATAACATAAAACTAGACCAGACTAAGTCTATTAATGAGTCTATTGATCAGATATTCTAGGTTTAATGTTGCAACCTGAAAAGGTAGACGGGGGATCGGTTAGGCTTTATTTTGACTGAGAGTACTTGCCTCGAAGAATAAAAAGGAAAAGCAACTTAAGGAGGATTCTTGACATTACCTTTGACCCTCCACATGCATGTACACACACACATACACACACACACACGTATCCCTACACCAATATGCACAATAGAATATTACATGATGGAATATATATAATAGTGTACCAGATAGATATGGGCATCAATTTAACAATTAAGAGTTAAGCCTTTGCATGCACAAGAAAGAACTCTTTGGGAATTGGGGCGGGAGTCACTGGGGAATGGGGAGGGAGGGGTGAGGGGAGGGGGAGCAAGGGGTTCGGGGGGAGGAGGAGGGAGGGAGGGAACTGGTGTACCTATTAAGTTTGTATGAGCTGAAATAATAATAAAAAATGCATTAAAAAAGTTAAAAATTGAAATTCCATATGATCTAGCTATACCACTCCTGGGAATATTCCCAAAGAATACTGCATCCTCTCTTTAAAAAATAGGAACAAAGCATGGTGGCACACACCTGTAATTACAGCAGTTTGGAATTAAGGCAAGAGGATTGAGCGTTGAAGTTTGGGCTATATTGAGAGTATTGTGGTCTGAGTCACACGAAGAGACCCTCTCTCAAAAATAGTAAAAGCAAAAAGAAAAATAAATACAAGATTATGATTAAAAAAATAAAGTAACCTCTACAAATGATGGCCTTAACTCTACTCATGAAAAATGAAGAACAAAGCTTTCATCTGCTGGTACTATTAGGTGCCAAGCTGTGTAAGGAAAAGCTACTGAATAAATTAAAAATCACATATTTATGTATAGAATGCAATTGTAAAATCTGTAGTCAATAATTTCACAGTTGTATGGAACATGAGGAAGAATAAATTTGAGAAGGCTGAGTTAAGGAATCAACAAACATCCTATGAAGGACCAGATAATCAATATTGAAACCTGTTGACATCAGAGCTTTGTCGCAGCTTCTTGACTCTCTGCTTTTGTATTGCAAATTCAGCCATAAACAATACATAAGTGTATGAAAGTGATGGTAGTCCATAAAAAAAAAAGAGTTAAGCCTTTGGGCACATATATGAAGAGTTGGTAGTTAAGGCAAGTCCTAAACAAATCTGTGAGAGATTATCTAACAATATGAGAGTACCCAGTTCATGATGGATGGGATAATTCCCTGACTAGTTAGATAAGAGAGAAAGAATTGGTTCAGTAAGTTCACATACTCTGGCACAAGTAAGAGAGTTTACAACTTTCTCAGCAATTCTTTGGAAACATGTGGCCAGTTCCCTTGACCCCTGATATAGGCATGTACTTACCTGACAAATTATAACCAAATTCATAAACAAGAATAAAACCTCTCATTCCCTTGAGTTATTTGGTTATGTATTTATTACAGGAGAAAAAAAAACACAACAATGGAATATGTTTACAGTGAAAAAATTACACTGACCTCCAGCTTCCACATGCATGTGAACACACACACATCCAAATAAGTACACACACGTGCCACACTACACACACAAATATATATAATATGCCAGCTTTATCTTCTTTAATTTGTTCATCAAACCATCATAACAAAATCATTCATCAATTAATTACAGGACAATGATCTGAGAAATGTATTAACCAATTGTGTTCTGGTACAAACAATATAAACTATTCAGTACTTACACAACTTAGATGGTAAAACCTATTACAGGTATATGGGATAGCTGTACTACGTATGTATGCAGCATTGGAGGCAATGCAGTGATAACTATTTGTGATTCTGAACCAATCCAAAAGAACAATAAAAAATATTGAAAGCATAAATAATTAAGAATGGCACATTATATAGGGTACTTACCATGAAGGAGGCATGTAGGACTGGATGGTGAGTGAATGAACATGAATATCTAGGATATTACCTGATGCAACTCTACACTTCATAAACATTACATTAGCTACATGAAATTTTAAAAGTGTTATTTTTTTGTATGTATACACACATGTGTATGAGAGTATATATAAGACGACACTTGAGTATGTGCTCCAGTGGAGACCCAAAGGTAATATTGAGAATCATTCTCGATTGTTTTTCCACCTTATTGCTTTTATTTGGGATTTCCAAGGCTCCATCTTCCATTACCTAGCATTTTCTCTTTTTTAACCTGGGACCTAGGGATCCGAACTTAGATGCTTTCTTTGATAAATTTCTTTGATAAATTAACCTTACCTTACTGGAAGATTTTTAATACTTTAATTTTTAAAAGCTTTTTGACTCTTTTATATTAACACCTGACTTAAAATGCAAACATATGTAGTAATTTTTCTCCACATCATATTCTCATAGGATCACCATATATATATGGATAAGCAGGGCTTATCAAGAGAATGCAGTTAGTTAGTTCAACATTCACTAGAGAATTAACCTAATGTTTAAAAAGGAATCTTCAATACCACACAGATATTTAATAAAATTCAATAAATGTAACTGATTTTTTTAAGTTTAGAAAATTAAACATTTATTAGAAAGTTTAGTCTGACAAAGCAAATGGACTAAAAACATTGAACACCAAACTGACTTATACCGAGGCAAGGACACTGAAGAAAATAGACCACAATACCAAACACAATTGAGCTTATATTCTGCTAAGGGATTCAAGTAAGTGACAGAGAACTTAGGGGCGTTGTAATAATAGCACAGGCAGCATGCCTGACTCTATCAGAAATAATTAATTCAGCAGATGATAAATACTTTCTGGGCAAGAACAGAGATGCTTTCATGTTTGTATAGTTCAATATTTAAGATGATATCTAGCATACAGCAACTCTTCAGTCAATGTTGCTTAAATGAGTGAACAAACAAACGATGCTTAATAGTGACCTTAGATTTCTGTAAATGTCAGGTAGGAAATATCAGTATTATTTAGTCCAAATTTGATATCTTCTATAGTATTATCTGCATACAAATGCGCCTCTAAGCACACACACACAGACACAGACACAGACACAGACACACACACACACACACACACACACACACACACACACACACACACAAAATCACTATACCAGGTAACGATCTAAATACTCACGGATACAAAGGGTTTGTATTGGACAGCTGGAGAGTGTGAGTCTTCACAGGTTCCACAGCTATTAACATATCTTGTTCCACAGCCATAGGAAGCACAGAATATCCACAGTAATCTATATGCTCTCCTGGGAAAAGGAGAGAGCATGTGTTACCACTACTGACACATAAAATAAAAAAACTCATGAAAGTTAACATAAGAAAAAAATGGGACCATAAGCCAAGTTTTTAACAGCAAAAACACTGTTGGAAGAAAGCTGTGAACTTTCCTGTAACACCAAACAGTGAAACAAAAACTTCTACTGGGCATCATATATTAGTTTTTGTTAAGTTTTGGGCTTCTTTTTATCTTAAACTTTTCTTTGCTTCTCTAATTTATAATAATCATTTTTCAAATTTATGTCATGTTGATTAAGTCCTATGAGCAACAAACAATATCTTCTCTCTTTCAAACTTGTATTTACTTACAATGAACAATGGTCCCTTAAGTCCAATCTCCATCGTATTTGAATTCCACGCTCTACCTTCCTAGCCAATGAGCATGACCTAACCAAATATCTAGCAATTATACCAGTAAATTGTGTTTAATATGCCAGACAGAGATATAAAAAACAAAAAGACAATAGAAAAAAGATTTAATTTCTTTTCAGCTGTACAACAAAGGGGAAAAAAGCTGTTCTCTTTTCACTCTAAATCTTCAATGAATCATCAGTGGATTTCTTTTTTGTCATTTCATGCAAGCTACTATTGAAACTGAAGACCGTTGATCATAAGATTTAAAAGTAGAACAACAAATTCAAGAAAAGATCATCAAAAGCAATTTCAGCTCCTGCCCTGGATGCGGACTAGGGCAGACTTCCAGCTCCTCAGGTGAGGTCCCTAAACCATGACCCCAAGCCCCAGGTCACCTGCATGCCCCACCAGCAGCCACAGCGGCAGCCAGTCTGCTCTGGCACTGGGGAAGGCCCCTAGGACACGCCCCAGGTCCCAAGTGATCTGCCCACCTCACTAGATACTATGCCCTGCTGCCCTGGACCTTGACCAGGGCAGACTCCCTCCTCCTCAGTTAAGGCCCCAAAATCACGCCCCAGGCCCAAGGTCACCTACATGCCCCAGTAGCAGCCAAAGAGACACCCAGTCTACTCTGGCACTGAGGAAGGAGCCCTGCTGCCCCTGACCTGGACCAGGCGGACTCCTTGCTCCTGAGATTCAAAAGAGCCCAGAGAAAACCCAAGCAAAGCTCTAGGAGACAAACACCATACATTTGAAGTCCTCTAAAATCATCCCATCACATGGGATAGAATCTTCATATCCAGCTCAAAGATAAGTAAACCCTTTATACCATCTCATTCCTCTCAATTATTTGTCACTGTAGTTTAACATTTCCATATAGCCACCCAAAAACCCATTCATCCTCACATATCACCAAAGAAGTAAACCTAAAAAGTATACTACCATACTAATCTCCACTCCCTGTCCACTAAACCTGACTTAATTGACATACTAACAATCTAATAGCCTCATCTAGGAAATAAAACCAACACCAGACAAGTATACCCAACTCCAAGGCAAACACTAGTAATAACTGCTCAAGGGTAGTAATACCATCTAATTCAATTCAGTCAGAAACAAAAAGGTCATAAGAGATAAAACAAAAATCCCCAGGTCACAGCACAAATCCATGAGAAATAAAAACCAAGACAACAAATCTCCTATCAAAAAAATTAACCCCATAATGATAGATTCCAACCAGAACAAATTCACAGAAAATAACCAAGAAAACCATACGCAAGATAATGATTTTCAAAGCCTGACCTTTACTATGATTAATACTATGAAGAGGAAATCCAGGAGGATTTCCAATAACCCCATCAACCACTTTGAACAGGAATCCAACAGGCACTGGGAGGAGATGAGAAAAACAGTTGAAGAAACAAAAACAGGCATAGAGCAGTTAAAACAATCTCAAGCAGAGTTTAAACTTGAACTAAAAGACAAACTGTCTTCAACCCAGAACTCAACAGGGAGTCTTATCAGCAGAACTAATGAAGAAGAAAATTGAATTTCAGATCTTGAAGACAAAGATCAGAGAGGTTGTTAAAGCCAAAAGGATACTTGAGAGAATTATTCAAGAGTTATGGGACACCTTGAAGAAGCCTAACATGCACATTCATGGAACACCAGAACAAAAATCCCAAAATGCTACACCTGAAGAAATTTTTCAAATTATCATAAAAGAAAACTTTCCTCATCTGAAGAAAAAGAGGCTCATCCAAATATAAGAGGCCTTCTGCACCCCAAACAGATATGCCCAAAAGAGAAACTTGCCACAGCAAATAATAGTCAAAACACTCCACATACAAGACAAAGAAAATGTGCTGAGAGCTTCAAGGGAAAAAAACAAAGTCACTTTTAAAGGTAAACCTTTAAATAACAAATATTTTTAAATAACCTTTAAAAAACAAATAATTTTTTAATGGAAACAGTAAAAGCAAGAAGAGCTTGGAGAGACTTACTTCAAGTATTGAATGAGCACAAATATCAACCCAGGCTGATATACCGAGCAAAACTATCAGTCATGATCGGGTGTGAAAGAAAAATTTTCCACCATAAAGGCAACTTGAAACTGTACATGACTACCAAACAAAGCCTTCAAAAAATGCTAGAAAAGACACTCAAGCTTGAAGAAAAGAATAAGCATATCCAGAAGGACAAAAGGGAAGGGAAGTATAATACTACCAAAACCTACAAACCAAATAATACACTGATGAAAGCCACTAAACACAAAAAGTGTCAAGAATTAAAAGTAATTTCCCCATTATAACGCTAAATGCCAATGGAATTTTGGAATTCCAAAATCAAAAGACACAGATTACAAACATGTATTAGAAATCATAACCCATCCATTTGCTGCCTTCAAGAAACACATATTACCACAAAAGATAGGCATGTTCTAAAAGCAAAGGCCTGGTCAAAAATTCCGCAAACTAATAGAACCAGGAAACAGGCAAGGGTAACAATTATGCTATCTGACAAAGTGGACTTCAAAAAAAAAAAAAAAAAAATCATAAGAGACACAGGATGATAGTACATTTTAGTCACAGGTACAATTCACCAGGACAACTTCACAATACTGAACATATACGCACCTAATATGGGCTCCTCCACATTCATTAAGCAAACACTACAATACCTAAAGCAAGAAATCAATTACAAAATGGTAATACTCGCGAATTTCAATACTTTCCTCTCAGCGTGGGATAGATCAACAGGTCAAAAATTTAACAGAGAGGCACATTAGAACTTAATCAAACCCTTACTGAAATGGACCTTACAGATCTCTATTCAACCTTCCATCTACACACCAAAGAATACACATTTTTCTCAGCAGCCCATGAAACTTTGTCCAAAACAGACAACATATTGGGCCACAAAATGAATCTCCACATATATAGAAAAGTTGAAATTTCAGTCTGTACTTGATCAGACCACCATAGTCTAAAGCTTGACATCCACAACACAATAAACAGCAGAAAATACACTAACTCCTGGAAACTTAACACTATGATGCTGAATGAGAATTGATTTCAGGAAGAAATCATAAAGGAAATTTAAGATTTCCTAAAAGTGAAGGATAATGAAAATACAACATATCAAAATCTCTGGGACACAATGAAAGCTGTCCTAAGAGGTAAATTTATAGCACTTAATGCCTATATCAAAAAAATAGAAACATCACAAATAAATAACTTAACAATGCAGCTTAAAGCTTCAGAGACACAAGAACAATCCAATCTCAAAAGCAGCAGAAGAGAAGAGGTTAGTAAAATCAGGGGAGAAATATCTGAAATTGAGATAAGGAAAATGATACAAATAATCAACCAGGCAAAAAGCTGGTTCTTTGAAAAAATCAATAAGATTGATACACCTCTAGCTAAATTAACCAAAATCAAAAGAGTAAAAACACAAATTAACAAAATTAGAAACACAAATGGAGTTATCACAACTAATAAACAAGAGAAATATAAGGTCATATTTCAAAAACTTATACTCGGTGAAATTTGTTAACACAAAAGAAATGGATGAATTCCTAGGTAAGCACAACTTACCTAAATTGAACCAGAAAGTTCTGAATTATTTAAGTACTCCTATAACATATGAGGAAATCAACGAAGTAATCTCTAATCTTCCCACCAAAAAATGTCCTGGATCAGATGGATTCAGCACAGAATTCTACCAGACATTTAAGAACAACTAACACCAATACTCCTTAAACTGTTCCACCAAATTGTGAAGGAAGGAACACTTCCAAAAACCCCAATAAAGATACGTTTAAAAAAGAATTATAGGCCAATGTCTTTGATGAACACAGATGCAAAAATTGGCAACAAAAATCTTAGCAAATCAGATTCAAAAACATATTAAAAAGATCATTTGGTGTGATCAAGTAGGCATTATCCCAGGCATACAAGGTTGGTTCAACATACGCACATCAATAAATCCATCATATAAACCAATCCAAAGTCCAAGACCACATGATACTGTCAATAGGTGCAACATCCTTTGACAAGATCCAACATCCTTTTATGATCAAAACCCTAGAGACAGTTAGAATTATCAACATAATAAAAGCTGTATATAACAAGCCAACAGCAAGGATTATACTCAATGGGGAAAAACTTGAAGCATTTCCGCTTCAATCAGGAACTAGGCAAGGCTGTCCACTCTCACTACTTCTATTCAATATTGTGCTTGAAGTCTTAGCTGGAGCCATAACATAAGAAAGGGAGATAAAAGGGATTTAAATAGGCATGGAAGAAGTCAAGATATCTCTATTTGCAGATGACATGATCGTACGCCTGAGTGATCCTAAAAACTCCATAAGGAAACTCCTGGAACTAATACATAAGTTCAGCAGAGTGGCAGGTTACAAAATAAACGTGCAAAAATGAGCAGCCTTCTTATATGCCAAGGATGAAAAAGTGAAAAAGCCCTAAGAGAAACAATCCCATTGGCTATAGCCCCTAAAACAAATGAAATACCTTGGTAGAAACCTAACCAAGGAAGTGAGACACCTTTATAATGAAAACTTTAAAACCCTAAAGAAAGAAATTACAGAAGACACCAGAAGGTGGGAAGACCTCCCATGCTCCTGGATCAGCAGAATCAACATCATAAAATGACCATCCTACCAAAAGTAATATACAGATTCAATGTTCTACCAATCAAAATCCCTAGGCAATTCTTTAAAGAAATTGACCAAACAATCTCAAAATTCATATGGAAGCACAAAAGGATAACAAAAGCAATCCTGAGTAATAAAAACACTGCTGAAGGTATCACCATTCCAAACCTTAATCTATACTACAAATCCATAGTAACAAAAACAGCCTGGTACTGGCTCCAAAATATACATGTAGATCCATCGATAAGGGTTGAAGACCCAGACATAAGCCCACACAATTACAGCCATTTGATCTTTGACAAAGGGGCCCAAAAAATTCAATGGAAAAAGAACAGCATGTCACCATGCACAAAAATTAATTCCAAATGGATCAAGAATCTCAATATTAGGCCAGAGACTTTAAAAACACTAGTTGAAACGAAAGGGAACTCCCTTGAGTTGATTGGGCTAGGCCAACAGTTCCTAAATAGAAATCCAATAGCACAGTCACTAGAACCAACACTCAACAAATGGGATCTTATGAAATTAAAGAGCTTCTGTTCAGCTAAAGAGATTGTAAACCAAGCAAAAAGATAACACACAGAATGGGAGAAAATCTTCATTAACCACATATCTGATACAGCTCTATTATCTAGAGTGCACAAAGAACTTAGAAAACTGAACACCAAGGAGATAAATGACCCAATTAAAAACTGGGCCTGAGAACTCAAAAGAAACTTTTCCAGGGAGGAAATTGAAATGTCTAACAAATATCTCTAAAAATGCTCCACATCCTTAGCCATCAGGGAAATGAAAATCAAAACTTCCCTGAGATATCATCTCGCCCCAGTCAGAATGGCAAAAATCCACAAATCAAACAACACAAAATGCTGGAGAGGATGCAGAGAGAAGGGAACTCTCCTACATTGCTGGTGGGAATGCAGGCTTATACAACCACTCTGGTGTTCAGTCTGACGATTTTTTAAAAAATTTAAAGATTGAAATGCCATGCGACCCTGCTATACCATTTCTGGGAATAATCCCCCATAAAGCAAAAATTCACTACAATGACACAAGCACAACCATGTTCATAGCAGCACTATTTACAATAGCAAAATCATGGAATCAACCCAAATGCCCAACAGTTGACAAGTGGATAAGCAAAATGTGGTACATTTATACAATGGAATACTACTCAGCCATCAAAAAAGATCAATTAATGAAATTTGCTGGGAAATGGATGGAATTAGAAAAAATTATATTGAATTAAGTATCCCAGACCCAGAAAAGTAGACACATATGTACTCCCTAATAGGTGGATCCTAGTACCAAACCCACTTAATGATATATTCAAAGATAAATCTCTGTAATACCTACAGTAATCGCAAAGATTAAAAACAGAAGCGAAGGGCCCCCCAGAAATAAGGAGAGAGGGGATCATGCTTCAGTAGAGAAAATAGATAACCATCAAGTATTGCAAGTAAGTAGCGAGACATCTGGTGAAGCTCACTCTCACTTTCCTTCCTGGGCACTTGCGACTGAGGAAGTTTGATCTCACCAATGAAGGAGGGTATAGAGACTGGCAGATAAATGGTAACCATCCGCAAATAGGACACTGACCCGCCCTCATTGCAGTCTACTACTTCTATTCCATCTATCTTTGAATCTCCTCTTATAGTAAGATCTTCATCTAAACAGCCTTTTATCTTTGGTTAGGAGGTGACCTCCAATACCAATCAAGAAGGAGCCAGGGGTGGTGCAGGAACAGCAAGACTGAAAACAACAACAAACCATAGTTCAGAATACCAAAGACCCTGCACTGAACACCTGGAACCAGACCAGCCAAAAGCTCAGGGAAACTTGCAAAAGAGGGAGCAGCAAGATTGTAAGAGGCCAAAGATGAAGAGGACCAACTATATGCAAGATGCTCCACACAAGTTAGGGCCACAGTAGCCATAGTTGGACTTTGCATGACCTGCACAATGACAAGGGCAAGGGCATTAATGGTCACAGTAATGTTCCTATACTAAGGAGGAGCCCAGCGGGGGGAGGGGGTGCTCTGGGCTATGCCGCTGAGTCCTTCCATCTCACTGGAGTTGAGGACTCAGGAGTAAGTTTGGCATGCTCCAGGAGATGGAAGGGGGTGAGAGAGAGGCACTGGGAAAGGGGAGGGAGGGATGTGAAAGGAAGGGGAAGGGGGGGTAGGTGCAAGGGGGACTGGAGAGGAACAACACATCAGGAAGACTTTACAATACTGAATATATATTCATCTAATATAGGCTCAGCTACATTCATTAAACACATGTGACAACAAAATCACATCATTATCTCAATAGATGCAGAAAAAGTTTTTAATAAGATCTGGCATCCCTTTATGAGCTAAGTCCTGGAGACAAATGGAATGTAAGGACATACATCAATATGATAAAAGCTATAGAAGCCTATAGCAAGGATCATGCTAAATGGTGAAATTCATGAAGCATTTCCTCTTCAATCAGGAATTAGGCAAGATTGTCCACTCTCGCCACTTTTATTCAATATTGTATTTGAAGTCTTAGCTAGAGCTATTAGACAAGAGAAGAAAATAAAAGGGATACAAACAAGAAATGAAGCCAAGTTATCATTTATCTGAGAGACTCCAAAAACTCCACCAGGAAACTCCTGGAACTAATACATAAGTTCAATAGAGTAGCAGGGTACAGAGTCAATGTTCAAAATTCAGTAACTATCTTATATAACAAGGATGAAAAAAAAGGAGAAACAATTCCGTTTACCATAGCCCCTAAAAAGACAAAATACATTAGTACAAATCTAACCAAAAAGGTGAGAGACCTTTACAATGAAAACTTTAAAACCCTAAAGAAAGCTATTTCAGAAAAAATCACAAGGTGGGAAGACCTCCCATGTTCCTGGATCAGTAGAATTCACATCATAAAAATGGCCATCCTACCTAAAGCAATATACAGATTCAATGCTATACCAATTAAAACTCCAAGGCAATTCTTCACAGAAATTGACAAAGCAATCTCAAAATTCATATGGAAGCACAAAAGGCCCAGGATAACTAAAGTAATCCTGAGTAATAAAAACTATGCTGGAGGAATCACCATGCCTTACCTTAATCTATTACAAATCCATAGAAATAAAGACAGCATGGTACTGGCTTGAAAACAGACACATAGATCAATGGATAAGAATTGAAGATCCAGAAATAAGTCCTACATATACAGTCATCTGATATTCAACAGAAAATTCAATAGCAAAAGAACAGTATCTTCAACAAACAGTGCTGGCAAAATTGGATATCCACATGCAGATGATTGAAACTGCACCCTTATTTGTTGCTATGCACAAAAATCAGCACCCAAATGGATCAAAGACCTTAGCATTAGATCAGAGACCATAAAAATCCAAAAGAAAGAGTAGGAAATTCCACCGAACTTATTGGTCTAGGCCAACACAGAGCTCAGGAAACAGAACCCAATAGCTCAGGACCCAAATAACTCAGGAAATAGAACCAACTCTCAACAAATGGGATCTCATGAAATTAATGAGCTTCTTCTGTTCAGCTACGGATATTCACAACCCACAGAATGGGAGAAAATCTTCACTAACCACTTATCTGATAGAGGATTAATATCCAGAGTGCACAAAGAACTCAAAAAATTAAACACCAAGGAGATAAACAGCCCAACTAGAAAGTGGACCATGGAACTTAAGAGAAATTTTTACCAGAAAAAACTGAAATGTCTAGCAAACATTTTGAAAAATGTTCCACCTCTTTAGCATCAGGGAAATCCAAATCAAAACTACCCTACGATAATCATCTCATGCCAGTCAGAATGGCAAAAATCCTAAGGACATATACTAAAACATGCTGGCAAGATGTGGGGAGAAAGGAACCCTTATACATTGCTAGTGGTAATGCAGACTTGTACAACCACCATGGCGATCAATATAGATTTTCCTAAAATAGTTAAAAATTGAAATGCCATATGACCCTGCTATACCAATTATTGGGAATATTCCCCCAAAATGTTTCATCGTACTGTAGGGACACATGTACATCCATGTTTATTGCACTATTCACAATAGCAAAGTCATGGAATCAACCTGGGTGTCTGACAGCTGACAAATGGATAATGAAAATGTGGCACATATACATGGTGGAATACTACACAGCCACCAAAAGATGAATTGATAAAATTTGCTGGTAAATCGATGGTGCTGGAAGAAATCATACTGAGTGAATTATCCCAACCACAGAAAACCAGATATTGCATGTTCTCCCTTATAAGTGGAACCTAATTTCAAGCCCTCTTAATGACATACTCAAGGGAAAATCTTTTTATTACGGTTTAGAACCATGAACAATTCAAAATAGGAGAGTAGAGAGAGTAGAGACCCAAAGGGAATGAAGACAAAGGAACAAAGTTCAAGAGAGAAATAAGGCCAGCATCAAGAAAGATCTATAATTAACAAGATATCTGATCCAATCTACAGTCAATCTCCTTCCTAATCATTGGTGTTTGGGTTGGTTTGAAGCATGGGTCATGTGTTTCCTATCATGGGGGTGGGTAGCTAGTGATTCGCTGACAGCCAGATGATGTCCTGGAGATTGATCCCACCCACTACTATGCCCTACTCCTGATTCTCCCTCCCCTTAAAGCCCTCTCATATACAAAGGCCTCTCTTTAACAGTTTCCGTATTGTTGGATAGGAGAGGATTTAAACACCCAGATAGGATGCAGCCTTGTGCAGTCCAAGAATAGCAAAATGGACAACAACAAACATCCTGAATACAGAACACCAGCAACCCTACAATGATCATCTGGTACCAGGCCAGCCCAATGTCTCCCCATCCAGAGGCTCAAGGAACTTTCCAGAAAGGGGGGTGGTAAGACTAAGAGCTTAAAGATGGAAAGTTCCATTGCTGGACAAGTCACTCCACTCAATTTAGGGCAACCACAGCCAGGAAGTCATGGCAACAGGACTTGATCTCATCAGACCTGCACAGTGGACCCATGGACTGGAACGCACCTCAGGAGAAACAGTTCCAGGCAGTAGTATCCTTAGGAGCAAGGAGACAAATAGAAGTAGGAGAGTACCCATATCAGTGGGCCACCCAAAGAAGGGCCTCTCTGTCATCCACAAAGGCCTGAGCTCCCATGAGAACAGAAGATACACAGGAAATCCTAGGACCCATTAAACCAAAGACAGGAGAATAGAAGGGAGTAGACTGGGCCCATGTAGGGATGAGAGGGAGTGTGGGATGGTATGGGAGCGGGAGGGAAGGGAAAGAGGATGGGAGGGGGGAACAAGGAAGACAAGGAGCATGTATATAAAAATGTTAATTTAATAAATTTATTAATTAAAAAAGAGAGAAAGAAGGGAGAAAGGAAGGAATTCAAATAGATTTGAAATAAGTAGAAAGACAAAGGCACCACTTGAGCTTCTGTACAGCTGCACTCCTACTCAGTAAAAATTCCTGATCAAAATCTAATGTATTTTTAAGATTCTGTTGGACAAATGCTAAAGGCAACTCAAAGTATTGACGAATTTTATCATATTTGCTATTGAACTGTAAGTTTTGTAAGGGAAGTAATAAGTGGATCCTAGTTCCAAACCCACTTAATGACATAGTCAAAGGTAAATCTCTGTAATAGCCACTTAAATCGCAAAGGATGATAAACAGGAGGAAAGGGGAATGAGGACCTCAAAAGAAAGGAGATAGGGGAACACACTTCAGTAGATAAACTAGACCATCGTCATGTATTGCATGTAAGTAGTGAGACATCTAGTGCAGCTCACTCTCACTTCCCTTCCTGGTCACTTGAGACTGAACAAGTTTGATCTCACCAATCAGGGAGGATATAGGGACTGGTAGATAGACAGTAACCAACTGGCAAATGGAAGATTGACCCTCCCACACCGCTAAGTCCTACTCCTATTGTTCCATCTACCTTTGAGTCTCTTCTTATATTAAGATATTCGTTTAAACAGTCTTTTATCTTTGGTTAGTAGGTTACCTTCAATACCAATCAGGATGCAGCCAAAGGCAGTGCAGTAAAAGCAAAACTGAAAACAACAACAAACCATAATTTAGAACACTAAAGACCCTACATTTTCACCTGGAACCAGACCAGCCAAATCTCTCTCATCCTAAAGCTCAGGGAACCTTGTGGAAGAGGAGGTGGCAAGATTTTAAGAGCCTAAAGATAGGGAGGACCAAAGATATGCAAGATACTCCACACAAGTTAGGGCTGCAGCAGACAACATTGGACTTTGCATGACCTGGACAATAGCTGACATATCAACAACCCTCCAAAGTCTAGCATGGATCACAGGGGAGAAGTGTCAGGTAGTAGGATTCTTAGAGGAAAGGGGTTAAACAGTCATCATAGAATCCCCATGCCAACAGGGAGCCCAAGAAGGGGCCTCAGGCTATACCACTGAGTCCTGAACCCTCACTAGGGTGGAGGACTCAGAGTGAAGTTCGGGAGTCCACATAAATGGATGCTCCAGGGAATGGGAGGGAGGAAGCATGAGGGACTAGGAGAGGGAGGTGGGTGAAAGGAAGGGGGGAAATGGGTAATGGGGGAGAGAAGGGGGGAGGGAGAGGATGGGGGTACTATTGAGCTTGTATGATTAGGAAAAAAATAAAATGTGGGGGAAAAAAGTTTTATGAAGGAAGGAACTATGCCTTTTCGCTAACATCATCGTTGCCATGTTAGAGATGCATAGAAAGTCTACTTACTGCAAGAATGAATAAAAGCCCTATATAGGCGTTAGCTAATTTTGCTACCTTGACAGGATCTAGAATCATCAAGAAAGAAGCCTCAATTAGGTTACCTGTAGACATACTTGTAAAGGATTATCTAGATTAGGTTAACTGAGACGAGAAGATCCACCTTTATTGTGGGTAGCACCATAGCTGAGGTTCTGGATTGAATAAAAAGGAGAAAGCCAGTGGAGCACGAGCACTCAACTGCCCCCTGCTTTGCCTGTGGACACAGTCTCACCAGCTGCCTCAGCTTCTGGACTGTAGCCCAGTACTGAGAAGCAGAATACACTCTTCTCTCTTCACATTGCTTTTGTCAGGAAAATTTATCACAGCAAGACAACACATAACTACTGCGACCCCCTTTTCTGTAGCACTTAAAACATGCCTGTTTCTTGATATGATCTTTTCTTTGAATTCCAAAATACTATTTTATAATAGTTGCTTTCAAGTGCCTATTTGTTTCAAGGATACCTAGATGGCTAGCAATGTTTTTTCTGAATGAATTTGTGAGGTGTTTTTAGTTTCCGTATGGGAAAATGGGCTCATATGTGTATGTTGGGGATGCAGGGGGCTGTACTGGTTCTGTTTCACTGACACACCCTCCTTCCCAGGTTTTCCTCCCTCTTGCCTGGCCTTTGATCCTCAAGCTGTCTAATAGGAAGTTTCCTTGGCTCTTGTACTGAATGTCTTTGTTTCCAATGGCCTTATCCTCACAATTCTGTTCTCTGTCCAATTTCCCTAAGAAACTAACCTATTCCAAAGATTTCAATTTTCAAGTATTTGCCTCATGTATCTCTCAATGGACCTCAAAAGCTAATATCTAAAATGGCTTTCTTGGATATCCTAAAGCGTTCCAAGAACTACATATACATTCTTTTCCTCTTTCACAATCCCCTCACTTAAAGAATAGCACCACACTTCTTTTCACTAGTTGTTCAGAGTTTATCACTCAGTTAGCCATGTATGACAAAGAAAAGGGAGACGTTCCCAAAATCTTACTGATTAGTTCTTCAACACTGTCTTTGATGAACTTCAAGTTTTCATAAGACCCTTTAAATTAGAAAATAACAAGAAGTTGGGGGTGCGTGCGGTCGGCCATGGCTTCCAATTTTAAGAAGGCAAACATGGCATCCAGTGCCCAGCGGAAAAGGATGAGTCCAAAGCCGGAACTGACTGAAGAACAGAAGCAGGAAATCCGAGAAGCTTTTGATCTCTTCGATGCTGGTGGAACCGGGACTACAGACGTTAAGGAACTGAAGGTGGCAATGAGAGCCCTGGGCTTTGAACCCAAGAAAGAAGAAATCAAGAAAATGATAAGTGAGATTGATAAGGAAGGGATGGGAAAAATGAACTTCAGTGACTTTTTGACAGTCATGACTCAGAAAATGTCTGAGAAAGATACTAAAGAAGAAATCCTGAAAGCTTTCAAGCTCTTCGATGATGATGAAACTGGGAAGATCTCATTCAAAAATCTGAAGCGTGTGGAGCTGGGCGAGAACCTGACTGATGAGGAGCTACAGGAAATGATTGATGAAGCTGATCGAGATGGAGATGGAGAGGTCAATGAGCAAGAGTTCCTGCGCATTATGAAGACCAGCCTCTATTAAGATCAGTGTTCCCCTTCGTAATGCAAGCACACGCGACTAGCTTTAGTGCCTACCATTGTGTGAAATCCCTACCCCCAGGCCTCCTGGAGAACTTTAGCCATGACCTTGAATCTATTTTAGATTTTTGGAAGTGTTCTTTGATATTTAATAAGTTCTTTGTAAAATTACTTGCTGATTAATTCAGGAAAGTAGAATAAGCACATTGGAGCAGAGAAAAGGGTCTTAAAGTGTGACCACCTGCCATTTTATCATATATTACTTCATATTTTCCATGCATTTCCACATAGATCAAACACAGAATGACTTTTTAGAAGGTCATGTACCCATGTCACCATTAGTGGTTGTTCTTAGGTGGTTTTGGTTTTTAGTTGATACCTGTGTGCAATTTTCTATTTTATAGAAGCTTGTGAATGTTTCTTCTGACATTTGGATGTGTGTTAATGCATTTGTTTTGTCTTTAAATAAAACTTTTCTTAGTTTAAAAAAAAAAGAAAATAACAAGAAGTTGTATTGCTAAAACAAATCACAAGCAAAGTCGCGAATAATTTTGTTTGATAATTTTGGACTTCACAGCTTCTCTATGGAAAAGCTTCTCTCCTTAATTACACAAGACATTATCCAAAACAAGAAACAACAGATATTTCAGACAGTATTCAAGACAAGAACTGAACATGTACATTGTGGGAAAAATTAAAAAGTACTTTGTTTTCTTTCCTCAGTAAGACATGTTGCATAAAGGAATAATGCCTGTTTCAGTGAAAAATAATTTTAAACAGAAAAGTTGTGAATGCTTTTACCTCCCTTCAAAAAACAGCTTGAAAGATTGGCTTCAGATGGGGCCAAAGGTACACAAGTATATGACTACAAGTAAAAAACTGCAAGTTTTTCAGGTACTGGCAGAATTTCCATTTTCACTTCTATATGGATTTTGAATATTATACAAGATAATAATGCAACTCAAAATGTTTCAGCAAACAAGTTTCAAGCAGCTCAACTTTCCACTTAAGAATAAACCTCTAAGTTTTTCTAGATAATGCCAGCAATTTGGATTTTTTAAAATCGGTTCTTATTTACTGTTTCTGGACAAAATGACAGATTTTTATCTAATGAAAAATAAGGAGCCTCAAAGCTCCACTTTCACCCACAATGGATGGGTTCCCAACAAATCTGGCTTTAACTGCATTCAAACGTCAAGCAGGTGTTTGGTCCCCATAAGTATCAAGGCTGTGCCATGGTTCCAGCACAGGCAAGATGGCCCAAGGCAAACAAGGTGTGCTGGCCACTCCTGTAATCACAGCACTCAAGTGTCTGAGGCAGAAGGATTGCTGCAAGTTTGAGGACAATCTGGGCTACAGAGTGAGCTACTATCTCCACAGTACAATACATACATACATACATACATACATACATACATAAAATGAGTGGGGACAAAGTCATATAAGCTAATCAATCTTTCCACCATGATTCATACTGATGGTGGCAAAAGCATCTAGATGACTAGGTTTCAGAATAGTACAAAAGTCATTTTCCGAATAAGCAATGATTCAAATTCTTACTCTAAAGTGATACAAAAAACCAGTAATGAGGTTAATCATACATCAGTACTTGGAGTTCTTTTTCCCAGCTTTTAAGCAATACAAATGTTTTCTTCCACAGAGCAATGACATAGTTTGTACTATTGCTTTTTTTCTTTTTTCAAATATCCCAACAGCGTTCTTGAGTGGGTGACCGGCTCCATCATCCTGTCACCTAGAGGCAGGCCTCCAGACGCGCCTTTGAGAGCTTCTTGGGTTAGATGGCTCTGGACATGCCTGTGGGGGCTGCGGATTGCTCCAAGGTGAGAAGACCTGGCCCACTGTGGGCGGAACCATCCTTCACTCAGGGTCCTCACACTGAGAGGGAGCCGAATGCCACTGACCTTCACGGGTCTCTCCCGTGCTCTGCACTGCGCTGCGGCGGCGATGGGACCAGTCCTCTTGATCCTGCTGCTGGGACCCTCCTGCCGTCATGGACTGCAACTGCGCTGAACTCTTTTCTTCCCTAAGTGGACGGAACCGGGCATTTCATTCCCAGCATTTCTTCAGTCTGCTTTGAAAGTAGCTTCGCTGGGAGAAAGCCCGCTTCCAGCCACCCATGGCCCTCTTTCTCCTCTTCAGGCACATTTCATCCAGTCTTCTCGGCACTGGCCTGGACTTCTTGGAGGCGGTGGCGTAGCTCTTCAGGAAAGCTCCAAACAGGAGCTTGGCGTGGGGGCCGAGGAAGGCTTTCTCCAGGACGCAGAGGTCGACTCCTTCATCGTCCAGCAGCCCAGAGACAAAACTCGGCCCGAAGTCTATGAGCACAACGTGCAGCTGCTGCAGAGGCCAGCAGCAGGTTGGAGGTGGCGAGGTCCCCATGGACGAGCTCCTCGTAGTGCATTCCCGCCAAAACCTGCCCAACTCTCCTGGACAAGCCCAAGAAGCTCTGGGGATATGATCTCGAACACCTAACTTTCAATTTCCTCCATATACAAGCAGTCAGAGGCATAATCCACAAAAAAAGACAACCCGGGCAGACATCCCTGTTGTGCATAACATGTTCTTCTGGTGCACGGCAGGTGCGTAAAAAGCACAAATGGAAAAAGGTAGTGAAAGCAAAAAGCCAGGGCTCCTGAATCAGCTACTTGGTGCTTGTGTAGCCAGGAGTCGCTTCCCTGTTCTGCGCCCGGGTTTCGCACCGCGGCAAGGGCGCTGTCATTACTCCTGCTGCTTCAACCAAGGCAGAGATACGAATGGGGAGGCGGAGGATCCGAGGTTAGTAACACGTTCAACCCTCAGAGCCAGCAGCAACCACCTACGCATGGGAGCGAGCCCAGGACAGGAGCCCAGAGCCCTTAGGGGAGCGCTGTCTCACCACGCCCACGCAGCCCACGAAGTGGCCGAAGTGGCCGTTGGAGACGGGCGCCGGGGCGGCCTGCTTCACCAGCTCCAGGCCGCTGAGGACTCGGAGGCTCCACTCCCGCATCGTGGCAGCTGCCTCGGCCACAGATTCCACGCAAGCCCTTGGCCACTGATTCCACGCAAGCCTGGGCCATGCGGCGCCAGAGCGCTGCCAAGCTGGCAGGTGGTCTCAGACACCGCCCGCGGCGCTCTTACTAATTCTCTTTAAAAAAACAATTATTTCTCCAGATCTAGCCTGCTTAAGAGAATTAGAAAAATAGATTTTTCCTATGCCAGAATCAAAGAACAAGGGCAGTAAGGCATAAGAAGTTCTACATCCACAGCCGCTGCAATACAAACGGCTCTTGAGGGCAGTGAGCCCCTTCACTCTACAGGCTTGAAACTTGTACAGCAGCAGTGGCGTCTCCCCATCGGCACTGGCATGTCCATTTTGGAGCACATAAAGTGTGCTGGGTTTTCAGCTATCTCAGGAAGCTAGACACAGGCCATATTCACTGCAAAGTGCTATTGGGCGCTTCTGTGTCCCTAGATAATAAGCCTCCAACATCAAATTTCGAAGGAATATTAGTCCCAGAAGAGACTCAGTTTATCTTATGAGTTTCTGTCCTGCACACTTCCAGGATCCATGGTGCAACGATCAGGCAAACTATGTTATGGAAGAGCTGGGAGTTAACTTAACTCTGGCCTCCACTTAAGGAAAGAATTTGAGAATTGAAGGTGCTGCTGCATGGGATGCATGGAACAAGGTGGGCAGCTTCTCTCCTTGTCCTTTTCTCCAGTGTGCAGTGATGGCTTGCAGAGCTGCTGCCTAGAGATATTTGGTCTCTGTGGCCAGGCTCCTTGCTGTTCTCCGGCATCTGTTCTGTGATCAGAGAATTTATGATGACTTTCACAACTTCAAACTTTACATCTTGTCCGTGCTGTCAATGACTGACAACAGTATCACAAGATGCAAAAGTCTCTCTTAACATGGTGAAGCATGAATAGGTATGGAGGTACCTGACCTCTGGAACTTCTGGCTTCCAAAGAATACTGTCTCCGTCCAATAAGAAAGCAGGCATAAGGAGCCTACAGGATTGAATGTTCAGTGGATGCTCCATCGCACACAGACATCTTGCCTGTAGGTCCAGTAGGTTAAACAAAAAGCATTTTGGATTATGTAGCGATCACTAAAACACTGGGATTCAGGTGCTTTTTCTAAATAACACTCCAAGCTGAGCCCACCATAGTGAAAGGATGTCGTCCTGACTAAACAGACTATATACCAGTGAGAAATACAGTTTCTCAATGAGGAAACATGACAAACTTTCCCAGGAAGAGTCCATCCAGAGGGCTTCATCCTCCCACCACCATGAAGCTGCCTGAACTCATGCACTGAGGACACTCAAAAGGCCCCTATCTCCCAGGGGCTGTAGTCAGTCTAAACACGCTGAGAGTGATAGTCACACTGATAATCCTTAGAACCCACAAGGAACACTGACTCTAACTCCTATACCTTGCCCCCCTTACTGCTACATATAAACAGCTATTTCCTTTTCACTTTACATTAAGACTGATTCTTATGTTTGATTTCCTATAAAATCTATCAAAGAGGACATAAAACCAAGTTAGCAGCTAATAATACAGTTCCACCAAAGGTCAATTGCTATATCTGTTGAATGTAAAAATGAGCTCCATGGCTCACAACATGTAAAAGAATGAGTGCAGTAACCTAGGAGATAGCTTAGTGATAGAGCACTTGCTAGAAGGTACTATGCCCTAGATTCACTCTCTAGCACAACAAAATAAAAATTAAAAGGAATGAGTGGAATCAGAACTCTCATTCTCTCTTGTATAGAATCTTGAAGAATAGGTGAAAACTGGGCAGAGAGTGATTATGAAACAAAGAGATTTGAGAGAAAGAAAGAACATGAGGGAAACAAAGATGGACTGACAAAAAAGAGATTCAATGCATCAAATATTAACTTACTCCTGAAGAAGTAAATACATTGGATTACACACACAATAATAATAGTAATAGTAATTAACATGTAAATGAAATACACTTCAAAGTCTCAAGGGTTGGCTGGCAGTCCAAGCCCACACTGTCCAGAGGGAAAGAGGAATTAGCCACCCAGGCCATGCTCAGGACCACACGGCTGAGGGAGACTCAAAAAAGACAGGATCTTTCCCTGACCTTCCTGGAAGCCAAAGAAAATGTTTAGATCAGTCAGTATAATCTACTAGAATGTTCTAGAATATAGATGTGCTATATCTGAGCTGTTTAACACAGTAACCGATAGCCACACACATCTAATAAACTCTTGAAGGTGACTGGTATAATTTTATTTCAATTTATATCTCTCTTTAATTGATTTTAAGTCATCACATTTGGCTAATTGCTGCTATAATAGACAGAACAAACAGCTTCATGTCCTCATGCAATGCCAAACTTCTTTAGCTTTTCAAAGAAGGGAATGATAAGTGACATTATGGCCGATAGCCTTAATAATATCTCACAATAAATTTTGCTTTGATCTCCTACTGATAGATAATTAACAGAGTAAAACAAGTTGATGTGTGAAACACATATACACAGATATGCTTTTGAAACTGCCTTTATTTAGAATAAACATATGCTAACAAAAGTAGAATCTACATATTTTAAAAATAATGCTCCATTGATACCATTGTCTCAGTAAGGATTATGAAGAGCATTCAAATGATGACAATCAATGTATGAACAAATCTTTTTATAAGTTCATGTCCTTGTGTAGAAAGTGGAATTTTAAGTCCTATAAAAGAGAGTATAATCTATATTTTACCCATTTTTCCTTTCTACTTGAATAACAAATAAAGAAAATAAAAATCTCTCTAATTACTGACTATAATAGTGAAAAACTGGTAGTTTTGTATAATAACAGAAAATAACCAACTTGACTTTAGAGTAATAACTTAATAGGCTATTGTTATACTTATGACTTTTTCGGAACAGGGAAAACCATTTACAATGTATTAAGTAAAAAATAAAATGGTATGAAATCTAAAACTACATTAGTTATTGCATCCATATAGAGACAGATAGCACACAAAAATTGTTGAAGTTATTATTTGTAATAAAATAAACAGAAATTCCAGGAGAAATAAAAATAAAATACAAACACCCTAGAATCTTTGAAAACAAGAAACTATAAGTTTTTCATGTATTCCTGTAACTCAATGAGTAAATTACTCACCATGCTCTGCAAACTCAACCTATGACACAAAAAATGTGTTTATCCTCCATAAAAGTAAATTTAGCAATGCAACAAATCAAGAGAAAATAATTAAACAAGATGATTGCTAACATGAATTGGCAAAGATGAAAGTTAAGTTTGTTCCTATGTAAAAAGCATGTCATAGTATACATGTAGAAAGATCTATTGGGGAAAATTGCATTAATTAGCAAATTTTGCAAAAGGAAAAATAAATGTGGGATACCAATTATGTTGACTCTTCCGGGTGCTCGAACATAAAACTTGGGTATGGATCCAAACTTAGAGTTAAACAATTCTTTTAACTTCAGCAATCTGAAAAACAAGAGTAGACAATTTTGAAATGTCATAGATCAGAAAGCGCATACAAAGTTAGGGGCAGAGCAGTAAGAGAGTCCACACTCTACATGCCTAAGGCCCTGACTTCCATCTTCAGAACTGAAAAAGAAAGGGGGGAAAGGAATCCATAAGATGTGTGTGCACACACATATATACACACTGAATGTAATGTGTATAGCTAAGCACTCTACAGAATTAAAAAGTTAAGATTGATATACCTAAGCCCCAAAGAAATTTTCTTTCAATATTAAATAAGAATGAAACTGTAAATGCCTGGGAAAAAGGACCCCACAACAGGTAGATCACAGTGGAGCACCTGGAGCCAGGCAAGGCTCTATCCCACCCATCCAGAAATCCCAAAGCCCCAAGAAAGGGACAACCACATTACATAATAATCCAGGAGAGTGTGGGAAGTCAGGCGAGGCCCTGCCCCACCAGCCCCAAAGCGCCAACACCCCAGGAAAGGGACCCTCATGCCAGTTAACAGCCTGGCCAAGCATGCAGAGCCAGGTGAGGCCTTATCCCATTCTCCACAGGCCCCAATGCCCTGGAGAAAGGGACCCCCATGCCATAAAGGAGACTTGTGGAGCCAGGGGACAACCATATTGCAAAACTACTAGAGCCCATCCAAATTCAGAATTTTCCCAGCAACAGCCAAAGTCAGACAATCTCATCTGACTCAAGAGAGCCAAAAATAATTACCAAAAATGCAAAAAATGTTCAAGTCACATCAAAACCCACAAAATACACTAAGTACCAGGAAAACATGTCTCCTTCAAAAAACATACTATAATCTCCTTCAACATTCATACTATCGATTCCAATCAAAACAAGCTTATGGACACCAAACAAGAAAGCAATTCAGAGGATAATGTTTTCCAAAGATATGTTATTGACGTGATCAACTACAAAAGGAGAGTGAGGTACAACAAAAGGAACATGAAGAATTCAGAGAGGAAATAAGTAAGCATATGAGCTTATATGAACAGGGAAGTAAAAATTATCTGAGATGAAAAAGGAAATAGAGAAAACAAGAACAAATTTAGAACAGGTGAAAAAACACCAAACTGAAAGTCAGATGGAATTTCAAAGTAAAACTGAAAATGCAACAGAGAGTATCAAACACAGAATAGATCAAGCAGAAGATACAGTATCAGATCTGGAAGATAAGAGCATAGGACAGTTCAATACAGAAGCTGAAAAGTATTTAAAAAATGAAAGGAATATTCAAGAACTATTGGATATCATGAAAAAGCCAAACTTATACATGCATGGAATTCTAGAACAAGAATTCCAAGAAAAAAATTTTAGTTCAGATCTTTCAATCAATCATTAATGAAAACTTCCTACACCTAAGGAAAGAACACCATATCCAAAAACAAGATGCATGTCACCCAGCAACCAGATATGACCAAAAGAGGAGCAAAACATAATAATAACATTTCAGATACAAGAGATCATTCTGAGAACTGCAAGAGAGAAAAAAAAACCAAGTCACATTTAAAGGCAAGCCTATTAGACCTATAAGAATAACAGCTGACTTCTCAATGGAAACAGTAAAAGCCAGAAGAGTGTGGAAAGGCATTATTCAAATCATGAAAGATCACAAATGCCAATCCAGACTGCTATACCCAAACAAACTATCAGTCATGTTTAAAGAAGAAAGAAAAATATTTCTTGACAAAAATAAACTGAAGTCTTGCTTATCTACCAAATCAGGCCTGCAGAAAATATTAGAAAAAAATCTCAAGAAAGATGAAATTGATCAACACACTCAAGAAGATAAGAGAGAAAAATAATGCCAATACAACTACCAGGCAGAGCACTGTCAACACACACACACACACACACACTCAAAAAATGACAGGAATCAAAAAAAAGTCTCAATTATAACTTTAAACATCAATAGGATCAACTGCCCAATCAAGAGACATAGACTAACAGCATGCATTAAAAGCTACAACCCATCAATATATGGTCTCCAAGAAACATACCTCACTTTTAAAGATAGCAGATTCAAAGGATGATTGAATACTTCAAACAAATACAACTAAGAAACAAGCAGGAGTAGCCATCCTAATATCCAATAAAATAAACTTTAAATCAAAACAAATCATAAAAGATACAGAAGGATACCTCATACTAATCAAAGGAACAATACATCAAGAAGACCTCACAATTTTAAACCAAACATAGGCTCACCCACATTCATTAAACAAATCAACCCAAACATGATAATAGTAGGGGATTTCAACACCCCACTCTCACCAATACATTAACAGGGCAGAAACTGAACAAACACACTGGAACTAAATCAAACCATAAATCAGACATCTACCAAACATTCCATCCTAACACCAAGGAGTATACATTCTTTTCAGCAGTCCATGGAATTATCTCCAAAATAGATCACACACAAGGCAAGCCAACCCTAAAAGAAGTGGACATGCAGAGCTTAGCAGGATCAGAGGAGAAATAACTAAAATTGAGACAAAGAAAACAATACAAAGAATAAACCAAACAAAAAGGTGGTTCTTGGAAAAACTTAACAAAATTGGCAAACCCTTAGTAAAATTAACCAAAAGCAAAAGAGATACAACCCAAATTAATAAAACTAGAGATGAAAATGGAGCTATCAAAATCAATGTCAAGGAAATCTAAAAAATCACAAGATCATACTTAAAAAATTTATATACCACCAAGATTGACAATCACAAAGAAACGGATGAATTTTTAAATATATAAAATGCTCTAAAGTTAAACCACAAAGAACTGAATTATTTAAGTAGTCTAAAATAAAGGGTAAAAGATGAAGCAGTAATTATGAATCTTCCTACAAAGAAAACCAGGACCAGATGAATTCTACCATATATGCAAAGAATAATTAACACCAATACTCCTTAAGTTATTGCACAAAATAGAAAAGGAAAGAATACTTCCAAATTACTCCTATGAAGTCGACATCATACTGATCCCAAAATCAAATAAAAACATAACAAAAAAAGAAAACTATAGGTCAGTCTCATTGAGGAACACAGACACAAAGATCCTCAACAAAATTCTATCAAAAAGAATCCAAAAATATATAAGAAATATCACCCACTCTGATCAGGTTGGGTTTGTTCTAGAAACACAAATTAGTTCAATACATATAAATCTATAAATATAATTCACCATATAAACAAATGCAAAGACAAAAACCACACGATTCTCTCAATTGATGTTAAAAAAAACTTTGATAAAATCCAACACCCTTTATGATAAAGACCCTGAGAGAAAATAGGGTTGGAAGGAACATTCATCGACATAATAAAGGTCATATACAGCAAGCCTTTGACATAAATCATCCAGTGAAAACATGGAAGCATTCCCACTCAGATCAGGAACTAGACAAGACTGCCCACTCTCACCACTTCTATTCAATATTGTACTTGAAGTCTTAGCAAGAACCCTAAAACAAGAGAGGAAGATAAAAGAGACACCGATTGGAAAAGAAACATAAACAATGGAATACTATTCTGCTGTCAGGAAAGATGAACTAGTGAAACTTGCCAGTATCATGGTTTCAAATCTGAGTTCCCCGCTCCCCACAACCTCGTGTATTTGAATCTTAGTTGTTTGAGCGTCCATGGCACCTTTAAGAGATAGAGCCTTGCTGGAGGAAGGCAGTCACAAGGGATGGACCTCGAGGTTAATTAATCCCACCCTACTTCCAAGAGAGGTCTGTTCTTGTAGCTGGCAGCTTTTCAACCATCAGCCTCCTTGATGGCTTCTCCGTCTGGCCTACTCCAGCTTCTACCAGCCAGTCATGTCTTTTCCACCATAATTGACTCCCTTTGAATAAACCTCTCCATTTCTCCCCTTAAGTTATTTGAGCGTCAGTGGTGTCTCACAGCACAAGAAAGAGTAACTGGTATAGTAACTGGTACCAGAGAAGTGGGATGGAACAGTGAACCTGGTACCAGAAAGATTTTTGTGAAGCTGAGACAAGTTGGTATGAAGAAGGAAAGAACTGTGGTTATTGCTGTGATGTGGCTAGTGTGCCTTTGAAACTGTTTGTTGGAAGAAATATGGAGAACTTTGTTCTGGAAAAGCCTTAGCACCTTGAAGATGCGGCCTAAGGGGCCATTCTAATAAGAGCTTAAAGAGACCGATGTTGCTAGGGATGCGGAGAATGGAGCCCAGGTTGTGATGGGCCAGTGGGGAACAGAGACAGTGTTTGAAACTGTACAAGAGGCAATAGAGTGAGGTATTGGCGGAGAATTTGATTAAGTTTTGTCCTCGACCTTTAAGCTTGTCTGAAGTTAATTTCCATTGTTTGGTGAATGAAATTTCAAGGCCATGTAGTCTTGACTCTCATTCAGAGTTATGAAGAAAAAAGAGCAAGGAATCAGGCAGAAAGGGACAAAAACTGTGCGGTTTGATTAAAAAAATGTGAGAATCAGCTTAAAAAGATGAAGACAGCAAAGTGGAGGCTACAGACAAAAGGATTAGCACCATAAGTGAATGAAAGTCTGCTCTCAATTTGGATAATAGGAGAGACAGTACCCTGAGGGCAAATTCCTCAGGAAAGGAACCCACTCATTAGAACACAAATTCTTTTGAAAGGAAAGAATTCAAGGGCAGAGTTCCTAAGGAAAGGTCTATTTCTCCTCTGAAACAACTGCTCAAATGAGATAGAGATTTTCCTACAGTCAGCATAGAAAAGATGAACCAGCTGTGAATTATAGGGACCCGGCTACAACTCAAGGTTATAGCAGAACCTGACAAGATTTTCCAAGTGGTCTTGGTTTTATAGGCATCAAAGATGCAAGAGGGAGGAGGTCTGTCCTCCAAGGTTTCAGAGAATAACAGAAGCCAGTCAATATTTGGTAGGACTGAAAAGTCTGCCAAGAAGCCTAAGAAGGGAATTTTGTGCTGTGGAGTTAAAGCTTGGTTTGCCATTGAGAACTGAAGATGTTAGAGATGTCAGAGCCAGTTGTGGGACATTTGCTAAAGAGAGCTGTATACACTCTGGGAAAAACCAGCCCAAGATAGTGATGTATTCTATGGGCAGCTTTGCTAGAGGGATGGAACCAAAGCCTTCTGGAACTGAGATGAGTTCAACAAGAGGTCATCTGCTGGATATGGAACTGCAGGATTTGGAGTTTTTCCTGCTGGTTTTCACTCTTGCTACAGACTGATCTTTCCTGGATATGCCCCCATTCCTCCCTTTTGGAAAAGGAATACTTATTCTGTGCCATTGCATGATGGAAGCTTCTAACTTGTCTTTTGATTTTACATGAGGATTTGGATTTTCAACCTGTATTGTTGGGACTATTGATGTAGTCTATGTGACTTTAGAAATTGGATTGAATATAGTTTGCATAATGAGACAGCAGTGAGACTGTGGGAGTCATGGTTTGAAATGTGAGTTGTCCCCCACAGGTTCTTGTGTTTGAATCTTTAGTTGTTTGGGAAGGCCATGGCACCTTTAAGAGGTGGAGCCTTGCTGAAGGAAAACAGTCACAGGGAGTGGACCTTGATGTTAATTAATCCCACCCTGCTTCTGGGAGACATCTGCTTTTTAACTGGCAGTTTTGCAGCTCTCAGTCTTGTTGATGGACATAAACTAGGCCTATTCCAGCTTCTGCCAGTCAGCCATGCCTTTTCCACCATAATGGACTGTATCTCCCCTCTGCAACCATAAACTGAATAATCTTGCCTTTCTCCCTTTAAGTTACTTGACTTTTGAGTTGTGTCACACAATAGAGAAGAGTAACTGCTACAACCAATAAATGAAATAATTAATTGATCTTAGAGATTAACTAATTATAAGAAATGGAATTCCACAAAAAAAGTTACTAAAGCTGACCTCCTGAAACCTGGACAGCCCTGCTTGCTCTTCCTGGCTCACTTTCTTATCCTTCCAGAGGTAACATCATACCATTGCCCCTTTTCAGTCTTTTTCTATCCCTCTGGCCTCTGCAAATACCTTGGTTTCTGTTCATCCATACCTTCAGTCTTGTAACACTATGACCTACAACACTTACTAGCTCCCATGGCCTCTCTACTGTCTGACTCATACAGCTATGTCCGTCAGTCCAAATTCTCAGAGAATGTATGTGTCATAGTTAGGCGCAGGTGTCAACTTGATGGTTGAGAGTTTGCACTCTGGGCACATTTGTGGAGAATTAGTGGTTGAGTTGGGCCCAGAGCAAGCCTGCAGGAGGTTGTCTAGCTGATGGGGAGGACCCAGCCTATGGTGAGTGGGATTAGGCCTTGGAATAAAAGACAGAGGGCTGGTTGAAGGAGTTAGCATCTTTGTGTATACTTGGCTAGAGATGCTGGTCTGGCAAGTAAGGATTGTCCCTCTCTGAACCATTATGTGGTGATCGTATAGCCAGTTCCCTTGGCCTTGGTGGTGTTGCATGCTCTCCCATCAAACTGGACTATGAACTGTAACCAGTAATCATAAGAGACAATAAAACCCTTGTTCCCTTAAGTCGTTTGATGTTGATTTATCAGCAACCATGCAGGCTGACTGCAACAATATGTTTGGCTGATTTTATTCCTATATCCATCTGGGCCCTATTATTTGTGATCATTTAGTACAAATAAGGTCACCTTTTTTAGTTACACTTCAGTCCACTCATTCAGTAGGAGTTATCAATAACAACAGAACATCTCATCAGGAAACAATAATTGGTATCTCTAACATTTAAAGAAACATTTACTGGACTTGGGATTTCAGCTAAGTAGCAGAATATTTGTTTACCATGTATAAGACCCTGGATTTGGTCCCCAGCACAGAGAGAAAAAGAAAGAAAGAAGAAAGAAAGAAAGAAAGAAAGAAAGAAAGAAAGAAAGAAAGAAAGAAAGAAAGAAAGAAAGAAAGAAAGAAAGAAAGAAAGAGAGAGAGAGAGAGAGACAGAGGGAGGGAGGGAGAAGAGGGAGGGAGGGAGGGAGAGAGGGAGGGAGGGAGGGAGGGAGAGAGAGAGAGAGAGAGAGAGAGAGAGAGAAAGAAAGAAAGAAAGAAAGAAAGAAAGAAAGAAAGAAAGAAAGAAAGAAAGAAAGAAAGAAAAAGAAATATTGACTAAGTCATCAGGTAAATGCAGACAATGATAGCTATCTAAACCTAAGGTTGCCTACACATCCTCTGGAAATAACTAGAACACATAAAATTATACAAAAAGTTGTTATCACTATTACTAAAGATAGATCTTACCATGTTTTATAATTTAAGCAGAAAAGGGGGAAACCCAAGAAAGGAAGGAAAGAAGAAAAGAGAGGGAGGAGGGAGGAATGAAAGGAGAGGTGGAGGAAGAAAGAGAGGGAGGAAGGGAAAAGTAGAAGAAAGAATAGAGGCAAGAGATAGAAGAAGGGAGGAAAGGAAGGAGAAAGAAAGTAAGGAAGAAAGAAAGAAAGAAAAGAAGGAGACATAGTAAGCTATAGTAAAAAGAACTTGAAAAACATACAGCTAATGAATTGAAGATTAATCTAAAACCACCACCAAAAGAAAAGGCCTGCTTATTAAATCTGAAAAGAGTTAAAAGAAAAATAGGGTATCATTGATTGAAAATCTGGGCATAAATAAAAGTTAAGGAATGAATTAAAAACTGACAAATTAAAGATATTTCTAAAGTTATGAATAATCAGATACATGTGAAGATATTAGATTACATAGGCAAATGTTTTAGAATTAAAAGACTATGATGGGGCATTAGGCAGTCCTGGGTTTAAAATGGCTTTCAATACATAAAAAATTTCATGCAGCTCACTCATCTTTAAATAGGGTAGAACTAGGTATCTCATAAAGTTGTTGAAAAGATTAATGTAGTGTATGGCCAAGGTATAACCCAGCATTGGAATGAAATATCTTGAAATGGTTGAAAACAGAATTTTTAAAAGAGGAAATACAGATAACAAATATTTTTAAAGTGTTCAACTTCATTAGCCATCAAGGAAATGCAAATTAAAACTAATTTGAGATTCCATCTCATCCAAGTAGCTATCACCAAGAACACAAAACTTAGGGAAGACATGCTGAAAGAATCTCTTAATTCTCTGAAAGAGTTCCTGAGAGGCATTTGCATGAAGCTGTAAAGGTAGAGCTTAAGACGTAAAGTATATCTCAGGATGTTGAAGATGTCAGAACCATAGGAGGCTCACCAAGGCAAATGTGGGAAAATTTCCTTCACCTCAACTGGAGAAACTAAATTTGATTGGGTGCAGAGAATGAGGAGAATTTTACTGAAATGCATGCATGCAGACTAGCTTCAGAAAAGCTCTGTGAAGTCTAGCAAAGATTTTTAAGTTGCATCGTACTTTATAGTACAACAAGGATGGGAAGTAGGTGGGTGAAATAACAGTTCACAAAAGGTTTTCATTTCCAAGTATTTACAACCAAGGTCAGTATGATCACTATGTTTCCCAGATGTAACATCCCTCTTATCACAAAGCTGTGGGGAGCTATCCAAACTGTCAGGTTTCTCACAGCACTCTTATCCTGAAGGTTAGATGATGAAGCGACTAACTCGCCTATTTATCCATAGCAGCAGTTTTAACCCTTTTTCTGCTACAAAAGCAACATGCACAGAGTGAAGTTGGCCACAAGGAAAGGTGGCAGAGTTAGAAAGGGGGCCACCTAAGGCCATCATGACCCCCAAATATCCAGCATGAACCTGCAGAATTTGATATTTTTCCCACTATGCTTCAGTCTTGCATTGATCTTTCCTTACCATGCCACATTCCTCTCTTTTCAAATAAAAATGTTTACTCTGTGCACAAAGAACTTAGAAAAGTAAACACCAAGGAAACAAATGGGCCAATTAAAAAAATGGGCCTTGGAACTTAAAAGAAACTTTACCAAGGACGAAATTAAAATGTCTAACAAATATCTTTAAAAATGCTCCACATCCTTAGCCATCAGGGAAATGCAAATCAAAACTTCCCTGAGATATCATCTCACCCTGGTCAGGATGGCAAAAATCCATAATACAAACAACACCAAATGCTAGAGAGGATGTGGAGAGAGGGAAACTCTCCTACATTGCTGGTGGGAATGCAGGCTCATACAACCACTCTGGCGAGCTGTCTGGCGATTCTTAAAAAAGTTAAAGATTGAAATGCCACTTTTGGGAATAACTCCCCAATACAGCAAAAATTCACCTTGATAGCACAAGCACGACCATGTTCATAGCAGCACTGTTTACAATAGCAAAGTCATGGAATCAACCTAAATGTCCAACAGTTGACGAGTGGATAAGGAAAATGTAGTACATTTATACAATGGAATACTACTCAGGCATCAAAAATGATGAATTAATGCAACTTGCCGGGAAATGATGGAATTAGAAACAATTATATTGAGTGAAGTATCCCAGACACAGAAAACTAAGCGCTGTATGTACTCCCTAATAGGTGGATCCTAGTACCAAACCCACTTAGAGATACTCAAAGACAAATTTCTGTAATAACTACAGTAATTGTAAAGATTATAAACAGGAGGGATGGGGAAGGAGGGCCCCACCAGAAACAGAGGGGACCATGTTACAGCAGAGAAAATAGGCCACCATCAAGGACTGCAAGTAAGTAATGAGACATCTGATTAAGTTCACAGACTTTCCTTCCTGATCATTTCTAACTGATGGGGTATGATCTTAGAAGGGGAAGGCATGTAGGCTGCCAGATAGAAGGTAACCATTTTGCAAATGGTCTCCTACTTCTATTCCATCTACCTCTGAATAGACTCTTATAACAAGACTCTAATTCAACAGGTTTTTATCTCTGGCCAGGGGGTGACACCCAATACCCATCAGGATGGAACCAAGGACATTGCAGGAACAGCAAAACTGAAAAAAAAAATCATCAACAAACCATAATTCAGAACATCAGAGACTCTATAACAACCTGGAATCAGGCCTGCCTAATCTCTTCCCATCCTGAAGCTCAGGAAATTTGCGGAAGAGGGGGCGGTAAGATTGTAAGAGCACAAGGATGGGAAGAGTCGTGATATGCAAGATACTCCACACAAGTTAGGGCCGAAGCAATAGTAACAGGACTCTGCATGATCTGCACAATAACCAACATATCACTGACCCCTCAAATTCTAGCATGGACTAAAGGCACGAGGATCCTTAGAAGCAAGGGATTGACAGTCACAATAGTGTTCCTATACTTAAGGGGAACACAAGAAAGAGTTCTAGGAATTGCCACTGAGTCCTTACACCTCATCAGAGAGGAGGACCCAGAGGAAAGTTTGATATACTCATTAAAGGATGCTTCAGAAATGGGGGTAGGGGGCACTGGGGTAAAGAGAGGGAGGAGGGAAAGGAAGGGACAAAGCAGGGAGGGAACAGGGAGGTCCAGGGACGCGTGGAGGGAGGGAGGGGACAGGGGTTCCTATTATATATTTGTATGAGCAGAAAAAAAAATGTTTACTCTGTGCCATTGTATGTTGGGAGTATGTTATTTGCTTTTTGATATTTTAGGGGATCATAGTTAACAGATTTCCTGCATCTCAGGATAGACATGCCTACACTGTACACTGTAAACCTGGTCAAAATCTCAGAGCTTAGGGATGTCATACCTCTTCTAAGGGAGAATCTACTTGTTTAATTTTTCCAAATGGATATGTTGTCAAACTGCTTCCCAAGTAAAAAGGAAAATATAAGTAGAAGTCTCAAGATATTTGGGACACTATGAAACATTAAATCTAAGAATCAAGGGCACAGAAGAAGAAAAAATAATTTCATTGTAAAGATAGAAAAAAAAATAACATTTTAATCAAGACGATTTCCCAAACATAGTCAGAAAGATACCAATCTAGATAGAGTTGCCATTTAAAACACAAAAAAAGACAATAAAATAACTTCCCCTGCATGAAAATTAATTCCACGTGGATCAAAGTCATCAATATTAAACCTTGAAACTCTGAAACTCCTGAAATAAAGACTAGGGAATAATACACTTATTTCCATTACTCCTAGGTATGGACTTATGAATAGACCCCCTTTGCACAGGAAATGATAAATAAATAAATAAATAAAAAGCTTCTGTTGTACAAAGGAAACTGCTAAACAGAAGGTCCTGAGTTCAGATCCCAGATCACATGTAAAAACACCAGGAGGAAACAGTAGCAGTCTGCTCTTCTGGAACTGGTGCAGAGCCTAGGGAAATCACAGAGTGAAACAAAAAGGAGGTAGAAGCAATCCAGGATGATTTACCCTTGGTTCTCCACAGGGACACACATTGCCCTCTGACATATACACATACACATGAATAAATAAATAAACAAACAAGCAAATGCATACATACATACATATATACATACATACATACATATATACACAGGAATGGATACTGGACTAAAGAAAGACTTTACTAAAAAAGAAATTCAATTTTCTATTAAGCGCCGTATGTACTCCCTAATAGGTGGCTCCTAGTACCAAACCCACCCAGCCCACCTAGAGACAGTAATTGCAAGGATTATGAACAGGAGGGATGGGGTAGGAGGGCCACACCAGAAACAAGGAGAGAAGGGACCATGTTATAGCAGGGAAAATAGGCCTCCACCAAGGACCCAAATAAGTAATGAGACATCTGATTAAGTTCACAGACTTTTGTTCCTGATCATTTACTACTGAGGGGGTGTGATCTCACCAGAAGAGGAGGGCATATAGTCTGGCAGATAAAAAGTAACCATTTTGCAAATGGGTGATAGACCCCTCCCTTACTGTGGTTTCCCACTTTTATTACATCTACCTTTGAATGTGCTTTTATCACAAGACTCTAACAGCTTTTTGTCTCTGGCCAGGGGGTAACATACAATGCCCACCAGGATGGAGTGAAGGGCATTGCAGGAGCAGCAAAACTGCAAAAGAAAATCAACAAACCACAATCCAGAACTTCAGAGACTCTATATCAACCACCTAGAACTAGACCAGCTTAGTCTCTCCCCATCTTGAAGCTCAGGGAAATTTGCGGAAGAGGGGGCGGTAAGAGTGTAAGAGCAAAAGGATGGGAGGAGCAATGTATGTAAGATACTCTATACTAGTTGGGGCTGAAGCAATCATAATTGGACTTTGCATGCCCTGCGCATTGTCCAACATACTGTTGACCTCACAAAGTCTAGCATCTGCTAAAGGCACCAAGATCCTTGGAGGCAAAGGATTGGCAGCCACAGCAGTGTGCCTATACCTAAGGGGAACACGGGAAAGGGTTCAGGGAAAGGCCACTGGGTCCTTGTACGTCATCGGAGAGGAGGGCCCAGAGGAAAATCAGACATGCACAAGAAAGGACTCTCTGGGAATTGGGGTGGGAGGCACTGGGGGATGGGGAGGGAGAGGGGGTGGGGAGGGGGAGCAGGGGGTACAGGGGGAGGAGGAGGGAGGGAGGGAACTGGTGTACCTAATAAGTTTGTATGAGCTGAAATAAAAAAAAAGAAATTTAATTTTCTAAGAAATTTCAAAACAATATTCAACACTTCTAGCCTTCAGGAAAATGCATATTAAAACTACTTTGAGATTTCAACTATCCCAGTCAGAGTGGTTCACATCAAGGACACAAAAACAAGTGCTGAAAGGATGTGGGGAAAGGGAAACCCTTATTTATTGTTTGTGGAAATGTAAAATAGTATAGTCACTTTGAAAAACAGTCTGATATTCCTCAGAAAGCTAAAATTGAATTATCATATGACCCAGCTCTACCACTTCTGGACATATGGTCAAAGGATTCTATATCTTACTACAAAGACATGTGAACAGCTATATTCATAGCAGCTCAAGTCACAATAGCAAGAAAATGTAATCAATCTAGATGTCTATCAACTAACAAATGGAAAATGAAAATGTGGTAAACACACAATGGAATACTACTTAACTAGCTGAAAAAATGAAATTATGAATTATTAATGAAACCAGAAAATATTAAAGGAGGCATTCCTGATGCAGAAAGCCAAATATACTGAATGTATTGTCTCATGTAGATACCATCATTGAATCCTCAGGTTTGAGTGCTAAACGAAGAAATTTCTACAAGAGAGAAAACTAGAAAAGGATCATAAAGAGCTATGGGAGTAGAGGGAAGAAGAGCCTTAAAGGAGGAGAAGTAGAAGAATAAAAGAATGAAGGGTGAAGAGGGAACTAAGTGGGGAGGGGTTAGCGGGGAGGGAAGTGAAGGTATAGGATACAAGAAGGAGTGAGAGAGGATATATAAAAAAAACTCAGCAGAAACCTTCTCTATGATGAGCTTATCTAAAAAAAATTTTCAGTTAAAAGACTATGAATAGAGACACTCTACATAGGGCGTACAGAGGGGAAAACAAATAACAGAATCTACCATGAGATGCTTTTCCCAGAAGCCATTAAGTAACTAAAACTAATTCTCAGTACCAGATATATAACACCCTTAGCTATAGACCATGTAGGTCTGAAAAGCCCTCAAAACAGCATGGGCTTTTGCTATTGCTCTTAATGCCCACCTGAGCATAATAGTAAGACCCTACTGGCAAAAGCACCACATACGTTGACCACAGGACATGGAAAAAAAAAAAACAAACTGGAAATCTCCTCCCTGCTGATCAACACTCACAGTACAAGACTAAATGCTTATAATAATACCATGAAAATGAGCAGTTTAGTATTCAACCAAAAAGCTCCTTTCCAAAATGGAAACTGTGGAACTGTTTTCACAGAGAAAGCAAGAACTGACCAAAAATAAATGAATGCAGACTACTTGGACCTAAATAGGATATTTAAACCATTCCCACCCCATTCCAAGACTCTGAGACCATTGTGGAAGAGAGGATGATAAGAACAAAAGAGTCAGATGGTGGGAAAGAGATGTGATCACATAGTGACCTCTAGATATAATAGAACTGTAGTACCCATGATCTCACAGTAGCTGAATCTGCTTCCAGAAGACCTTCACAAGAATTAGTTCAAAGGGAGCTTGGGCAATTCGGGATACCTTGCCATCCTGTACAAGGTTTCCAGCCTGCACCCTAACACCTCCCAGAAGATCCCATCCCCACCCCTGACCCCTGCAAAAGCCTAAGACTTCTTATGGACAATTATCTAACTGAGAACTTTGAAAACCATATCATTCAAGCAAAATAGAGGAACATGCCATTCAAGCAGGGCAGCCTTATCACCCAACTATAAGATAAGTAACTCTTTTTATTTCCAATTAATACTCAGATGGTGGTCATTCCTGCTTAAGACCTCCATACTTTGTGCCCACATCCTATCCACCGTCGTTATAGATTCTCATTCCTGGGCTGGAGAAGTGGCTCAGGGGTTAAGCCTCTGCCTTGCAGGCAGAAGGTCTTGAGTTCGGATCCCAGATCCCACGTATAGACACTGGGCGGAAGTGGGGGCGGCCTGCATTTCTGGTCCTGGTAGGGCGGAGCCTGTGAATCCGGGGGGCAGAGAAAAACAAGGAGGAGGTGGAGACGGTCCATGGTAGTTACTGAATTTGCCTATGGTTCTACACACACACACACACACACACACACACACACATGCACAATTGAAAAAAAATTCTTATTTCTTCAATCTCACATACCCCTAAAAACCCTAAAAGCTATCATCTTTTGTCCAACTCTAACATCCCACCCCTACCTCAACTACTATAATTATACTATTCTATCCTGTTCTGATACTTAAACTAAAATCCATTCATCAAATCTGACTTTCAAGATTAAACTCCCTAATTTTCGCCCCATAACCAGGTCTGGGCTTATATAACCCAAGTGTATTGGAGCTACCACACCCACAAAACATCACCAGATAACTTTAGACTAACATATAAACAACACCATCCCAGCCAACTCCAAGGAAGCAGATCCAACAACTATTAAAGTCAGACAATCCCACTTGACTCAAAATTCTGAACCAAAATTACAAACCATAAAGAGCAACCAAAAACCAAATACAAAAGTCATAAGTCACATCATGAAAAACATAAAATACAACAAAAATGAGGAAAATATGTTTTCTGAAAAAAAAATACCAATTCCTTATCAATAGAGTCCAAACAGAATTATTTCTTCGATGCTAGTTTGGAAAATGAGAAACAATATATTCCAGATGTATATAATGAATATGTTCAAGGAAATGCAAAGTGAACTCCAAAGGTAATGAGAAGAACTACAAAAGGAGATGAATAAGCACATGAAAATTATGAACAGGAAAATAATAAACAACTAAATGAAAGAAAAAAACTAGAGAAACAAAAAATAGGCATAGAGTAGTTAAAAAAATCACAAGCGGAAAATAAACTGGAAATAAAATTCAAGATAACTGCAACAGAAAACTCAATACAAAGTATCACCAACAGAACTTAGGAAGCAGAAGACAATCTGATCTGGAAGACAAGATGGCAAAACAAGATTGCTCAATTAAAGAACCCGAAAATTTTTTTTAAAAATACATGAAAGGAATTTTCAAGATTATGGGCCACTACAAAGAAGCCAAACCTGTGCATTCATGGAATTCGAGAACAAGAAGCCCAAGAAAATATCTCAGAACATATTTTTCTACACCATCATAAATGAAAATTTCCCCCATCAAAAAAAAGAGATCCTCATCCAAGTACAAGATGTATACTGCACACCAATCGAATATAACCATAACAGAAAACACTCCATGGCAAATAATGGTCAAAATACTATAGATATGGGATAAAGAGAATGTTCTAAAGCTGCAAGAGAGAAAAATCAAGTCACATTAAAAACAAACTTATGAGAATAACAGCTGACTTCTGAATGGAAACAATAAAAAGAGTCATACTTCAGGGCTGGAGAGATGGCTCAGGGATTAAGCCTCTGCCTTGTAGGCAGAAGGTCCTGAGTTCAGATCCTAGACCCCACGTATAGATCCGGGGGGAAGCAGGGGCAGCCTGCATTTCTGGTCCTGGTGGGACAGAGTCTGTGAATCCCAGGGTGGAGTCTGTGAATCCCGGGGCAGAGTAAACAAGGAAGAGGTGGAGGCGGTCCATGGTAGTTCCTGAATTTGCCCATGGTTCTACACACACACACACACACAAACACACAAACTACATACACACACACGCACACATGCACAATTGATAAAAAAAAAAAAAAAGAGTCACACTTCAAGTCATGAATAATCATGAAGACCAACCCAGGTTGCTATATCCAGCTAAATTATCAGTAATGATTGAAGGGGAAACCATGACAAACAAGCTGAAGGCCTACAGGACCATCAAGCCAGGTCTGCAGAAGATACTAGAAAAAAACACAAGACCAAAGAATATGAAAAACAGACTCAAGAGGATAGAAGGCAAAATAAGTCCAGTATAACTATTAAGCAAAAAACAAATAATATAAAAACCACAAATTTCAGGAAATGACAGGAACCAACAAATACTTCTTGATTATAACTTTAAACACCAATGAACTTAACTCCCCCATCAAGAGACAGAGGCCAACAGCATGAACTTAAAAAACCTATCAATCTGCTGCCTCCACAAAACACATCCCACTATGAAAGGTAAATATTACCTCATGGTGAAAGGCTGTTCAAAGAAACTCCAAGCAAATGCAACTAGGAAATAAGCAGGAGTAGCCATTCTAATATCTGACAAAATAGATTTTAAACCAAACAAATCATAAGACACACAGAAGGACACTATATATTTGTGAAAAAGGAACAATCCATGGAGAAGACTTCACAATTCCAAACATATATGCACCAAACATAGGCTCATTCACATTTGTTAAATAAACACTACAAATCAACCCAAACATGCTAATAGTAGGGAATTTCAACACCCCGTTCTTACCAACAGACAGGTCAACATATCAAAAACTGAACTGAGACAAACTGGAACTATATCAAGACATAAACCAAATGGATCTAACCGACATCTATCAAACTTTCCATACAACACCAAAGAATTCACATTCCATGTATATGAGAGGGCACTATATATTTCTATGGAGGAACAAGGGTGACTTTGGGAATCATACTGGATTGCTTCTACCTCCTTCTTCCTTCGCTCTGGGGTTTTCCAGGCTGTACCCACCAGAGCTGACAATGCAGGCCTCTACAGCTTCCTGTCATTTTTATGTGGGACCTATGACCCGAACTCAGGACCTTCTGCTTTCAAGGCATAGTCTTAATGTCTGAGCTATCTCTCTAGCCCAGTCAACTGACTTTTGACATAAGTGTCCCCCTAAAATATTGTTAAAAGGATAGAACAAATGGTGCTGGGAAGATTGTGTAGCTACTCCCAGAAGAATTAAAATAGACCCCTACCTGTCACCCCGTGTGAAAATTAACTCTGAAAGGATCAAAGACTTCAATGTTAGTCAGGAGACTATAAAATTCCTTTAATAAAGAGCAGTTAGAACAGTTGATTGGCCTATGTCAGCATTTTGGGAGTATCAGGAAATAAGACCAACACTCAACAAGTAGGATTTCATGAAATCAAAAAGCTTCTGTTTGGAAAAAATATTGTTAGTGGGGCAAAAAGACAACCCATGGAATATGAGAAAATATTTTCTAACCATACATCTGGCAGGACTAATATCCAAGTATAAAAATTACTCAAAAAATAGATACCAAAGAAGCAAACAACCTAATTTAAAAATGGGCTGGGGAGATAGCTCAAGGGATAAGACTCTTCCTGGCAAGCAAAAGGACCTGAGTTGGGATCCCAAGTCCCACATAAAAATGCCAGATGGAAATTGTGGCAGCCTGTACTTCTGGTCCTAGTGGGTGGAGCCTAGAAAATCCCAAAGTGAAGCAAAGAGGAGGTAGAAGCAACCCAGGATGATTTCCAAAGTCACCTTTGGCCCACCACAGGGACACAATGACCTCTGATACACATACACACACACACACACATACACACACACACACACGCTCTAAATAAATAAATAAATAATTTTAACACAATGCCCTCTGATACACATATACACCCATACACACACTCAAATAAATAAATCAATTAATTAATTAAAAAAATTTTTAAAAGAATGTGAAAAAATCGGGCCTTAAAAATAAAAAGAAACTGTGCTCACTTCGGCAGCACATATACTAAAACGATTTGGAACGATCAGAGGAGATTAGCATGGCCCCTGCACAAAGATGACACGCACATTCGTGAAACGTTCTATATTTTTCCTGGAACCAGGCCAGCCTAATCTCTCCCCATCCTAAAGCTCAAGGAAATTTGCGGAAGAGGGGGCAGTAAGATTGTAAGAGCCTAAAGATGGGGAGGAGGAACGACATGCAAGATACTCCACACAAGTTAGGGCCAAAGTAACCACAATAGGACTTGCATGACCTGCGCAATGACCGACATATCATTGACCCCCTCAAAGTCTAGCATGGATCACAGGCTCTAAGATCCTTAGAAGCAAGGGATTAACAGCCACAATAGTGTTCCTATACTAAGGGGGAACACAAAAAAGGGCTCTGGGCAATAGCAATACTACTGAGTCCTTACACCTCATTAGAGTGGAGGATCCAGAGAGAAGATTGACATTCACACTAAAGGATGCTCCAGGGATGGGGAGAAGGGGGGAAAAAGAAGGGGAAAAGGGAGGAGGAAGCAAGGGAGTCCGGGGAGGGGTGCAGGGATGGAGGGAACCGGGGTACCTATTAAGTTTGTATGAGTGGAAAAAATAAATTAATTAATAAAAAAAGATTTATAAAATAGATTAGATATTTTAGAACAAATTATGTTGTTTTGGGGACCTGATGTTCAGAATTTAAAGATTAAGAATACCCTTCACTGCCGTGCTAATTACCAACAGATTTGTGTTATTAATAAGATATATAATGACATTGAATACAATTGGGATAAGATTCAAGCTTATTTAAGTGGCATATGGAATCACAATGATCTTAGTATTAATGTAGCAAAACTACATGATCAAATTACATCTATTGATTGTGCTACTCCTTTACCTGAATATGTACAGATGTCTCAAAATCTGCTTAATGGATTTTCTACCTGGATGCAGAGTAGTGGATTTTTGAGCAAATTTTAGTTGGTCAGTCTTGCTCTTGTTGCAGTAGGAGTTGGTTTAATTGTCTTTATTGTGGTCTTGATCTACTGTGCAGTTCATAACCTGCATGCAGCTTGATACCTTCAACATGTCTTTTTTAAAAAATAAAAACAAGGGGAGAACTATAGGGGATGCCAAAGTCTAGGACCCGCTCTCTTGAAACTGATGCACCTGACATAGGCAGTTGCATTTGTAACCTCTCCCCCATCCCCTGAGAGATGATTAATGCTTCCTGCTTATTTTTGCTCAGCAATGGGCTCAGGCTGTCACATAGCCTGGCTTGGGACCAGTTCTTGCATGTTCCTCCTTTGATGTCCTCCTTTGGTGTCTTAAGACCACCAAGGCATTTTTACCTGCAGATCAAAAGAATAGTAAGATTGTTACAGGATTGCAGACCCTGACCATAGTTTATAATTAACTGTGCTTGGAAACAGTATGTGTGATCCATAAATTCACTATGTGACACTTCTAGCTTTCTTGTAGTTTCACAATGTATAATCTGTATTCACAGTGTATGTTTAACTATTCTGTAAAAAATAATTTTTTCTGTACTATTTCTTGGTTTGGGAGATAAAAAACATTACTTGATATGAATAAACTTGGCTTAGATCTCAAAAAAATAAAAAACTTTTCACAGGATGAAATTCAAGTGCGTAACGAGTATCTTAAAAAAATGTTCTACATACAGGCCACCATCAAGTACTGTAAGTAAGTAATGAGACATCTGGTTAAGCTCACAGATTTTCCTTCCTGGTCACTTGCAACTGATGGGATTTGATCTCAACAGAAAGGGAGGGCATACAGTCTGGCAGATAGAAGGTAACCATCCTGCAAATGGGAGACTGACCCCCCACCACCACCATGGTCTCCTATTCTTATTCCATCTACCTTTGAATCTACTCTTATAATAAGACCCTATTTTAACAGCATTTTATCTCTGGCTAGGAGGTGACATCCAATACCCATCAGAATGGAGCCAAGGGCAGTCCAGGAGTAGCAAAACTGAAAGAAAAGAAATCAACAAACCATAATTCAGAAAATCAGAGACTCTACATCAACCACCTGGAACCAGACCAGCCTAATCTCTCCCCATCCTAAAGCTCAGGGAAATTTGCGGAAGAGGGTGTGGTAAGATTGTAAGAGCACAAGGATGGGGAGGAGTAATGAGTGCAAGATACTCCACACAAGTTAGGGCTGAAGTAATCACGATAGGACTTTGCATGACTTGCACAATGACCAACATGTCATTGAACCCCCAAAGTCTAGCATGGATCACAGGCTCAAAGATCCTTAGAGGCAAGGGATTAACATCCACAACAGTGTTCTTATACTAAAGGGGAACACAAAAAAGAGCTCTAGGCAATGCCACTGAGTCATTACACATCATCAGAGAGGAGGACCCAGAGGGAAGTTTGACATGCACAGTAAAGGATGCTCCAGGAATGGGGAAGGGGGAAACTGGGAGAAAGGGAAGGAGGAGAGGAAAGGAAAGGGAAAAGGGAGGAGGGAGCAAGGGGATTCAGGGAGGGGTGGAGGAAGGGAGGGGAATGGGGTACCTATCAAGTTTGTATGAGTGGAAAAAAATAAATTTAAAAAAAAGTTCTACTTCCCTGGCCATTAGGGAAATGCAAATCAAAACCACCCTTAAATATTATCTCACGCCCATCAGAATGTCTAAAATGCAAACAACAAATGCTGGCAAGGATGCAGGGAGTGCAAACATATACAATCCCTTTGGAGATCAGTGAGGAGGTTCCTAAAAAAGTTAAAAATCAAAATACCTTATGACCCAGCTATTACACTCATAGGAATATTCCCAAAGAACACTACTGGTCTTAGTAGGGCAGAGTAAACAAGGAGGAGGTGGAGGCGGTCCATGGTGGTTCCCGAATTCGCCCGTGGTTCTACACACACACACACACACACACAATTGAATAAATAATTTTAAAAAAATTTTAAATTCATTTGGAAGCGTGCTTCTTTCCTGATTTTGATTAAAAAAGAAAAGAACACTTCATCTCCTCCTTTTCCATATAAGGAGTTAGCCCTCCTTTCTTTATTCCTGCTTTGTATCGACAGTTACCTTTCTTTGGTGAATGAAACCTCCTGGCTGGAAAACTTGGTTTTATTCTAATCTGGTGCTAACTTCCTCATGCTTCAAATCATGACTATGTGTCTCCACTTGTTAAAATGCTAGATGAGCTATGTATAATCTTACTAGAAGAAAACTAATATTTTTAAAGAAGAAAACATTTCTAAAAGTAGTGTTTCCCTTCATTATTCTGTGTCCTTTCAGTTGAACTTAAATTCATCCGTTGTCCTTTCAAAATAGTACAATGGGCAGAATTAGAAACAGCTTTCTTCTTTCCATCCAGTTTCTTTGAAAACAATTGCTTTCTGTTAATTCGAAATGGCGGTTTGTGTATATTTTAATATTTTATGAAGATTATCAATTACTAACTTATCTAGTAATCATTATAGAAATAAAAGTATTTTAAAAAAACTTTTGATCTTTGTAAAGGTGTTAAAATACTTATAATTTGAAATTAAATGTAATTCAACTTTTCAAAGGTTCAAAAACGTATCAAAAAAAGCGGCGGCTGTGAAGAGGGAGGTTCCGGAATTTCTATCCTAAGGTTCACGGATCGCCATTCGTATTCACGTTCAACATGTTCGACCACTCAATTCTTTAGTCTTCCAGAACCCGCTTCTCTATACCGTACACTGCTTCTCCGTGTCATTCTCTCAGGGTCTAATAACAGTAATTATGCCACCCTCAGCCCTCGATTAACTCAGCCAACTTAACATTACCATGCTGTTCAAACTGACCAATAAGAATTCGGATGGTATGATACAGAGGAATTCCTTGCTGATGAAGGCATCTGCTACCCCACTGGATGATGCAGAATTTGTTGTTGGATGGAGGAGGCCTGTATCAGGCAGAGAGTGATAACCTTCAAGTGGCCACATACTACAAATTCCAGCCTTAGAGCCGGGACGTCCTGCACATCACTAGCCCCAAGGTAGTATTAGAAAATGCATTGAGAAACTCTGCCTGTCTCACCACCAGAGATGTGATTGCTATTAGCTACAATGAGAAGATCTACGAACTGCGGGTGATAGGGACCAAACCTGACAAGGCTGTATGCATTACAGAGTGCGACATGAATGTAGACTTTGACGCCCCCAGTGCCTTTGAGGAGTGAACAGAGGGAGATGCTGCCACAGTGGCCGTGCAGGAGAGCTGGCCCTCCATGCCTTCTCAGGTTCTGGGAATAGACTTGAGGGAAGAAGAAAGGGGTTGAGTCTAGTCCCTCTCCAATCAAGCCTGGAAACATTAAAAGGGGAATTCCCGAATTTAAGCATGGTAAGATCACTTTCTTCAGCAATTCACTTCCATTGGTCAAGAAGGTTGAAGAGGAAGAAGCTGGAGGCAGATTCATCACTTTCTCTGGAGAATGACAGTCATTGTGTAAAAAGGGAAGAAAGCCCTAAGTTAAAGACTGTTCACTGATTGGAAAATAAAGGCATCAATTTGATCGCTAAATACTGGTTTTTAGCTTCAGGCTCTGACAAGTTCAGAGAATGCTCGGTTACTTAAGGTTTGTCTATTACCTAAGAATAATGTCAAGTTCGTCCTGGTTGTGAGCTTCCAAGGTGTGAGCTTCACTTGGGAAAGATAAAGAGCTCTGGGGGCCCGAGGTGCCCACCTCCTACCTCACACTGGCTCCTGAGCGCTCCTGCCGCCTCAGCAAAGTGACTGTCCTGTTCCTGACCAACCCAGAGAAAGAATGGGACCTGATCTGAGATATTCTTTTTCATGTTTCCTTTCCCTGGGTTAACGGTATGGGCAGTGTCTTTACCTTAGAAAAAAGTAGTACAAGCTAACAAGAGTGCCGTAAAACCTGGCTGTCCCACTACTATGATTGCAAGTTTAGTGTTTGGAAAGAGTTTCCATTTTTTATTTTATATACTGACCTATCAAAAGTGCTACTCCCTAAAGAAACTTGATCCAAATGAACTTACTGTTTTATTTTGATTTCATATGGTAATAACTGGCCTTGAGTGAACCTGTTCTATATAAAACAACTCCACAGTGAAGCTAAATGTGAATGTGTAAGTTCTAATGACAGGTTTCTTTTTCTTCTTACCCCTACTGTACAATTTTATTTGTTATCCAAGATTGTGCTGGAATTGAACCCAGAACCTCATAACTATTAAGCATTTACTCTGTTTCTGAACTTTATTCATAACTCTCTTTTTTTATTTTAAATTGACTTTGGATCTGCACTTTCTACAATGTAAGATCTTATGACATGCTGATCCAATTGCTTAAAACTTGTTCCTTGAGAAAATTTTAAGTCAAGAATTTCAAATAGGCGATCTAGCCCCTCATGGCCCTCTAGTGCCATGAGTCTGTTTCTTGTTCCTTGCTCCTTATGAATTCCAGGCCTAGGCACTGTGAGTTCTCATGGGCTCCCTAGCCTCTCATGGCACTCTATTGCCATGAGCTCTGTTTTATTTCTGCTCTCATGGAAGCGCCCTAGCTCCTCATGGCACTCCACGTCTGGAGTCTGTGAGTTTCAACCTTTCTCTTTTCTAATAAACTCTACCTTAATTCTCAAAAAAAAAGAATTTCAAATAAGTCGGTGATTGGAAAAAAAAAAAAGCTGATGCATGCTAGGAATGTATTCAAAACTGGGATTTTCTTTCCTAGTCATTCATTAACCATTCCTACAACAGGGAGTCATGAGAATGCTATATAACCAAAGGTAACTGATTAGTTGGTTGGCTCTTAAAATGCAGAGTGAATAGATTAAATGGTTGTATAAAAATTATTGTGAGGTATTAGAGTATATGACTGTTGGAGACCAGAAAAATATTAGGTAGTTTGCACCCATAAATGACTGTCTGGTATCCTTTGACATCTTGAAATAGATATATCATTTATAACCAATTAAGAATACTAGATCTTTCCATATTTATCTGCAGAACTTGGAATTTCTACTAGCCTGAGAATTCAAGAGAGGATTAGTATCCCACCCTGGATTATAAAAATCTTCAGTCTGAGAAGTAACAAAGTAAGATGTATCTTTTCTTAGTAACATTTTGCAGTTGAGTCAATGACAAGGTTTTATGTTTTGTTTTTTAAAAAAAAAAAAAGTTGCATTTTTGACCTTTAACTATTTAGGACATTGTCCTAACAAAGTCAAGATTCATTTGGGGTTTCAACCGCAAGTTCAAAGTTTTCCAAATGATAACTTTGTTTGCTAACATGATTGTACATGTATGTGTTTAACTGTGCATCTGTGTGTGTATATCTGTATGTGGGCATGCGTACAAGATGGCACTTAAGTGTGTGCCTTTAAGATAGCAAAAACAATTGAAATATAAAAACTGAAAGGTAAAAGAACTTAATGAGCTACAGGGAGGGCATAGAGTATGGCAGATAGATGGTAACAATCTTGGAAATGGGACACTGACTCCCCCCCTCCCCCCCACCACCACCATTGTGGTTTCCTACTCCTATTCCATCTACCTTTGAATCTACTCTTATAGTAAAATCTTCATTTAAACAGTCTTTTATCTTTGATTAGGAGGTGACCTACAATACCAATCAGGATGAAGCCAAGGGCGGTGCAGGAACAGCAAAACTGAATCTAACAACAAACCATAATTCAGAACATCAGAGACCCTACATTAATCACCTGGAATCAGACCAGCCAAATCTCTCCCCATCCTAAAGCTCAGGGAAACTTGCAGAAGAGAGGGCAGCAAGATTGTAAGAGCCTAAAAATGCGGAGGACCACGATATGCAAGATACTCCTCACAAGTTAGGGCTGCAGCAGCCACAATTGGACTTTGCATGATTTGCACAATGATTAACACTTCAACGACCCCCCCCCCAAAGTCTAGCATGGATCACAGGCACTAGGATCCTTAAAGGCAAGGGATTAAAAGTCATAATAGTATTCCCATACTAAAGAAGAGCCCAAGAAAGGGCTGTGGGCTATGCCACTGAGTCCTTACACTTCACTAGAATGGAAGACTCAGAGAGAAGTTTGGCAATCACACAAAAGGATGCTTCAGAGGATGGGAGAGGGGAAGGGGGAGGCACTGGGAGAAAGGGAGTGAAAGGAAGGGGAAAAGGGTTGAAGGGTGCAAGGCGGACAGGGGAAGGGTGGAGAGAGGGAGAGAACCGGGGTACCTATTAAGCTTGTTGGATTGGGAAAAAAAATTAAAAAAAAAGAATGCAGATTATATGAGTATACATAAATATATTACATATAAAGGTATTCTATATAAACATATAATATATAGATTATATATAATAAATGAGTATAAATGTCAAAAAAGGAAGAAGTATCCTTTATTTTCATGTAATATAATTCTATACATAGGAGACCCTAAAAACTCTGCCAGAAAAATCTAAATATTTCAAAGTGGAAGATAAAAAAATGTATAAAAATCTGCAGCTTTCCTAAATATGAATGACAAAAATACTAAGAAATCAGGGAAATGGCCTAATTAATGATAGCCTCAAAAAAATACTTTGGCATAAACCTAACCTAGGAAGTGAAAACTTCTACAATGGAAACTTTAAAACACTGAGGAAGATATTAGAAGATGGAAAGATCTCCCATGCTTATTGATGGGAAGAATTAATATCAATATTTGCCAAAGGCAATATAGACTCAATGCCATCCTCATGAAAATTCCAATAGCATTCTTCATAGAAACATGAAAAATAATCTTAAGATTAATATAAGAAAGCTGAGGAGATGACTTAGTGGTTAAAGTCCTTGCCTCACAAGCAAAAGGACCTGAGTTAGAATCCCCAGATTCCCCTATAAAAGGTTGGCAGAAATGGTGATGGCCTGAAATTCTAGCACTGGAATGGGGAGCCTAGGAAATCTCAAAACAAAGCAGTAAGGAGGTAAAGTAATCCAGGATGACTCGATGTTAACCTTGAGCACACACACTCAAATGTTCTCTGATAACATACACACACTCAAAAATTCATACAAGAGCAAAAATGGCCCTGGATACCACAGAAATCTTGAGCAAAAGAATAGTGCTATAAGTATCACCCTGCCTGATAGCAAGTTAAATTACAGAGAAATAACAAACACAGATTGATAATGGTACAAAAACTGACATGTAGATCAATGGGACAGAACAGTGACACAGGCATAAAGCCAAATAAGTACAGACACCTGTTTTTTTTATAAGGGTGCCAAAAATACATTCTGATAGTTAGTGCTAATTGCCAATTTAATAACTAGAAAACAAGACTGTAGACACACCTGTAGGACATGTTTTAAAATTAAGGTTAGCCTCTGAGAAAGTCTGTAAGCGATTATTTTGGATCTATTAATTGATGTGGGAAGAAGCAACTTACTTGTAGATTAAGCTATTACATAAGCAGAAGATCTTAGACTATTAAAAAAACGGGGAAGAAAGCTGCATACAATCAATGCATTCATCATTCTCTGCTTCCTAAATACAGATGCAATGTAACCATCTGCTTCAAGCTTTTAACACCTTGACTTCTCCATCATATTGTACTGTACCCTCAAATTGTGAATCAAAATGGTACCTTTTTCCCATAAGTTCCTTGTGTAAGGATACTTTATGACAGCAACAGGAAAACTAAATCATACACACTGAAAGAAAAAAGTCTCTTCAATAAATGGTTTAGGAAAGTGGATATCTACAAGTAGAATGAAATTTGATACTTGTCTCTCTGCACAAAAATTCACCACCAAAGACCTTAGCATAAGAACTGAAACTCTAAAGGTGATGGAAGAACAGAGTACACTTCAAGATATAGGCATAATTAAAGACTTTCTGAATAGAACTCTGGTCACTCAGGAAATAAGGCAAAAAAATTGACAAATGGAACTTCATGATATTAAAACATTCCATTCTGTAAAGGAAAATTAATTAAGTGAAAGGGCAGCGTATTAAGAGGCAGCTAACATGACTGGAGAAGATCTGTCATCTATACACCTGGCAAAGAATTAACATGAAGAACTCAAAGGTCTTTGGTAGCTAATTTTTGTGCAGAGAGACAAGTATCAAATTAGTCAGAAGCTATCACAATTTTAAATGCTTATTATCATCAGCCCTGATATTTCTATGAATGACTTTTTTTAAATTTTTTTTAATTTATTCAATTGTGCGTGTGTGTGTATGTATGTGCGCGCGCATGTGTGTATGTGTGTGTGTAGAACCACGGACGAATCAGGAACCACCATGGACGCCTCCACCTCCTTCTGCCCCGGGATTCACAGGCTCCGCCCTACCAGGACCAGAAACGCAGGCCGCCCCCGCTTCCGCCTGGCGTCTATACGTGGGGTCTAGGATCCGAACTCAGGACCTTCTGCCTGCAAGGCAAAGGCTTAACCCTTGAGCCACCTCTCCAGACCCTGAATGACTTTATAAAGTTCACACAAATGCTTAAAAATTTATATACACAGGAATGTTTAAAGCAGTATCGTCTGTAAGAGTAAAAAAACAAATTTAAATGAACTGATAATAGCATTTGTAGTGTAAAATAATCTCAGCACTATCTCTGTATATAGATTGGTATAGAAACTTTGAGAAGGATTAAGTGAAAAAATGGCAGAACAACAAATATAATTTCTTTCATATAGATACATCATTTCTTATTTTAAAAAATGAAGAAATAGTGATGACATAAAGTACAATGATTTTATGAACTGAACCAAATGTGAAACTTTCTAAGGAAATAAGAAGATTATAGATATGCTCCAGTTTTGAAACACATGCCAGGGCATGAGCCATAACAATAAAATTATATATATATATATGAAAGAAAGAAAGAGAGAGACAGAAACAGAGAGAGAGACAGAGAGAGAAAGAGAGAGAGAGAAAGAAAAAGAAAGGAAGGAAGGAAGGAAGGAAGGAAGGAAGGAAGGAAGGAAGGAAGGAAGGAAGGAAAGAGAAAGAAAGAAAGAAAGAAAGAAAGAAAGAAAGAAAGAAAGAAAGAAAGAAAGAAAGAAAGAAAGAAAGAAAGAAAGAAAGAAAGAAAGAAAGAAAGAATTAGGCAATACACACTATTGACCTCACACACTATTGACCTCACAAAGTCTAGCATCTGCTAAAGGCACCAAGATCCTTGGAGGCAAGGGATTGGCAGCCACAGTAGTGTTCCTATGCTTAAGGGGAACACGGGAAAGGGTTCAGGGAAATGCCACTGGGTCCTTGTATGTCATTAGAGAGGAGGGCCCAGAGGAGAGTCTGGCATGCACAATAAAGGACTCTCTGGTAATTAAGGGGGGAGGCACTGGGGGATGGGGAGGGAGGGGTGAGGGGAGGGGGAGCAGGGGGCTCAGGGATAGGAGAAGGGAGGGAGGGAAGTGGTGTACCTATTAAGTTTGTATGAGCGGAAATAATAATAAAAAATGTTAAAATAAATAAATAAATAAATTGGGTTTGGCCTTAGGGCAAAAAAAAAAGAAATGTGGGGTTTTCAGACTTTACTGAATATTCTTTCAAATATTCCACATCTTCAATAGTAAGTGTTGGGACACTCAGCTTGGTTGGTAGAACTAAGAGACTCTAGAAGGTGTTCATACAGCATCATACAACAGCATTACTCACTCAGAAGAACTAAAAAGTAGAAGCAACCCAGGAGTCTATTAACAAAATGTATAATAGAATATTTGACCATAAAGGAATGATTTACTCCCAGATATCATAATCATGTCAAACCTTGAAAACATACTAACATATACATACATACATACATACATACATACATATACCTACATACATACATACACACACACACACCAAGGAGGGAAAACACTTATTTTATGACTGCATTTATTTGAATTATCCAGAATGAACAAATGGGAGTTGGCAGGTAAACATAGTGAAATTTAAGAAATGGAGAATGCTTTGAATGAAGAAAAATCTAAATTTGTTACTGTTAAACAGTTCTGTGAAAACTCTAAAAACCATGTAATTGCAAACTTTAAACAGGTGAATTTCATGGTATGTGAAAATCAGCAGGGTTGGTCAAGATACAATAATCTAACCATTTTTGTTGGTTGGGTTATTTGTTGTTGAGACAGAGTTTCCTGTACCCTAGATGCTCTTCAAACTCACTAGCTGAACATAACTTTGAACTTCTGATTCTTCTACCTTTCACCTCCCCAGTGCTGATATTATAAACATGAGCATCCATACCTGGTTTGAGTTGCTGAGAATTGAACCCAGGACATATTAAGCAAGTAATCTACAACTGAGCTATGTCTCCCCGCCCCCTCTAACACACACACACACCAGCCCTTGTATCTGTTTTGAAAATCTCCATGTGTAATTCAGACTGGCCTTGAATTTGTGGCAAACTTCCTTGCTCTGCCTCCAAGAGTTCAGATTATAGGTATGCACCACCACAATTTACCAATCTAACCACTTAAAATTTCATTCCAAACAAAAAGAGAAATATTACTGTTAAGAATGTAAATAGGGCTGGAGGGAAAGCTTAGGGGTTAAGACTCTGTCTCCCAAGCAGAAGGTCCTGAGTTCAGATCTCAGCGACCTGCACTTCCAGCCCTGGTGGGCAGAGCCTGGAAAATCTCAGAGGTAGGAGGTAGAAGCAATCCAGGAGGATTCCCAAAGTCACACTTGGTCCTCCACAGGGACACACAGTGCCCTCTGACAGACACACACACGCACACACACGCACGCACACGCACACACACGCACACAAGAATGTAAGTAAAGCTACAAAGTGGAATCTGAATTTTTCCAGCACAGAAAGTGTTCCTGGAAAGAAGTTGAACCTGAACAGCTGATTGACCCTTAGAACTTCAGTAATGTGGAGTCCGAAATGTGAGCTCACAATCAAATTACCTTTAACAGTCTTTTTTTTTAAAATATTATTTATTCAATTGTGCATGTGTGTATGTGTGTGTAGAACCACGGGCGAATTGGGGAACCACCATGAACCTCCTCCAGCGGTCCTCCTTATTTACTCTGCCCAGGGATTCCAGACTCCTCCCTACCAGGACCAGAAACACAGGCCGCCCCTGCTTCTCCCCTGCGTCTATACATGGGGTCTAGGATCCGAACTCAGGACCTTCCGCCTGCAAGGCAGAGGCTTAACCCCTGAGCCATCTCTCCAGCCCCACCTTTAACAGTCTTTAAAGCCTCTTAATAGCCATTTATTGCCCACCTTTATATGGGATCCAACATCCTTGTGACTATTAGGTAATCTTTGGGAATGCATAATCAGGCTAAGAATGTCATCAGATAGCACCTGAGGCCTATAACAGAGATTTCCTGGCTCTGTTGTAACAAGTCTGCTTGATGCTTCAACCATATTTGAAAGTGACTTGATTTATGATTTTCTTTGTTCTGCAATTATAAATCCTAAAGAGACCGTCACTGCATCAGAACACATGGAATTTAGAGTACCCTGAATCTGTGTTCACAGACCTTGATCATTCATATCTGACTTTTTACTCCTTTTGGAGTGACAATTATGATTGTACATCAACATGGAGTAACATGAGTAGAACAGCAAAAGAAAATATTAGCACTGTTGTTTCTTCAGTGCTAAGAACACAACCCAGGGCCTTGTGTATGTTAGGCAAGTGCTCTACCACTGAGCTACAACCCCAAACCTCTATTTGATTTTTATAGAAAATGAATAAAAAGTTATTTTTCTAAAACACATAATGTAGTTCCTAATATCTTTACTTGAAGGATCTGGTTTCCTATGAGTTGTAAAGTCATCTTGATTAGGCATGCTACCAGAATATAAGCTCACTTGACCCCTTAGGTAGATTGGCAGGTTATATCATCTAGACTTAAACAAATTCACACTTTTCTGAAATAAACACAGTGCTTCAAAAGATTTTTGCAAACAAAAACTACTTAAATAAGTGCTTGAAACTAACAACTGTAGTGAAAAACAAGGAAATAGTCAGGCATGTAAGACCAGCACTTGGGAAGTGGAAGCAGGAGTTCAGTGTAATCCTCAGTTGCATAGTTACGAGTTCTGTGCTACAAGGACCACTATTAAGAGACACAGAGAGGGAGGAAAAGAAGGGAAAGGAAAGGAAGAAAAGAGAAGGGAAGGAAAGGAAAGGGAAGAAGAAAGGGGAAGGGAAGGGAAGAAGAAAGGAAAAAGGAAAGAGAAGGGAAAGGGAAGGTAAAAGGAAAGAGAAACAGAGAGAGAAAAAATAAAGAAGGGAAGGAAGGGGGGAAGCAGACTTACATGCTATAATGATCATTTCTGTGGATACCACAGATCAATTAACATTAAATATTTATATGGATACTGCAAAAATCATGAATGACATAAAAGAACATTAAGGAATTTTGGTGAGCAATTCTTCACACATAGAGGTATATTTATTAGCAATGTCCTCTCTGCAGAGCAACTTTAGAAACCAATCTTTATGATTAAGATAATGTCAAATGGAAAGATATTGGAAGTGTATACACAGGCATCTTTTAATTAACAAAACAACTACAGCAAGAGAGCAGATTTATTTTCATATAGCAGATTCCCTAGGAATCTTATTTGAAGACTCTTTTTCACAATGTGTCCTCATTGTTCACACACACACACACACACACACACACACACACACACACAACTATATAAGGACCTCCAGGGAATCTTACAGCTTTCAGAGACATTCTCAAGTAGTCCAAAATTATACTAATCTCCAGAATAAAATTTTCTGCTTCTTCCTAATGAATAAAGATACAGTTTGCTTCCTTTACTTATAGTAAAGCCAAACATAGTTAACTAACACGCATGAATCATCAGGAAGCAGAAAGAATTTAAAGACTTGGTGCTAGATGGTGGAAGTTTGAAAAAAGAAAAGGCAAACTTAGAAACAGCAAAAGGGGGAAAGGAGTCAATCTCAGAAAAGCCCTTGTACTGAAACAGCAAGCCAAAGACCAGTGAAACTGTAGCCTGACAAAACAGAGCAAAGAGCTAACGAAGTATCTGAAACTGAAAAGGCTCTGCAGCATACATTACTAAATGATCGGCAATTCTGTAGCAAGTGATTGGCAACAATTATTTCTTTAAATGACAGTTTCGAGATTCATGGATTTTGACTTGCTTGCTTCAACGAATATTTAGAATGGTTTTCTGAAAAGCAGTTACCAACTGGCTGGTCAGACAAACAGCAGCTCACAGCTGATCTGGCCAGCTTCCTGAGGCTTGGGCAAGAAAGGGAAGAGCAGGAGCTGCAAAGAGGAGTAGGGCAGCAGCCCTTGCCCAGGCTGTCCAGGGCGAATATTGGAAGTATGATCGTGAGCCCAGCCACAAGGCTTTCCAGAATCCCCGGGCGCCCTGCCTTCGGGGACGAAAGCGCGACTGCAGCGAGATACCACAAGTCGTGACGCCCTTGTGCACCTAGCTGACCAGGAGATCCCCGCCTCTACCTCTCCATAGCCCCACCTGGGATGTTCTGCCACCTGGACACGTCGCGTGGCAGGGCCCTCCGAAGCCATATTTCACTAGATCCTTCTTTCCACTGAAGTTTCAAGCGGCGAAGCAAAGCTCCTGATACATTCATAAGAAAAATGCAACCACAGGGGCTTTCTTCCGGCAGACCGGCTGTGCGGAAATCCTGCAGCGGCGCCGAGGTCGGACCCGCCTCCTGCCCCACCTCCCGGACTCCCGGCCTAGGTTCCCTAGCAGCAATTCAAGTACAAACCCATCCTATCCCTAAACTCGCAGGGACCGGGCAAAAGGACCGTTCCTGTGCGCTAAGAGCTATAACACGGAGGCCACACACAGCTATCTCAGTCGCTTCTGTTTTCTTCCTTAATATCCAGCAGCTACTTCCAAAAGAACATAAGTAGTTCAGCTATTGCTTCTTATGGGAATTTATTTCCACCCAAACGGCAGAAAATTGATGCAGCACTTGATGTAAATAGGTTTTACCTATTTCCCCATGTAAACATAGGCAGAGCTTCCTAGAACACAATTAAGAGTCCAAGGAAGGAAGTGTGAATCTTCTTAATTTACAAGAATTCGTAGGCATGGTTCTACCCTTTCATTTCCCCCTCACCTAGAGAAATCTTCTGCAAACACCCTATCTAAAGAAACACACATCTCCTGCACACTACTCTGCTTAACTAATGTTCTCAAATTGTCAAATATTACCTTGTATATTTCTTCTGTCTAACTGTTAGCATTGCATGGAAAGTAAGTAGGTTTGAATAAGGAATCTAAGGAAACAAACAAAAATTTTAGCATAATCAGTAAATATGGAAAAGGAAAGAACCATTTTTATTCAGATAGATGTCTAATATGGTTATAGGGTGCCAGCCAGAACGGAACTGCAGATATAAATTCTGAATAAAAGTCGATTTATTTTTCACTGGTCAGTGAACTCCTCCCCCACCCCCAGTCCCAAGAATCACGAATCCAAAGTGAAGAACACTGAACAGAGTTGAAGTGGGTTATTATAGATCTTACATCAAAAAATCCTTTCTGACAATTATTTACTAAGGAACTAAGTACTTAAGATAATGCCATGTGAACATCTGGTACTTGCCGAAGGCAGTTCCAGGGATAGTCATTAAGCCCTGACTTAGAGTCACATCCCCTTGTGAGTTCCCTTGTGAACTACATGATTTCCTCCCATGGAAATAAGGGTTAAGCCTCTGTCTGGGAAATGGAAGGTCCTGAGTTCAGATACCGGATCTCATATAAAAATGCCAGGCAGAAATGGTGGCAGCCTGTACTTGCTGCTCTGGTGGACAGAGCCTGGGAAAACCCAGAGCGAAGCAAATAGGAGGTATAAGCAATCAAGGGTGATTCTGAAGTCACTTTTGGGCCTCCACAGGCACACACAATGCCCTCTAACACACACAGACGCACATGCAAAAAAAAGAAAAAGAAAACTCACAGCCACAGTAGAGGCTGAGCCTGGCTTACAACAGGGGCTTCCTTTGTTGCCTTATCTTTTTAGAGTATTTGCAAAATAATCAATTTTGAAGTTTTGAAAATATCTTTTTTAAAAAATAGTATTAAAAAAAGTAAGGTAGGAGAGATGGCTCAGGAGGCCAAGTCTTTGCCTGAATAACAAAGAATCTGAGTTGAATCCCCAGTTTCCTATGTGAAAATGCCAGGTGGATATGGCAAGGGTCTGCAATTCTGACCCTGAAGGGCAGAACTTGGGAAATTCCAGAGCAAAATAGTAAAGAGGTACAATAATACAGGTTGATTTCCAGTATAACCCTTGGCCTCCACAGGCACACACATTCAAGTGCCCTTTTGTACACATACACAAACACACGCATGCACAAAAAGCAAAAATAAAAAAGTATAAAATTAGAGGTCTTGAAAGATAGCTTCATCAATCATAATTGGACTTTGCATGCCCTGCACAATGTCCAACACACTATTGACCCCACAAAGTCTAGCATTTGCTAAAAGCACCAAGATCCTTGGAGGCAGGGATTGACAGCCAATGCTTGATGCTTAAGGGAACAAAGGAAAGGGTTCAGGGAAATGCCGCTGGGTCCTTGTACATCATCGGAGAGGAGGACCCAGAGGAGAGTTTGGCATGCACATTAAAGGATTTTCCAGGGATTGGGGAAGGGGAGGCACTGAGGGGTGGGGAGGGAAGGGTGAGGGGAGGATGAGCAGAGGGGTTGGGGGGAGGAAGAGGGAGGGAGGGAACCAGTGTACCTATTAAGCTTGTATGAGCGGAGATAATAAAAAATGTTTAAAGAAAAATGGCTTCATGAGTAGAAAACACTTGCCGTACAAGCCTGATCTATGCATCAATAGTAATTCCTACAAGCCTTCAGGAATGGGTGACAGAGACAGGAGAATTGGAAGCTCACAGGCCAGGCAGCCTTGCATCTGCAGTGCTTGAGGAGATCCTATCTTAAAGTGGAAAGGTCAGTGCTGATGTTCAAGGTTGCCTTCCATCTCCACATAGGCACCCTGGTAAGTATGCACTTGCATTCACACACACTTGAGCTAATACACACATAAATGCACAGTACAAAAGTAAATTCATGTTATACAAGGTAAAAAAAATGGATGCAGTGACTACAGAAATGTAGATTTGACAAATAAACATTGATTTTGCTAAATGAAGCCCAATAGAAATCATTCATTGACTCTTATAGTTTTTTTATTAATTTATCATTGTGCATGTGTATGTTGAGTAAGGGCACATGCATCATGGCACGCATGTAGAAGTCAGAGTCTCTGTAAAGTCAGCATCACTGTTTACTTTATGTAAGTTCCAGGGATTAAACTCAGACCATTAGGCTTGGGCGAGTCACCTGGCTACCCCAACCTTAGATATATTTCTAGTGAAATCTCACCAGAACTGATGCAGATTAGAAAGTATCTTTTAGAGAATTGGAAAAAAAATTGCCCATTGTTGAAGATCAGCCCCAGTAAAAGGCACAGGAGAATTGGAGCCAAATACAGGTCCCTGAACTCCTAGCCCAGAGCCGTTCCAGTTCTGAATGTTTTTGACAAGACCCCAGCAAAGTGGCTTAAAGACAAGTTACTGAGGTTGGGATGTGGTAGAGTGTCAGTTAGACACAAAACACCACCAAAATTGGATGTAATGGCACACACCTGTAATCCCAGCACCTGGGAGATAGAAAGTGTAGGATCAGAAGTCCAACATTAAAATACACATTCCACTCTGGGCTCTGATTAAACCATGTCTTTACTGTGTGAATTACTTTTCCTGACAGTCTTTTCATGACAGACTAAATTGACAACAAACCAACCAGTTTATTGGGCTTGCTCACAGGAGCAGGGGCAGCTCCCCACAGCACGACTCGTGGCTTCCAGTTTCCTCGTTTCCACCTAGATGGAACGCTCTCAACTAAGCTCCCTCAGTTTATATACTTTAAGTCTCCTCCCATCCTCACGTGTGAGGGTACATGGGCAGCACATGCACAGGCACGTGTATGGGCACATGCACAGGGATCCCATGCACATGCATTCTAGCCCTCCCAACCCTCATACATTCAGGCACATGATGGCCACAGGCAAAACAGGCCAGAATTATGTGAAGCCATTCCAGAGCCTCAGGTAAGAGCCTTCTGTCTCTGAAGAGAAGTCCAAGACAACGGGGTGCTCCTGATGCTCTCAAAACAAAGATGGCAGGTTTTTGTTCCAAGGAATGCACCACACAGCAGTCTTCCCTTCCACTTCACATCATGTATGTATGCCTTCAAGAGGCAATATATTAATGATGACTTCCAAACCTATTGTAGTTCTCCCTTCCTGGTATCCCTAACCTGCCACCACTTCTGCAAATAGTCCCTTCATTAAATTGTTTTTCAGCTTGAATGGCAACAAATTTCTTCAAGATCTTACTACACTAAAGGAAGAATTTTTCCTTTTCTTCTCACCCAGTATTTAGCCTCTCTGAGTGTCATACAAAAAATTAAATGTGTAAATTTAAATGGTATAAATGGATGTCATATGTTATAGTTTGGATGTAAGTTGCCCCCCAACACACACCATAGGCTCATGTGTTTGCATCCTTAGCTTGATTTAATGTTTGGGAAGGTTATGGAAGAGAGGGGAGTTTTGCTGGAGGAAAGGACACCGTAAGGTGGTAAGCTTTGAGATTTGGTAGCTTTCTCTCTCTCTGTCTCTCTCTGTCTCTCTATCTCCCCACCCCCACTTTGATGATGGTTGCAGTGACCTGAATTGGGCTTTTGCTTCTGTCACAGCCATGCCTTCTGTTATGCAATTTCTGACAAAATGGACTATCTCCTCTGGAACCATAACCCAAGTAAATCTCCCTTTCTCCCTTATGTTGCATATGAGTGTTGTCTCTCAGCAATAAATGTAACTACAACATCAAATTGTAACTCTGCAACATTTCAAACATGGAAAGTCATAAAAGTTGAAGTTTACTTAAATATATCACATTTTCACTGAGAATTTTCTACAGTGAGGTGTATGTTAAGGTTTTGAGGATTCAGAAATGACACAAACACCTATGCTTTCAATTTAATAAAAAAACAGGCAAATAATCATAACACAATATAACAAAAGTATTAGCATGTTTTGTTTATTCCTATTTTTTGAGACTGGGTCTAACTCAGTAGCCTAGGCTTGTCTGATACTCAGTATGTAGCACAACCTAAATTTGAACTCCAGAAAATCCTGCTTCCTCATTCTTCCAAATCCTGAGATTACAGGCATGAACCACCATGCCCAGCTGAAATAAATATTAATATGGAGTAGATTTTAAAAATATAAAGTATATAAAATTCATAAAAGACAACACAGGAGCAAGACATTATGGAAAGGTGACAAGTATTCAACTCACTTCCTTCTTTTTATTCAATCCAGAGAACTGAATTATCTAAAGAATCCTTCATGGCCATTATCTCCTACGTAATTCTAGATTCTGTCAAGTTGACAATCAGAGTTGTAGGTCACACCAACATGGCTACTGGCCTTTCAAGAGCCCAGAAAAGGAGACAGTCTCTCCCAAAAAGGCAGACTTAACAACCCTGTATAATATATGATATAAGATACTCATGTAATCAACTTATATTCATATTTTTAATCAGAAGTCAAAGATTCCATCCTCACTTAAGAGGCAAAGAATTATGAAATGGTATAGATAATAAGCAACTTTGGATATATTGACACCCAAGATAAATGAAACATGTTCACACAAAAAGATAATGTTCTTAGCATCTTTATTTGTATTAGCCAAAGTTAGACCCATATGATAATTAATAGGATGATAAATTTTGATATATCTACACAGTGGAAATCAGAAATAAATTCAAATAACTAAATGATATAAGCAATAATATGGGCAAATCTCAAAATAATTATGCTAAATGGAAAAAATCAGGTAAATGAGTATTATACAGAATGGTAGAAGTCAAATTAATGTTCATTTCTATATGTATTTAAAGTTGCTGGAAATGTAAACTAATCTAAGTGACAAATAGTATATCAGTGGTTACCTGGGAAAATAGAAGTAGAGGAATAAATATAAATCGAGGATTCTCTAGAAGAAATGAATGAAGAAATTTCTTCAGCTTAGTAAGCTCATTATCTTGGTATGGTAATGATTTTACAGGTAAATGTGATGAAATTTATCAAACTGTATGGCATGTCATTGTTAAATCTTAATAATGCTATTTTTTAAAAAAATAAAAACAGAGATCTACTTTAAAAAAGGGCAAGCTGTTAATATGTTTCTCAACTATTTGCTACTAAAAAGACTGATAAAAAATATCTTAACTACACAAAATATTCAGGGTGAGTTATGTAAACAAGTTAACATTTAGATGGACTCTATGGACAGAAAAATAATTTTGTATACAGAGATATAAGGGTATTCTCTGCACAGAAAAAATAATTCATTAATTCATTAAGCCACTCAACACTATGAAAGCCTTTTTTTCTTTTTCATTTTTTTTCATGCATCTGTATATGGGTTGTATGCAAATGTGTGTGCAGTGTATGTACAAAAGTGCATTTGAGGGTGTGTGCCTTTGGAGATCCAATGGTGATATCAATATCATCCTCTATCACTTTCCACCTATTATTGTGAGTCTAGGTCACAACAACAATTAAACTCAATTCAGGTCCCACAATTAAACTCAGAGCATGTCATTAGGTCTAGTCAGACTAGCCAACTTGCTCTGGTGATTCCCAGAATCCACAGGTTTTCAATTGCTGTCATCAAATTGTCAACTGGTCTTAGTAAGTTTGGGTATTGCCAAGAAAATACAGGGCTCAAATTTTAGTTAGTATTTTTCTACAGTATCTAGTCACCACCTATTCAAATAATTCCTTCCCAATGTAATGCATATTAAAAGCAGCAAATACTGCAAAGTAAGTCTACATGCCATACATATCATCAGTTCACATATGGTTAATAATTTCACCATTGTTATCTTGACTTAAAAAACAAACCTATGAGTTAATAAATCCCTTAGCTTTCTTGGAATTCTATCTGTTCTTTTTAAAGAATTATAGAGTAGAGGTAGGGTAGCCACATGATTTATTGCCTTAACTTCTGAAAATAATTAGTACTCTTAATTATTGTACCAGTCAGCAGTTCCTACCAGTTTCATCCCCAGGAAAGTGGGATATATAGTCAGTCACTCCAGTTACTAGGAGGTTATGTTTTGTTTTTTTAAGACTACAAAGAGTAAATTTTTACCCCAGAACTACTAAACCTGAGTCTTTAGTATGGGGTTTGAAAGCTTTGGACTTTAAAATGTCACTAGAAGCTCTTTCAAGTTTAAAATTTTATACTTAGTAAAGGGATTCTGAATATAGACTGGAAATTACAGGATATCAGAGAATAATTTATCTTATATGTAATTATTATATTATTACTTTTAAAAAAGTCTTATTTTAGAAGTCAAGTAATCATTACCTAAGAGTAATGTGAAATTATATCTGTATCTTTTGATATGGAATATCAAAATGTATATGGAATATACACACCATTAAAGTTGATAGTAGTTATACATGTGCCCACTGTTCTAGTCTTTCAAATTGGTTTTTGTTTGAAATTTCCCATAATAAAATATTGAAAGGACAAAGGTATTAGGGAAACTATTTGGGTTTTGCAAGTGAGACAGTAGTATTATTGCAGAGACATCTCAAAAAAAAAAAAAAAAACCTATGACCGGAAAAAACGTTAATTCAAATGATTATTTAAAAATCCTACTAAAATTCCTTTTCTTGGAATTTTTTTCCTAGGGAAAAAAAGTTAAATGTCAGGCTGGAGGTGTAGCTCAATGATAGGGCACTTTCATGGGAAGCTCTGAGTTCTAGTACCAGACCACAAAATACAAAGAAGAGAAAATAACAATTAATGATATTCAGTACAGAATTGTGTTTCTTCAACCTTAAGAATAACAATAATAAATTATGTTCCACTTGTACATTCAATATAGATGACACAATCATTAAAAATAACCATCGTCAAGAATAGATCACATACATTGACCTATATGTGCAAAAATCCAACATCACATCTATGTTGTAACTACACCTTTCTGAATTAAAGTGAAGAGAATTGCAGGTATGTGCAGAAAGTGTCACTTGTTTAAAAACGAGCTTGTCCTTCATTTCATTTTTTCACTTTGACCTCTAATGGTTTTTTGCGACGACATGTATGCTTTAAAATTCGTCACTGATTGTTACTTAATTTAAGCCTGAGGTAGTTAAGATCAGTGTACAATTTCTGAAGTAACAGTTAAGACTTTACGCGACTCAGCTGATTAATGCATACCCTAACTGGAATATTCAGAGCTATTTTGCCAACTACAAATATAACAAAAGTAAGTATACATTATGTTTACTTCAATTATAACAGGAATCCACAGCGACGTGTGAACTCAGGCACGTACATATTACGGGCAGAAAACATACTACCTGTCGTGCAGCACCGACATTATCAGCCTTTCTTTTCTGGCCCCTGGATGCCCCTTACTTTCACCAGAATGAGAGATTCCAGAGCCCAGGCAAGGGTTCCCTCGACCAGGAAGTTCGAAGCTGCAGGAAATGAGCACAAGGCTTCCCAGTCGCTGGGACTAACAGCTGCAGAGCCGCATTTACTAGGTTGCTATGTTTGGTTGCTAAGGAACCAACCCGCAAGCAGGAAGAGCGAGGTGGTGCACACCTCTTATGGCCTCGTAGCGAATCCTTCTCGATGTCAAGTGCATCGGTTCCGGATAAGCGCGGAAACCTCTAAGATGACCGGAAGGCGAGGAGAAACTGGAGCGACGCCTCCGGGCCGCGGAGGATTGTGGGAGGAGGTTGTCTCCAATTTCTTCTCCCCCTCCCCCTGCGGCCAAGATGTCTGACATGGAGGATGATTTCATGTGCGATGATGAGGAGGACTACGACCTGGTGAGGCGCAGGGAGCGGGGCCTGGGGCTGGAGGCGGCGTGCGGCCGTCGGCCCCGAGCCGAGGCGGCGGCGGCTCGGCACATGGCGTTCCCCAGCCCGCTGACAGCACGGGCTTCCCCCCGCCTGCTGCCGGCCGCCCCGGCCCGGCCTTCCTGGCCGGCCTGGGGGGGGAGGCGCGGCCGGCGGGGCCCGGCGCGGCGGGGCGGGCGCGACGCCCCCCGACCGCCGGCGTCCGCGCTTCGCCCCGGGCCCCTCCGGCCGAGTCGGGGCCGGGCCTGGCGTCCGCGGGGCCCGGCTCTGGCCGCGTCCCCCGCACGGGAGCGGCGAGGGTGGGCGAGGGAGGCCGGAGGCGCTGGACGCCGGCACCTCGCTGCGGCGGGGACCCGGGGCCGGGCGCTCGGGGGTCGGGGCCGAGTGGAGGAGCTCGGGGGTCCGGGCCGGGGGGGCGAGCGAGGCGAACTTCTCCCCGCGGCTTGAGAAGTGACCCGGCATCACAGTGAATTCTCAACAGTGTCTCTTTGGGTCATTTCTTTTAGTTTGAGGTTTCATTTGTGAATGAGTTTACGAGCTTTAAAAAACTCCATTCCGTGTTTCACGGTGGTAAAATACTCAAAATTACACACCTGGGCGGGACCGAGAGACGATTCTCCCGGCCGCGCCGGGCGACGATTTGGTTTCTTGATTTGGGAAACATCTCGCTTGGTTCCACGTTCCGGCGCTGCCGGTCGCCAGGATCGGTGCGGTAGGTGCTCGGCCGTCGGGCTCCTCGTTGCTCCGGCGTTTCGCGTTAGCACCGGCTTCCAGGGCTCAATGAACCCACAAACCCTTCCCAGCAGGGTCCTAGTAGAGATTCTGGTGTTCTTCCAGCTAAACGTGGGGTTTTGCAAATACACCGTTTGTGCAAATGAGTGCATTTGTGAGCTGATCTCACTTAACATTGAGAATGTTACTTTTTTTTTTTATTTCCTGACAGTTTTAAACTATCAGGTTGGTTGTTTTTTTTTTTTTAATGTTCCCAATTTTGGTTTGTAAGATTTAAAATATTTGTGTATCTCTTAGTACCATGATAGTTTGTGGATAGTCATTGAAAATTCAGTGAAGGAATGACTAAGAATCTTAACCACTAAGTGCCCAACTTATTTTGAACTTGTGGTTGCCCTAGCTTTTCAAGGTAAATACTACACACACAGTATTTAACTTGAATATATAGTGGTTACAACTTTTAAAAAATTAGCAGAAAAAGTTAGTATTTTTCATTACTGCAAATTTTTTTTCCTTTTTAAGCATTCTATTAAATAGATTTCTTCATCCATTTTTGATGTAGACACCATTCTAGATTCCCAGTCATATGTCAAGTAGTGGAAACTATTAAGCCCCTTGATTATCAGTCAAAAGTTTGGTAACATCTTTTATGTAATCTTTTACATTTCCTGGTCAATGTCCTTCAGTCATACACTTTTTTAAAAAAGGATTAAGAAGAGTTGCTATTTTATGGTTGCTTCAGACATTTCTTTTATTTGAATAATTTTTATTGCCTAAGCCCTTTTTTTCTTCATATTTAAAAAATCTGCAGAATCGACTTGCCATTTAGCATTTCTGTCTTTTTTTTTTTTTTTGCTTGAGACGGAGTCACACCAAGTTGCCCAAGCTGGCCTTGAACTTGTGATCTTTCTATCTTAGTCTCCTGAGTAGCGAGGACTCTAGGCCTCCACCACCAGTCCCAGCTACACCCCTTTTTTGTGCTGTCTTTTTTAATGTGTTTGCTGGAAAATTGGTTATTAATTTTAATTAAATGTTAAGTTGAATTGTATATAGCTTAGTTGGACAAGTGCTCCTAACATATACAAAGCCCTGGATTTGATCTGCAGCACTATATCTGTGGTGGCATGCATATTGTAATCCCAGTGATTGGGAGATGAAAGTAAGAAGATCAGTTATCAGATGTTCAGAGAAGTGAGTGAGTGATGAAGAATGAATGAATGAATGAATGAAAGAAATGTTAACCAAATTTCCAACCAAATTGTTACTCAGCATTTCTTTATCAATAATCCACTGATAAATTTAATCCCTGAACCATTTTTAAATTTTTTTAATTTATTCAATTGTGCATGTATGTATATGTACGTATGTGTGTGTGTGTAGAACCATCATACACCACCTCCACCTCCTCCTCCTCCTTATTTATTCTGCCTCGGGGATTTACAGGCTCTGCCCTACCAGGACCAAAACACAGGCCACCCCTGCTTCCACCTGGCGTCTATACCTGGGTCTAGGATCCAAACTCAGGACCTTCCGCCTGTAAGGCAGAGGCTTAAACCCTGAGCCACCTCTCCAGCCCCCTGAACCATTTTTTGTATTTGTCCAAATTTCTGAAAATAAGTAGCTTTTGGATACTGTGTGAAAAATTAAAAACCTCTTTCTATTCTTTTGTTCAAATAAAAATAATAATTTGTACTTAATGTTTAAAAGAAAGGAGAACTAATAGTTGAAAGAAGAAACACAGAAAAAAATGGGCCAGCAAAATGACTCAGTTGGTAAAAGTGTTTGCCAAGCAAGCCTGATCTGTGTTTGATCTCTGAAACCCACATAAAAATGACAGACAGAAAGGGTTGGCTCTACCATGTTGTTTCTGACCTTCAGTTGTGCACTGTGGCAAGTGCACACCCACGCACAATAATAATAATATTTTAAAAATATGGGGCTAGAGAGATGGCTCAGGGGTTAAGACTATCTCACAAGCTGAAGGTCCTGAGTTTGGATCCCAGGTCGTATGTAAAAAACGCCTGGCAGATGGCCGCAGCCTGCACTTCCAGCTCTGGTGGGCAGAGCTGGGAAATCCTAGAGCAAAGCAAAAAGGAGGTAGAAGCAATCCAGGATGATTCCCAAAGTCACTTTTGGTCCTCCACAGGGACCACAGTGCCCTATATTTTTAAAAAATATATAGAAAATACGCTTGGGCTCTGTGATTTTTGATTAGAGGCAAAGCAGGAATTTTTGTGATCTATTGTGCAGTGAATCTGAAGGTAGGAGGTGGTACTAATAAATGCCTTTTAATCTAGTGCAAATATTACAGATTTGTGTATTTATTGTAATTATAAGCGCCATTCACTAAGTCAGAAATTGATAAGTTTATTATAATTACCTTAGACATTGTAACTTGAAGTTACTCAGTACTTCTGATGATAGTTTTAGAAAGGATTTAAGACAAACTGACTTCATTCCAAAAGTACTCTTTAAAATCTTGTTGTATAGTTGGGGTGTTGTATGTTTGAATACAATTATTTAAATTAGTTACATGGAAGTTACTCCTCACAACCAGAATAGTTTCGAATGATTAAATTATTTATTTTATTTTATTATTTCTCTAGACTAATTCAACATTGAAATTAATGAATCCATATTTATTAGTATGGCAGTTTTTGTTTTTATTTATAGCAGTTTTAGTGCCCTAATTTTTTTTTCTTATGTCTACATGGTTTAGAGGCCACAGGATAATCTTTGTAACTAGAAGATGAAGGGTTCATTACTGTGCCCTGCAGAACAGTAACATAGGTAGTAATACATACAACTTTAAAAAAATTTTAAGACAGTATAATTCCTAGTATTACAATCTTGTTAGATGGCAGAAAATGCTTAGAGACCAATTGATAAGTGATTGTAACTTCTAAAATTGGCAAACTTTTACATCGAACCTGTATTGCTGTAAACTGGAGTGTTTTTTTTATCATGCAAATAATAAACAGAAATGTTGGATTTGGGAGCCAAACAGGGAATCTGTCATTGCTCAACATGACATTTTTTTGGACTTTCTTTAAATTGTCTTCAGTTGTCAACTATGTTAACTAACTCTTATAAATAAGTCATACATACACATTCTAAAACAGGAAATGATGTATATATGTAGAAATTACACACATAAAAATTCCTATCACTCTTGTTTCTCATCTGCCTAATTCCCATGAGCACCAAGTAAGCATCCTTATCCTTCTTCATTTACATAGCACATGATATGTTAGTATACACATGTTTTGTTTAGCTTAGAACTACAAAGAACCTTTTTTACAGCATATAAATTGTATGAAGGTAGTATATTTTATATCCAGTTCCCTATTGATAGCAGTTGGGTTTATTTTCAGTCTTACAATGCTATAAACAATGTGCAGCTTTAAAACAAAACAAATTTTTTTTTAAATTTCAACTGGAGTAAAAATTTTGAACTTTTTGTCATTTCACTTCATAGGCCTTAATTATCTTGAAAGGAAGGAACTTTTAATGAATCCGTGTGCCCAATTCTTAATTACTAGCATATATTCATGTAAGCATAATGATAGGTTGGGTCATTGGTATATCACATAATCAGAACACTAGGTTTGGGTCATTGGTATATCACATAATTCAGAACACTAAAGACCCTACAATATTCACCTGAAATCAGACTAGCCAATATCTCTCCGTCTAAATCTCAAGGAACTTTACAGAAGAAAGGGGCAACAAGATTGTAAGAGCCTGAAGATGGGAAAGACCACTGACATGCAAAATACTCCACACAAGTCAGAGCGCAGCAGCCAAGGATAGAGCTACAATGTGATTGGACCTTGCCTGACCTGCACAATGACTGACATGTCAACACCACCACACCACACACACCTCCCCCCCCCAAAGTCTAGCAGGGATCACAGGGAAGAAGGCTTCAGGCAGTAGGATCCTTAGAGGCAAGAGGTTATACAATCATAATAGAGTTCCCATATCAGCAGGCAGTCCAAGAAGGGGCCCCAAGCTATGCCAGTGAGTCTTGAGCCCTCACTAGTGTAGACTGACTCAGAGGGAAATTCAGCACCCACATAAACAAATGTTCTGAAGAATAGGAGTAAGAAAGCAGGAAGCACCAAGAGAGAAGAAGGGAAGGAAAAAGAGTGAGAGGGAGTGGAGGTGAGAAGTTGTCAGAACGCAATGGGGGACAACGAAGGAAGGAGAAGAAGGGGGTACTAACTGAGCTGTATGATTAGGCAAAAAAAAAGTAATACATAAGAAAAAAGTAGCCAAACCAAAAAGCCATTTAAAAAATGCCTATGTGAGAACAGAAAAATAGTTACACTCATAATCATTCATATACATTCATATATCATAAGGGACTACTTGTCCATTAGTCAGTCAATGATCATCAGTGTGGCAGTTTTCATGTATGTATACATTTTAGCAATGATATTTGTTTAATAGTTGAATTGCAGTTGTGTAAAATACTATATATTACACTTTATTGTGTAAATTGTCAAACCAAGAGACTATATTAATCAAATGAAGATTAAATTGATTATTTTGTAATACATTGTCTTTTTTTTCTGGAGTTTCATCTAGAATTTAGAAACTCCTTAATCTGAAATCTGTCGGGTTTGAGAAATTGCCAATAGCCAGTCTTGTACTACAATAAGGCATTTGGTCCAATATGGCAGGAAATAGAAAGGATCTTGTTTTCAACAATGTTATAATTGATTCAGTAATTTGACATAATGTCATCAAACTTAGTGTCACAGCCTGTGCCAACAAGCCAGTCTATGCTACCCATCCTCAATAAGCCAATTAAAAGAGCCAAATTAGGGGGCCAGTAAGATGGTTCAGCAGGTAAAGGCATTGCTGTCAAGTCTGGTAACCTAAGTTAGATGTCCATAATGAAAGGAGAGCATCAATCCCCAGTTTTCTTCTGACCTCCACATGCCTACATATGTACTTAACACACATATGAATGTATAGAAAAATCTTTAAATTACATTTTTAAATAGGCAGTAGTGAAAAGCAAATAAAGGTGATTTATTCAACATAGTCAACTGGGGAGACAAAAAAAGTACAGTGACACCTCTTCTCCCCAAGTCTATCTTTGTAGTCCTAACATAACCCTTATACCTAAATAAAAGGTAAGGGATATATATAACTAAACCATGCAGCCAAGGTGTGGCCATGCCCGTGATTTGCCTATCATTGTGTTGGCTTCAATTTTCTTGCAAGGTGGTCTGACAAATTGAGTAATCCCTTCCCCTTTTCATAGACATGCTCTTCCTTTCTCCCTGGCACCAGACTTAAGCCTTGCCTTCTCCCAGCATCAGATTCCTAGAGGAAATTCCAGTTGCCCAATGTGCCTTCTTTCAGCAGCCTAGATAGTCAGGGTGAGGGATTTGAGTGTTTGTATTCTAATTCCTTACAGGTATGGGCAAATCTGGTTTGTTGAGCACAAGTTGTATCATTTGAATCTGGAACACTATCAATTTGTAAAGTATTTTCAGTTTCAACTTTGCTGGAAATGCTATAATTCTACTGTACTCAATTTCTGTTTCCCTTTTCTTGGATCCTCACCTAATTTATTTTTTAAATCTGTTTGGGCCAAGAAACCAAAAATAAATAAACTTTTGAGTAGGAGTCCAAATTCTTAGACTTTGTGATAAATGTAAATCAGAAATATTCTTCATTCTTTTTTCCAGGTTCAGGGTAAAAGTTTGGGTTGCAAAACTTCCTCTATTTATTAAACAGTTTTAAGTGATATTTGTAAAAGTTATTGTATAATTTATCGTACACGATGATAAGTTTTAGAAGTGCTTTTGTTTGTTCCAAGTTGATACAATTAGAAAAAAAATTTCCAAAACAGAAAGTTCTATACATTAGTAAGTTATACAGCTCTGACTTCCCTTGATTTGATGAAGCATCTGAGATTCGAAATAAGTTATAGAAAAGGACTTCTTAAATCCTTTCCTTTCCTGATCCTTTGTCAGAGTCATTCAACTTTTACACAGCCCTGGACATGCAGCTCAAACATACTGATCATAAATCATTAGAATTTTAAAACTGTTCTTTGGTATAGGTATAGGTACAGTTTTTACATTCACTAAAGATGAAAGCAAATTTCCATACTATTGATGTGAAAATTTGATACTATAGGGTATAGACTAGAGCATCTTCACATTATTCAATGTTGGTTGATATCTCGATTTATCATTATCATTGCTGAGAATACTGCTTCATATAAATACATAGTAAAAAAAAATAAGATTCCTTACTGCTCATAAAATAAAGATCAAAATAAAGCCTGACTCCTACTCTAAACCAGTATCTCCTATCCATTTCCTTAACTTGCTTTGCTACAGTCATCCTGGCCTTCCCTCACAGAAGTTGAACTCCTGCCATTTATATGCTACTGCTTCTTCTCTGGGTATATATAGTGGTATTATAATAGTGATATTGTGACAGCTAAGCATATCCCAAACTATTCTGTGGCGATATAGGCTATGAAGTGTCAGACAAACAGAAGGTCTAAACTTTGGAATATGTTTGAATTGTTCCAAGAAAATCAAGAGTTAAGCAGTGTCTTAGGACTTTTCAAGAACATTTACTAATTCACTTGACCAAGGACCCCTTCTCCTTTTTCTCCCTTTTGTAAATTTATTTTTATTCTTTAACAGTTTTATATATGAATATAAAAAATTTGTCATTTTCATCCTTTATTGCTTAATTTCATCCACCCTCTTTTTTCCTGCTACAGACCTTTGTCCCTGCAATTCTCCCTCCATCCTCCTGCATGAAGCCCACTGAGTTTCATCTACAACCTACAATGACCTGTGCTCAGGCACTTGCTAGAACATTAATGGTTTGTCAATGGGCATATCAGTTATTTTTGAGGAGATGAGATGGTAGACATTTTTTGAAGCTTACTTTGGCTACTTAACATGAAGAAATTGGAATGTAAAAGGGTTGAAGAGAACAGAAGGCTATGTAGTTGTGGAGAGATGAAACTTCCTTGGTAGGGAAGGGTATGTATGCCAAGAAAGAAAGGGTGTTTTAAGATTTATTTTGATGGTAGAATTCATGAGGACTTTAAATGTTTCAATAGCATAATTTGCTTTCAATTCTTGTGTATCCTTTACTGTATGCTTATTTCTTTACTCTTTCCTATTATGTGTAGGAGTCAATTCCCATTGACACTTTTAAAATCAACTTTGAATCCATTACAGTTATACAGTACCATTTAGTCACTCTAGTACATATTTGCTTGTTTATTATTCTTTGCTGATTATTGCAGATTTTATTTCATTGTATAAGCTGGTTGACAAGAGTTAAGAAAATAAATCATTTTGAAATATATTTATTTCCCTGAATTCAACCTGAAAGCAAGTGTTCCAGGGGGTCTCCAGGTGTTAAATATGGCTGAACCTCTTTAGTGACATATAATGCATCTCATGGAGACCATGAGGAAATTACAAAGAAGTAATTACCCTCCAAAGGTATATACTACAACGTCACTGTTATACTTATTAAAATTTTTGTCTTGTCTTGAACTTTTTAAACACTACACTCAATGGACTTTTCATCTCTCCGTCTTTCTGAGACTTTACAAAGTTTTATGTACGAATAAATTTTGGGTTTAGGAATCTGATTCTGTTCCTGTCTATTGACTTATAAGAGGAGAAAATAATCTTTATCTTGTGGCTGTATTAGTGCTGGGGAGATGGTTCAGTGGGTAAAAGCACTTCACTCTCCAATACTGGCCCAAAACCACAGGATAGAACATAAAAGCCAACTCCTGAAAACTGTTCTTTTTATCGTCTACATACATACCATGACGTATACACATGCTGAGGCGATAACTCAGTGGATGGTGTTTGTAAGGACCAGAGTTCAAATCCTCAGAATCCATGTAAAGTCAACCAGACAATGATTAGTTAATAACGAGTTTAATAGGTTGTTCAATACTACAGTATTTTCATTAAATAATAGATGCAAGGGGGAAACAAATGGCTGTGGCAGTAACTTTGATTCTGTCAAGCAATGCATATTTTGTAATCTTCATTATAAAAATCTTATAACTATTAAAAACTTACTGTTGTTCCATTGTTTTCATCCCAGTTGTCCTTTTTGCTACATTGTTTTTCATTACAAACTGAATTAACATGACAAAATCTCAAAGTCATATAAATCCACTGTAGTTTGTTTTGATTTGTTAAAAATCTAAATTACAATACTATAAAAGCAATTGAGTATGTGTGCACATAAAACAAATTTTCTTATTTACATGTAATTATATTTAGCAATTATACTTTTGCTACATGTAGATTATCCTACCTAGTTAACTAATGTTAGAATAATGAAATTCAGGCTTTGGGACTAGGGAAAAATGTGTTACAGAGGTAATTACTAAAATTTTTATTATGTTCAGTGGTTATAAAGGATAGCTGTTATACAACTGGTCATTAGTGAATTCCTCGTGTTCTGCTTTTATGCTAAGTTTATGGAAATTGCAGTTGTTGGTGGTGCGGGGTGTATGCATACATGTGCAGACCAGAGGAGGACATTGAATACCCTGCTCTTTCACTCTTATTCCTTCGAGCCAGAACTTCTTATTGAGCCAGACTGGAAGCAAGCAAGCACTTCCTGTAGTGTTGTGGTTACAAGTACTCAGGCAGTTGACACCCATGCTGGGATTTAAACTCAAGTTACACAGCAAGAACTCTTACTAAATGAACCATCCCAGCCCCTGGAAATTACAGAATAATTTCTATCCTATATATTTTATTCCCCCTACATTTTTTTTTGTTCAATTGTGCATGTGTGTGTGTGCATGTATGTGTATGTGTGTGCGTGTATGTGTGTGTAGAACCGCAGTTGAATTCGGGAACCACCATGGACGCCTCCACTTCCTCCTTGTTTACTCTGCCCCGGGATTCACAGGCTCCACCCTACCAGGACCAGAAACGCAGGCCGCCCCCGCTTCCGCCTGGCATCTACACGTGGGGTCTAGGATCTGAACTCAGGACCTTCTGCCTGCAAGGCAGAGGCTTAACCCCTGAGCTACCTCCAGCCCCGCCCCCTACATTTTTAAATAATTTCATTATTCATGATGGGATTTTTTTTTTTTTTGGTATAGTTTTTCCATGCTAACATTTATTTACAGGGAAACTTGTGTTTCTTTTATTTACTCTGTTGTTTCTCTCATTTAGTATCTCTTTTTTTCCAATACACAGGAATATTCCGAAGACAGTAACTCAGAGCCAAATGTGGATTTGGAAAATCAGTACTATAACTCCAAAGCATTAAAAGAAGATGCCCAAAAGCAGCATTAAGCAGCTTCCAAAAGGTTCTTATTTTTCCTTTGATTCTTTGTCTTAGAAAGCTAAATCATTTACCTTTCTTAATGCCCTGACCAAATAGCCGGCA